>CM053026.1:621384595-621465460 GCA_028564925.1 Lithobates sylvaticus | reverse complement strand
TCTACTGTATACACGTCTCCTCCACTACTACAGGGACTTCTACTGTATACACGTCTCCTCCACTACTACAGGGACTTCTACTGTATACACGTCTCCTCCACTACTACAGGGACTTCTACTGTATACACGTCTCCTCCACTACTACAGGGACTTCTACTGTATACACGTCGCCTCCACTACTACAGGGACTTCTTCCTATACCAGTATAGTGACTGAGGTGTCTTCTGTGAATAGGGCTCTGCCACAAGAACCAGGGTGTCCTATGTATATGCAAGTCCTCCACCACTACAGGGACTGGGGATGTCCTCTGTGTACAATTAAGTAAAATGTTCCCTTTGCAATGGCTTGCAGCAAGTGTGTGCTGTAGCAGCTGTCAGCTGGAAAACCAGTATCAACATGTGTCAAAGCATATGTTACCAGCACGCCATGGATCTTCAGAATGGCATCCAAATGCCTGATGAAGGGGTCCGGAGTGGCCCCAGAACACCACATTTTACTGCTGTGATGTGATCACTTTTTTTAAACTTTTGGACACTGTATACATGGCTCTTCCACCAGTACCGAGACTGGGTTATCCTCTGTGTACAGGACTCCTCCACCAATACTTGGGTGTCCTGTGTGTATAACCAAATAAATTATTTATGTTGCCTGTGGTATGATGAGTATATGGTGATATGGTTTTTACTATATTGTTTGTCTAAATCTCTTTTCAATAAAAATCATTGGGAAAATAAATGATTTCCGTTGCAAATGCTCCCGGAGATGGCATGGGCAAGTGGGTGCTGTAGCAGCTGTCAGCTGGAAACCGGTATCCGGTGGCCCCAGCACACCACGGATCTTCAGAAGAGCATCCAAATACCTGAAGAAGGGGTCCTGCGTGGCCCCAAAACATCACTATTTTACTGGGGGTGATCTGATCACTTTTTTCAAAATTTTGAAGATTTATGGTGTGCTGGCAATATATGCGGTAACTCTGTGTACACAGCTCTTCCAACAGTACTGAGACTGGGTTGTCCTCTGTGCACACCAGGACTGGGGTTTTTGCTCAGTCTGGAGGAAGTTGAATGTGGAGCATGAGAAATTACATGTACTGGGGTGTCCTCTGTGTACATAGTGCCTCCACCAGTACTGGGATTTCTTCTGTATACACGGCTTCTCCACCAGTACAAGGACTAAGGTGTCTTCTGTACACATGGTTTATACACCAATATAAAGACTGCGGTACCCTCAGTGTGCATGGCTCCTCCACAATTACAGGGACATGAGTGTCCTCTGTGTACACAGCTCATCCACCAGTACAAGGACTGAGGTGTCTTCTGTACACATGGTCTATACACCAATATAAAGACTGCGGTACCCTCAGTGTGCATGGCTCCTCCACAATTACAGGGACATGAGTGTCCTCTGTGTACACAGCTCATCCACCAGTACAAGGACTGTGGTGTCCTATGTTTATGTGAGTCCTCCACCACTACAGGGACTTGGGTCCTCTGTGTACAATCAAGTAAAATGATTTCCTTTGCAAACGCTCTCAGAGATGGCTTAAGCCCCGTACACACGATCCGAAAATCGCGCAGAAAATGCCGCATTCGAATCGATCGTACGATAATCGAATCGTTAGTACAGAGCTTTCGAGAGCCGATCAGGACAGTTCATCACGATATTATTCTATCGGACATGCACAGAATTTTTTTTCGTACGATGCCAGATCGTACAATTTTAGTTTAATCAGTACAGCTATCGTTCGAAAATGCATTACAACACATGACATCACTTCCGAATTTTTTTTGTCCGATAATCTCATCGTGTGTATGGGGCATTACTCAAATGTGTTCTGTAGCAACTGTCAGCTGGAAACCGGTATCAACAACATAAGTAAAAGCATTTGTCACCAGCACACCATGGATCTTCAGAATAGCATCCAAATGCCTAATGAAGGGGTTCTGGGTGGCCCCCCGAATCATCACAATTAACTATGTGGTTTGATCACTTTAATAAACTTTTGGACACTATTCTGAAGACCCATGGTGTGCTGGTGAGATATGCACCTTTTTGAGGGGTCTTCTGTGTACACAACTCATCCACCAGTACAGGAAATGGGGTGTCCCTTTTGTACAAAGCTCTCCTACCAGTACAAGGACTGGAGTGTCCTCTGTGTACGTGGCTTATACACCAATATAAGGACTGGGGTGCCCCCTTTATACATTACTCCTCTACTTGTATAACAACTGGTTTGTTCTCTGTGTATGTGGATACATCACCAGTACACATCCAGGGTTCTCCTCTGTTTACATGGCTCCTCATCCAGTACAAGGATTAGGTTGTCCCCTCTGTATATGGCTCGTACACCAGTACAAGCACTGGGTTGTCCTCTCTGTATATGGCTTGTACACTAGTACAAGGACTGGGTTGTCCTCTCTGTATATGGCTTGTACACTAGTACAAGGACTGGGTTGACCTCTCTGTATATGGCTTGTACACTAGTACAAGTACTGGGTTGTCCTCTCTGTATATGGCTTGTACACCAGTACAAGGACTGGGTTGTCCTCTCTGTTTATGGCTCACACACCAGTACTGTACAAGGACTGGGTTGTCCTCTCTGTATATGGCTCGTACACCAGTACAAGCGCTGGTTGTCATCTCTCTGTATATTGCTCTTCCACCAGTACAAGGACTGGGTTGTACTCTCTGTATATGGCTTGTACACCAATACAAGGACTGGTTGTCCTCTCTCTGTATATTGCTCGTACACCAGTACTGGCACTGAAGTTTCTGCTCAGTCTGAAGGAAATTGCATGTGGAGCATGAGAAAGGGAAGTTGTTTTGTCTGGTCTGCCAAGCCTGGATTATTTAGTGATCACACACAGTTTAGAGTTCACCCATTCTCCAGATGGGATTTTCATTGTTTTATCAGCTTACACTCTATTCCTTAGGCTTCTGGAATGCAATTGTCCAGCTAGTGTATAAATAGTAATAATGTGGCACTAACTCAAGTAAAGTGCTAAAGTCAACAGAATATATTCAATTAAGTCCAAACAGTGAATTGACAATCCAAAAGTCATAAGATGTGCAAATGAAGTTGCTTGTGTAATCCAAAATATACAAATTTGAATTAATAGTAGATGTGAAAAAGTCGAGTGCAGAAACAAACCTCAATTCTTTAAAACATGTAGTCACGCTTGCTTTCACCATCCGCAATTCACCAATAGTGTTCCCCAGCCTATCGCCTCAAATGAAGACCCCAGCAGGTCTAGTAGGGCTTCTGGTAGTAATGATCCTTACTGGCGATTTCAACTTCACTTTTCTCTTTAACGCACCAGACCAGGCAAAGGTAAAGCAGTGGTTGGGGATATAAATAAAGTGTTCAAGGGCTTGCTAAAGTCACGTGATTAGTGACTCAACGTGCCAGGAGGAACCGGGTGATGCCACTTCCGGTCGTGGCTGAGACCAGAAGTCCTTTATTTATTGATGTTGACTGTTCCAATTCGATATGTAAGTTTGCTGCTTTGAATACATTTTTATATATGGATTTACTGCACTATGGAGATCTCCTTTTATCTTTTATACAAGTCTTGAATAGAGGAGAGTGGAGGAGATTAACGAGGGCGTATTGTGCACAGTGGGAGAACACTGTTTATTTATATCCCCAACCACTGCTTTACCTTTGCCTGGTCTGGTGCTGGAGTTGAAATCGCCAATTACTACCAGAAGCGCTACAAGACCCGCTGGGGGTCTTCATTTGCAGTGACAGGCTGCGGCACACTATTGGTGGATTGCGGATGGTGGAAGCAAGCGTGACTACACGTTTTTAAGAATTGTTTGTTTCTGCGCTGGACTTTTTCACATCAACTATCAATTTAATTTTATATTTTGGATTACACAAGCACCTTCTTTAAATTTAGGATTAAATAAATACACTTATTTTGAACATTTTATGAATTTTGGATTGTTAATTCACCGTTTGGATTTAATTATGGACTTCATTGAATGAATATGTTCTGTTCACTTTAGCACTTTACTTGAGTTAGTTTTTAACAGATCTGCCCCTTGGTTAGTAATATTATATAACAATAATAATAAATGCGCCCCTTGCTTACAGTAATACTAGACTCGCCCCTTAGTTACACGTATAGAATATTTAAAAAAAAGTCAGTTACTTTGCTGCGTAACTACTTTTCCAATGTAGTAACTGAGTTAAGCAATTACTTTTTGGGAGAAGTACTTTACTTGAGTTAGTTATTACTTATAGTTATTATTACTATTTATTTACTTTGTGGGGACACTTTTTCAATGTTAGCTGCCACTCTTTGATTTGCGCATTAGTTTTTATTTTATTTTTTTAATCACATGTCCAGCTAGTGCGTTTTTATTATGTACAGTATGTATATGTACAGTATGTATATGTACACACATTGTGTATCCAAATAGTCCTGAAGACAAGGACAGCTTTGATACATGTTTCTTTTTAGGATACAGATACGCTAGTAATGCAATAAAAAACACATATAGGGATACATTTTTCTAACAGTTCATGAGATGGTTATATGCAATGTTTCTGCATTTTCTCAAATGTTTTCCACTGATGTTTTTATTTACCAAATATTTTTTTAATTATTGTACATATGGTTTAGTATTTGCTAAACATTTAAATGCACTTTTCTGATGTATTATGACAGGGAAGAATTCCCCCAGTAATTGGCAGAAGGTTCATTTAGCAGTAGCTGAGAAAGTCTTGAGTACAAGCTATCAGATGTTAGATCTCAGCAGTGCAGGCAGTACAGCCTGGAAGGTGTTTGATGATTAGTGCCTGGGGTTATTATTACTGGGGTTGTCACCTGGCGGGTAGACATCAGACTAGTTGCCAATATTATTATTTGGAAAGAGATCATAAAGCCGGTGTTTTTCCCTAGAAAAGGTGGCAATCTTTTGTTATTGCACTTCAACTCCAACACTACACTTTAATGAAATATAGGCCTGTACATGTACGTGCCGTATAAATCGTTATAAAGTAGAGCTGCACGATTTATTATTGAAGAATCAGATTGCGATTTCCCCCCCCCCCCCCCCCCCCCTTCGCAATCTTAACCAATCATTTTCCAGATTTTATGCAAAATTCTCTGCTCACAGTTGTCTACAAAAATAATTAAAAAATAAAATAAAAAATCCAGGCAGCCTGCCAAGTTTAAGACGACATTGCTTAGACAGAGATAAAGAGCTACATTGTAACACTTAGGTTAGGTTTCCACTACGACCTGAAAGTCACGCTATTTTGCGGAAATTTTTTTTTGCCGCAAATTTGATGCGACTTTAAACAATGCCTGTGTATTCTTGAGGTCTATGAACCGAAAATCGCATAAAAGTGGGACCAAAGTAGCGCAGGGATTACTTTGAAGTTGCTGCAACTTGAAGTCGCACATATGAACGGTACTCTTTGGAAATCATGGGGTACAACTTGTCATGCGACTTTGCATTCCCAAGTCGCACTAGGGGAAACCGTGCATTAAGCCCCATACACACTATTAGATTTTCTGCAGACTTTTGTCTTCAGATTTACCAAAACCATGTAGTGTAAGGGCCTGCCTGATTGCATACAAATTGAAACTCTTAAAGCGGAGTTCCACCCTAAAGTGGAACTTCCGCTCATCTGAACCCTCCCCCCCCCCCTCTGGTGTCACATTTGGCACCTTTCAGTGGGGAGGGGGGTGCAGATACCTGTCCAAGACAGGTATTTGCACCCACTTCCGGGCATAGACTCTCCTGTCCCGCCGCGCTGTCTGCTGGGACACACACGGGTCCCAGAGACAGCGCGGAGCATTCTCATTGCGCTGCGCGACCCGCACATGCGCAGTAGGGAACTTATTCGGCCGATAGCGGGGGTTAAAGGTGCCGCTATATCAGCGGTAAAGTGCCACTAACAATGCAGTGCTTTACCGCTAAAGCTCCCCCGCGCCAGTGTGAAAGTAGCCTAAGTAAATTTAGTGTGGTTCTTGATAAATTGGCCAAAATCTCCTCAATAAGTGGCCCTGCAGGCATCACTCCATTCAACAAAAGTCAGTCGAGCCTGCTGGAAAATTTTCTTCAGAACAGCAACTGCATCCAATCCGATTGACCAATCTACATTGTTTAGCTGTTTACAGTATGAACATAGGAAGTCTAAGGCCTTTTCCACATGACCGGTCAGGGGGCAGTTAAATTGGGCAGTTGGGCCGGGTTGACTGCCCACCTAAAGCCTATAATGCGGCCAGAGGGCGCCGTTCACATGCCGCCCCCGTGATGCTTTGTGTTGGGCTGCAGCATACTGTATGTCATTTTGACAAACGAGGCTGCCTGTCAAGCTCACCTTTCCATGTCAAAGGGGCCGTGTTGCAACCATGAGCCAAACACTTGGTTCTTAATTGTGGTCCCATTGAAAACCAAGACAGGAGCACCTCCTGAACACCTAATAGTGGCTGCCTAGCCACACTTAGAAAAGCAATCCACCATAGATCACTTTTCAGAGAGTATACAAGTGTATATGCGCCCTGAATTTGCCGGCCGAAACGTCCAGCAGACGCAAAAAAGTCTCCCGCGCGCAGGAGTGACGACATCGCGGCTCCGGCCACTCACATCGCCGGAGCCACGATACCCAGAAGACACGCCGAGGGAAAATGGCAGCTCCCTCGGCGTGGACCGAGATCACCTGGCGATGCCTCGTTCTAAGGTAAGTATTTCATAATGAGCTAGTATGAGGTGCATACTAGCTCATTATGCCTTTTTGTCTTACAGGTTTAAAAAAAAATAAAAAATCTGCGTGTTTACTACCGCTTTAAAGTGATTGTAAAGGTATTATTAATTTTTTTAATTGACATAACAAACCTCTTATACTTGCCTGCTTTGTGCATATGTATTGCAGAGTGGTCCCGAACCTCCTCTTCTGGGGTCCTCTGCCGGCAGTCTAGGCTCTGCCTTCCTTCCGAGTGACCCCATAGCAAGCCGCTTGCTATGGGGGCACTTGTGCTGGCTTGATCCCGAGCCAGGCTGTATGGCGTCTATAGACACACACAGTGCAGCTCGGCCCCACCCCTGCTCTCTCGTCACAGGATTTGATTGACAGGAGCAGGAGCCAATATATTTGAAATTAAATCTTTATTATTTTTTGGCAATAACATGGTATGGGTGGATTTCTGCTAGTCACAGGCTGTCTCACACCCCTCCAGCCTGTGTTTTAGACTAACAGGAAGATGAAGCCTCCATCAATCGAGATGTAATATCCTGCCCTAATTGTGTCTAGCTGGTTAGTGGGCATGGAGGAGGGAGGGAGTGGTCTGTCATTTACCACTGTGTATATGTCCACATGTGTGACTCTATAGTCACATGTGCTGCTCAGATGTGATAGGAAGGAAATGCTCAGCATAGAAACTTACTGAAAACTGAGCATGTGCAGAGCTGCCACCACAGCTGCAAAATCCCTAGCTGAATTGGGAACATGGACAGAAGGGGGAGACAGAGAACAGCAGGATCAACCAGGTTTTTTGCAGAATACAGAAAACAAATCCCATAGTGACTGAATGAGTATGAACATAACGTAATACAGCATTTATTGATCCTTTTTAATGCAGAGAATCCATTAAGTTAAAAAAAAAAAAGCCTTTAGACTTTGCAAGCACTTTAAGGGTAGAGGAATAATCTGTAATAATTACCTTGTGCCTTGCTCTAGTGGGATTCCAAATCTCACCTTTTCCGTCCTTGGTTCCGAGTTGTGGGGAGGCTGCCCAGCATACAGCATAGAGGAAACCTGCTGGAGCAAGGAATAAATGAAGTATTGTAGCTTCCTCCTGTACCCCTAGACTTGACAAGCATTTTAAAGGGCAAGTTTGTCTTTTCATGATAGGACACCGATATCCTAGGAGTAGGGATCCACTTGTAATAGCCTACTTCTAAATTTATGTTACTTATACAGCATACGCTTTATCTGTTTTAGGCAAGGCATCTTTATATTTGTGACTTCCACAAGAACTTAATTCAGAGTGTAAGGAACAGACGGAAACGGAAAGGTAGTGATGACGATGAAGGGGACTCCCCAGTCCATGACACTGATACTCCGGAGGTATACTTTTCAAATTGATGTTTTTATCTGAAGTGTACAGTCATCTGTGTACTATTGTGACTGAATTGTGTATTTATTCCTTTATAGTTCTGTATTTGTAGCTGTAAGGTCCTCTGTTTCAGCCCCTCCGCATCAGCCCCTCTTTATCAGCCCCTCTTTCTCTCAATTGGACTTTGGCGGTCAATGGAAAATAACCCTGTCTGTCCGGACAGATAATCAGACACCATACACCGTGTGTGGTTGAAAAAAGATGCCTTTACTTCCGTTTCACAGAGCATATACAATACAAAAAAGGGGGAAGAACGCAATTGAACAACCAATCACATTCAAGCATTTAAGCATTCTGTTATACAATTCAATATTGATCTGCAAGATTCATAATATTTCTTCTTTCGGACTCAACATAATATTTACTCTAAAAAATGTCTCACGCAATATATGTCCTTGATAAGATTCTCGGTATGTTTTGATCATATAGCCTACTTGTTATGGGAAGCAGACCCGTTACTAGAAGCCATGAGAACTAAAACTTGTTATGGAAATGTGTGAGTGTGAGATAAACAGAATTTACAGTGAGTTTCTACAGAGAAACAGAAAAACATCTTTGTTACAATACTATTAAATCTTAAAGGGTAACTCTACACTTCCCACGTTTCCTTACAATCCCTCCTTTGATCATAGGAGACTTTAAGAAGTCTCCGCTGATCACTCATTGTACCACCTATATCCTGCCTTGAACATGGTCATGGCTGTTTCAGACTTATCAACTAGGTTCTTTGATTTTGCTACTTTACTTATCAGGCAGAACACTAATTTTATTGTCACATATATTGCCAGAGCTAAAATAAGTATCATGAGAAGTATCATACCCGCTTTCTTGAAGAAATTCATAATGTTTTCCCAAATAGAACCAAACCATCCTCCTACACCTGAAAAGGGATTCCATGAGTCCATTAACATCCCAAATCCATCTACCTTTGTGAGGGCATTGTATACGCCCACCCCACCGAAGGATGCAAAAATTTTGTCCCACCAAGTGGTTAATTCCCTCTTGTGTCTGCCAAATTCAAGGTGACCGTGGGCAGGTTTCATGGACACAAGTGTGTCTGACCCTGTGGTCCCCATTAGAGGGATCATTTCCACAATAGTACACCAACCTGAAGTTTTTCTGTCCATAGAGTAAGGGACGGTGGTATGGCACCATAGTCCACAACAGACCATCCATCCGTGGGGAACACGAGGGGCTTGAACCACTTTGGGGGGGCTAAGTTTTGACCTTAATCCCACTAAACACATCCAATCCCCCAAAGAGGGAATCTCAATGTTCACCTTGCCTTATCCAGGGGCTGTCCATGTGTGTGCTATTTATCCATTCAGTAACCCGTGGATTGTTGGATCCCCTTACACATTTACATATGTCATATAGGGACCTGTTACCTATGCTTTCATCAGGGTCCAGGATATTAAAAGTAGCTAACCCGTGGGAGTGGTGTTTATAACAGGGACTTCCTGGGTGGTATTTAGTAACTGCTCTAGGGTGATAGGCCTTCCAACCATAGGGACTAAATGTCGGCCTGTGGATAAGTATGACTCCTTTCTATGTATGTTGCTCTGGCATTCACTACAACAGTATCCTCACCCATCCCGCACGAGGAGTTTAGCCAACACCCAAAAAATAAGAGTAAGAATACAGTGATGGTCATTCTAATTGAAAACAGAAATTGTCCAGGTGGTGCATTTTCTTGGCTCACGGGGAAAGTCTATGGTAAGAATGGTTTGGGGGTTTTGTGAGAGGGGGCATGGGACAGTAGTGGCTGAGTCTCTTCTTGTGGGGCTCCTCCATTTCCTTCCCTGTCTCCTTTATTTGTGGGCTATTCTTCAACCTTGATGCATGGATCCATTGCAGGCTTTGATCCGTCAGTATTGCTGTCCTGGAGACATTGAGGACTTCAAATGGACCTTGGAAGATGGGGGCCTGGTTGTTTGCGGACTGCAAGTTGTTTGATCAGTACTTCATCCCCCAGGACGAAAGGATGTGTTGGTTCTGTGGAAAGAGGAAGAAAGGTGACAGCAACCTTGTCATAAGTTTCAGCAGGGCTACTTACCAGATATTTCACGTACTCTTCCTGTAAGGAATATAAGTTAGATTCCTCGCCTATCTTAGGGGCTTTTTGAGCGGGTCTTCCCATAAGGATCTCAAAAGGGGGACAGTCCTGTCTTTTAATGTTTCTATTCATCCCTGCGGTCTCTCCTGTTACGGGAATAACTTCCGGCCATGAGGGAAAATGGCAAACTGGAGTATTATTACGCAATATTTGATATTACCTTTCTGTTTGGGCATATGTGTCAAATCAATCTGTAAGTCTTTTAATGGGCCTATGTGTCCCTTGTAAGTCTTTTAATGGGCCTATGTGTCCCTGAACATTATTCTGGACACAAGTTAAGCAAGTGGCTTGTTATCCGTTTGTCTTGTACCCGCGGGCCCAAAAGACCCCAAAAGTGTATCTACTGTCAGTGTAAGGGCTCTTTCACACGGGGCCGATCAGTGCAGATCCGCCCCGTGGATAGCCGCTTGCTCAGCGGGGATCGCCGTAGTGATCTCCGCTGAGCAGTAGGATGACAGGTCCGTCTCTGCACTCCGTGCAGGGACGGACCTGTCAGAGCGCCGCTCTCCCCTATGGGAGATCGGGTGACGACGGACCGTAGCGTCCGTCGTCACCCGATCCGCTCTGCAGACGGATGAAAAAATGGGTTTTCCTCCGTCTGCAGAAACGGAGCATGGCGGGCACGGACGAGAGCGGGTGTCAGCGGATGCTCATCCGCTGACACCCGCTATCCCATAGGGATACCTGTATGTCCGTTTTTCATCCGAAAACGGATGGATGAAAAACGGACATACGGTCCGTCCGTGTGAAAGAGCCCTAAATGTTTACTTTTTGTCCTTTGAAGTTGCTGCTAGTGGTTTCGGTTCTTATATTATGTCTGGTAAAGTTACTACAGCATACAGTATCGCTTAGAACAGCTGCCGTCAAAAAAAAAAACATTTATGTAGTCAGTAGATGTAGAAATGTTTTGTAAAAGGTGTACTACAGTATGTGTTGTGTACAATGTAGTATTAGTTCCTAAAGTGATTTTGGATGTTTCCTTTACTGTCATGTTTGCTGCTACAGGCAGTAACAGCTTGTAGGCAAGCTGGCAGTCCTTGAATTTGAACGGGGAGTTTTTTGGATAGATAAGCCACGGGTCGGTAGTGGGTGCCATGCGCTTGGGCCAGTACGGCAGCCAGCGCAGGGCCCCTGACTATACAGTAAAGCACAAAGGATTTCTTATGATCTGGTAAACCCAGTGCTGGAGCACTGGCCAAAGACTGTAATAAGGTCCGTGTTCTTTCCTCAGTGTAACACTTGCCTGGGGGCAGTGGCTGCAGTAGAGGGGTGCAAGGATTGAATCAAAGAAAAGTACAATCTGGGATTCACTGCCTGCAGTAGACAATAGAGCCAAGAAAAGAAAGGAGCGTTGCCTTATCTTTGGGTGGGCCGAGACAGGTCAGAGTCTTGACTCCTTTTGGGGACACTCGCTTGGTCCCGCCTGAGATAATACATCCTAGGTATTCCACCCTCTCCCTGCACCACTGGATCTCTTTTGCGAGACACCAAGTGACCCTTAAGAGATAAGTGAGTCATCAGGTTTTCAGAGTCTTCTACACACTGTGCCCCGCTCTCACTACATAACAGTAGGTCATCTACATATTGCAGGAGTACTGATCCCTGTGGGAGCACCCAGTCATCCAGGGTTAGTTTTAACACCATGGAAAATGCTGCAGGACTGTCCACAAAGTCTTGAGGAAGACGGGCCCAAGTCAGTCGGCCCCGAGCTCGAGCCTCAGGCAAAGGCAAAGATCCTTTGGAAATCCCTGTGAACATCAATGCTAAAGAAAGCATTGGAAGTCTAGTACCCTATATACAGTGGAGGAAGCGGGGATGTTTATAAAAATTCCCGTGATGTTTGAGACTAGTGGTGGAAGTGGTTAAATACATTTGTTCACCCCCCTCAAATCCCCCTAGCCTCCACTCGCCGCTGGCTTTCTTTACTGCATGTATGTGGTGATCAGTGGTGTACTCTATACTTCGTCAGCATGACGGTGGTATTGTTTCTGAAAGAAAAGGTGTGATGTTTGGTTTGCAGTAGGGACATAAGGAGTGCATTTGACATGTCCTACGTCTGTCTTTGACTTTTCCCATATCGGGTGAGTCTCTAATGCTGCTTGTATGGTCATAAAGTAAAACGTAATTTTTAGTATATTTTTGGTATAGTCAAGTCACATGTTGATGATTTGGCAGTCATTCCCCCTTGTAGGTCAAATTTAACAATTTAACATTACCCCTAATGAAGACATGAGGTCTCTTCCCTTTAGACATAAGGGGCAGTCAGTGAGGATGGCAAATGTTTGTGTGTAACATCAATCCCATTAATTCCCATAGAGTGGAGCAGCCCTCGGTACAAATTTTTTTTTTTATTTTTTTTGATAAAACGGGTGTCATTATGACAACTCGTGCTAGCCCCTGTGTCCACTAAAAAACATACCACCCATCCCTCAACTTTAAGGACTACCTGCGGAAGTGTTTTCCAGTGGGAAGAGAAGAAATGCATTACCAAGGAGGGAATCTATTCCGGGTACTCCTTATGGATGTTGATGAAAGGGGTTATTGCGAGGGTTGTTATCATTGTACCCTGGCCAATCCATTTGAATTAATTCTATAGTGTTCCTGGGTTCTGGCTGTTCTCTGGGGGGGGGCGCCTTGATTACAGGAGGTTATATTTTGGTTGCGTTCCGCGGCGGCCAGGTGGTGGGGGTTGGTTTTGGGTGTACTATTGTGTTTTTGGGTGTATTGTTCAGGTTGCAGGGGGCGGCTTTGTTGTGTTGGAGAAGGATATTGCTGTGTTTGATAATTGGGAAATTTACGCTGATATCTGCCTCTAGAAACACTCCACCCCGTCCTTTGAAACCTACCCTGTCCATTTCCCTGGATCTTTCTTCTGTGCGGACAATATTTTTTCCAATGGGAGGGGTCTCCACAATGAAAACAGCTTCGATTTGGGTATTCTTGTGTTTGCAACGTGGAATTATCAAAGGCTGGGAGCATGGGGGTGGGAGTCCCTGAGGTCTGAGCGAATAGTCCTCCTCTGGTATTAAAAAATCTGGAGGAGGCCCTTTTCTTTACATCATCCACAAACTGTGGGGGGGTCAGGGTCAGGGCTTGCCACTTAGGGCAAACATGGGCCGCATGGGGTGGCGGAGGTACTGGCACATAATCCTCTGTATCCCCTATGTCATAACAAAGGGGTTGGACAGGGGCAGAGGCAAGTGTTGGTTTTTTAGGAGGCTTGTCTAAGGAAGGATGAGGCTTCTCTAATGGATGAGGGAATTGCTTCTTATAATTTTTCAATGCTTTACACCACATTTTATAACATTCAGTCATATATTCTTTATCATAAGGAAACGGTGGATAATTATACTGCTTATGTTGGCTACAAATTTTAGTGACTTCTTCCCATTCCTCTGCAGAACCTGGTCCCCAGTCACTTAGCCCCGCAATTTGTAGAGCATGTGCTCTGGTCAATATGTTTTTCCAGAAGGGTTCAGTATAATATGTTCCATAGTTTCCAGACACGAAATCTAAAGGAGTGGGCTGATCCGGCTTACCTTCTGAACCTCCCTTTCCCGGCAGATTTCCCATGTTTACAATTCTTATACTTTATCTTATATTATAACTCTATTTATACACATCAGCTGCAGAACATACAGTTAATGACCTAGGACAAGCCACAAAAGTTTCACCCGTTCCACATTCAATAGTACCTATGACACCTTTAACAGTTAAAGCTTCTTGAAATTAAAACGTTATTTTATTTCTTGGCAAAATGCCAAAAAAGACTCCCTCTGGCCAGAGGTTCCCCTGCTTATAAGTAAGCTTTGTACATTGTTACTTTCCTTATTCTTATAACCAAACAATTTTTATTTATATTTTAAATTTCTTGGCAAAGTGCCAACAGGTTTAAACAGTACTTTCAATTGCTGTAATACTAATGCCGCAAACAATTTCCCACTATCCGTTACGGTTGGTGAGATATTAGCATTTGAACCCTTGTTGGCAAAACGCCAAAATATCCAAAATTTGCACCTGACTTCCCCTGCGCAAAAGATGTCAGTGGCAAAAGGAATTATTCACATAGCATGTTTTGATCAAAAGTTAGCCTCACCAATCCATGTATTACCCCAGAAAAATGTTACAACGTCCCTGTTGTCATGATGTATCAAAGACCCTCCTGGAACACAAAACTATTATGTATATTAAACCTGGTAATAACCTCCGGGAATACTAGCAACCAAATAAGTATTTGATCCCTCATACACAAATAACAGACCTGTTATACAATTAGGGCAGCGTCCTGCCAAAAAACACTTAGGACAAGGTCCTGACATTAAGTGTTTAAATGATTTAGGGGTTTCCAATGACCAGTCCTTCTGGTTAAAAACAAGGTTTTCAACCTGCTATGGTATGGTATTAATACAATATATGGGAGGGATCCTGGGCAATTTTAGCAAGTATCCTTGTCCCCTATATTTTGATCCTGATACCGTCCTTTTATATTAATACCCGGAACCCTGGCGCCTGCCCCAATTTAGGCAGCACAGCAGGCATTCCTATACCCGGAACCCTGGCGCCTGCCCCAATTTAGGCAGCACAGCAGGCATTCCTATACCCGGAACCCTGGCGCCTGCCCCAATTTAGGCAGCACAGCAGGCATTCCTATCTATGAGCGAGCTGTATTACAATACTCGGAACCCTGGCGCCTGCCCCAATTTAGGCAGCACAGCAGGCATTCCTATCTATGAGCGAGCTGTATTACAATACTAATGTCCCTATCTCTCAGGCAAGCTAATCAAAATAAATTAATCAATTATGCCTTGAGAGCTATAATGCAACGGGTTATAACATTGACAGAGTAAGCTGTTCAAAAATACTTTGAACAAGTAATTTTAAAGAAAGCTTACCTGTAATGTACCCCACTTATTCTGGTACCATCTGTAAGGTCCTCTGTTTCAGCCCCTCCGCATCAGCCCCTCTTTATCAGCCCCTCTTTCTCTCAATTGGACTTTGGCGGTCAATGGAAAATAACCCTGTCTGTCCGGACAGATAATCAGACACCATACACCGTGTGTGGTTGAAAAAAGATGCCTTTACTTCCGTTTCACAGAGCATATACAATACAAAAAAGGGGGAAGAACGCAATTGAACAACCAATCACATTCAAGCATTTAAGCATTCTGTTATACAATTCAATATTGATCTGCAAGATTCATAATATTTCTTCTTTCGGACTCAACATAATATTTACTCTAAAAATGTCTCACGCAATATATGTCCTTGATAAGATTCTCGGTATGTTTTGATCATATAGCCTACTTGTTATGGGAAGCAGACCCGTTACTAGAAGCCATGAGAACTAAAACTTGTTATGGAAATGTGTGAGTGTGAGATAAACAGAATTTACAGTGAGTTTCTACAGAGAAACAGAAAAACATCTTTGTTACAATACTATTAAATCTTAAAGGGTAACTCTACACTTCCCACGTTTCCTTACAGTAGCAAGCCTTTAAAGGACAGTTTATTGAGGTATTTGAAAGGGTACCGTTTTGCCTTTTTGAAGTGTAACTAAAGGCATTTTCTGTTTTAGATTTGGTGGAGAGGGATTAGAACACCTGCCAGGCTTTTATTGACGTCTGTACCCTCACTATTTGTCATGTTTACCGTGATTATCAAAATGAAAGTAAAAGTAATTCCCAAATTTTGGGTTGTCCCCAGAACCGTAAGGGCCAGTTCACACCACATGCAGTCCAGTGCGTCAAAAGGCATAGAAAGTAGGTTATATGGTTTTCAGTGGAATAGTCCACACCAGTGCTTGCAGTTCCAGAAAAAAAGTAGAATATTCTGCATTTTTCCTGTACTGGAACGCTGTAAAAAGCATCAAAAACGCACTGGAACACCCATGTTCTTATTTAAGGTTCAGGAAAAAAAAAAAGGGGGGGGGGAATGCACTGAACTGCATCAAAAACGCACATGCAAAAAAGCATCTGGAGCGCATCCGGACTGCTTTCCTATGGTGTGAACTGGCCCTAATAGAGGGGAAGTCTTCCCATGGGGACACTAATTTGGGTGACCCCGGTGACAACATCTCCTTGGAGGGATTTGATCTTGCCTCCTGTTTTTACTGTGGGACAGGAAGTGAAGGTAAATTCCCCCACCCCCCCCAATGGGAAATGGATGGCCAACCCTCCCTTGCACAATACAAAATGAAGAATGAGACCTTAAAGCGGTTCTGCACACACTTTTCTAAGTTACGCTTATTGGTTTCTAAATGCAGCAAAGGGTGCACAATGGACGTTTTTTTTTTTTCCTCGTACCTGTTCGGGTTTATGGTGACAGTGTTCTGTCCCTGCGGCTGTGGGTGGTGTTTGTGCGGGTATCCGCATAATTTCCCGTGATCGCCGCACTGTCTCCTGGGATCTCGTGTAATTCAGTGCGGTGTAATCTCGCGTGATTTCAACAACGTTGTGATGGCAACATTTATGATTACGCCGCTCGGTGCAGTTGCCACTGAGCATGCGCGGGAACCCGCAAGGAATGCTGGTACTTCAAATGCCATGGAACAAGTAAGTGATTACTTGTGGGCTTCAAATGCCCACAAGCAAGATGAAATCTGCTGTGCATGATTTTTACAAGTAGCGATTTGACCGAAAAACTGACCTGGATACCGGGAAGCAACACTACAAGTGAGTCTGACTTTAGAATGAAATGAATTTTAAACAGTAAAAAAAAAAAACGTGTGTGCTGAACCGCTTTAAGTTATAGTCAAGGTTTACAGTTTTACTGTGTACAGTGACATCATCCCTTCTTTCCAGATTGGCTGGAACAATTCTTTTCTTTTCTGATGGCTAATAGAAACAATAATTCCAGCCAATGGGTAAAAAAAGGGATGGGATGTTGAAAATGGGTAATGTGGATTTTTTACAGAAAGTTTTCACAGCTGTTATCTAGGGGTTGTTAGAGAGCTGTGACATGCGATGGGAAGCAGCAAAGCGCTTACAAAAGTCTCTGTGCACAGATACTATTAATAATAATTTACTCATTAATACGCTGAATCTTGCTGTCAGAAAAATCAAGTGCAAAAAAAACACATGCCATGGCATATGAAGTACTCACCTTCATGTGCATACAGAATTTCCAAGAAAAAGGTATTTTTCATTTTTTCATAACTAGAATGGATTAACGCGGAAAAATATGCTCTTCTCCATTTGATATTATTTTTTTTTCCTTTTACATCCTTATGTTCAGCTCTAGAATGCTGCCATGTACATGTACACATTGGCTATAATAGAGCTACGGTCAGACTCCTAAAAAAAATGCTGAAAGCAGGATTTTTTTAAAGGGGAGTTCCAGGCCTTTTAAAAGTCAGCAGCTACAAAAAGTGTAGTTGCAGACTTTTAATAAACAGACACTTAGCTGTTCCGCGGTCCAGCGATGCGGCCCAACGGGGTGTCGCTCCTCTCCGCCGGCGCCTCCATTGCCACTCTGGGCACCCCGCTGTGACAGCTTTCGGCTTCACGGCCGGGCACGCGCGGTGCATGCGCGAGTCGCGCTGCGCTCCCGGAGTGGAGAGGCGATTTCCTGGGACCTGTCACGTGTCCCAGGAGATGGCCTAGAGGGAGGGGCCGCCTTAGAAAAAAGGAGGCGTCGCCAAGGCGGTTCCTGGGCGGAAGGAGGAAGTGGGACAGGAAGTCCCCCTCCTAATGAAGCCCCCACTCCCCCCCCCCCCCCCCAAGAAAATTACATGCCAAATGTGGCATGTAAGGGGGCAAGTAGTGCTTAAAGCGGAAGTTCCATTTTTGGGTGGAACTCCGCTTTAAAACCTCATTTCACCAAGGATTCGGATAAAAAAACTGCGCCATAGCAAATCATTTTATTTTCTATTACTATAACTGGTGAAATTGGGCAACAATCATTTAATTTCTGTGGACACCTTATAGCTCATCTCTAGACATTTTTTTATTTTTTTTTGTATAAAGTCTGTGACCCCTTCCCACAGCTGATTTTTTTTATTTATTTTTTTTTTTTTTTACCTTTTTGTAGTCACTGGGACAGAAAGTGAAAGCATGTTTCCCCAATGGAGGGAGACTCCAGTAAATGTCTTTTTTTAAAGAAAAGTTTTTTTCGTTTGTTTTTGTTTTTTTGCTAGTTCTTTTTTCATAGGTTAGTGGAGGAAATAGGAACCATTCTGTCACATGAACGTTGAATCAGTCTTACAAAAGGAACTGTGCAAAATGATTTGCTTCCTCCTGGCTTAAACAAGAACCACTGTTTGCCTAGTGTTTAAAGGAAACCTGTACTGAGAAAAGTACCGTACTTTGAGTAATAGACCAGGAACAGAAATGTAGATTTTTGGGGGATTTACTACTTAATATTGACTGAGAAATCATTGAGGCCAAAGGCAGTATATATATATATATATTGTAACCTGGGGGACAGGTAGCAGGTACAAAGCTCACTGGGATGGGCTGTTTAGTAAGGCACAGATACCAAATCCACTTGAGGTAGTGAAAACAGTGCTGGGTTTATTGGATTGAAATACAAGTCCATACATAGGTGCTGCACAGTCTTCCAGAAAACACATCAAAACAGAAATAAACCAACAAAAGTCCTAGCCGTGTCTCGGCTCTAACTATAACATACACCGTCTCTAACTATCAGGCTGAGCAAGCCTACCGCTTGTCAGCTTCTGTAAAGAGTTTTTAAAGGGTTTTTACCAACCTTTTGGCTCCTCACAAACCATCCCTGTTTGTGTGTCCCAGGCAGAGAGCAAAGGCTGTTTGCTCAGGTGAGCTTAAATTAGCCTGGAAAGGAGGACTAAGATCCGAACTGGATCTTGTCTCAGAGACCTCTGAATGTATATGAGAGGAGCCTGGGAGATGTATAAACCCCGAACAGGACCTCTCCTGGCTCTCTCTGGGACGCTCTGCTACATATCCTCCCCCCTTGTTTCAACCCCAGGGTTGGAACACCTGCGGCCCAACAGGAGTGAACACGGGACAGGGCATCTACATTCCCCATCTCCACACCTGGCCTGTGTTTTACGGTGAAGGAGTAATCCTGTAGAGCCAAAAACCACCGGTTCACCCGTCTAATAGTCTCCTTCTTTTGGGCCATCCATTTCAGGGGAGCATGGTCAGTTATTAAGTCAAACTGGCGCCCTAACAAATAGTATCTGAGTGCGTCCATGGCCCATTTTATGGCTAAACATTCTTTTTCAATGACTGCATACTTTTTCTCATGGTCATTGAGCTTTCTGCTTAGGTACACGACAGGGTGTTCTTCCCCATTGTATACCTGTGACAGTACTGCCCCGATACCAACATCAGACGCATCCGTCTGAACCAAAAACTCTCTGGAGAAATCGGGAGAGTACAGTACTGGCTGTGCACACAGAGCCTTCTTCAGGACCTGGAAAGACTCCTCTGCTACTGGGGACCATTTCACCATTACAGAGTCTTTCCCTTTCGTAAAGTCTGTCAGAGGGGCAGCTATAGTTGCAAAATTTGGGATAAATCTTCTATAATACCCCGCAATACCAAGAAAGGCCCTGACCTGCTTTTTTGTTTGCAGGGCGTGGCCATTCCTGTATGGCTGCTATTTTACTCACTTGTGGTTTTATGACACCACGGCCAATAGTGTAGCCCAAATACTTGGCTTCCTCTAGACCAATGGCACATTTTTTTGGATTTGCTGTAAAACCTTCTTTGAAGAGGGAATCAAGAACAGCCTGGACACGAGGCAAGTGAGACTCCCAGTCAGTACTATGTACCACTATGTCATCTAGATAGGCTGCTGCATATCGTCGGTGGGGGTTTTAGGGTCCTGTCCATGGCCCTCTGAAATGTCGCGGGGGCATTTTGCAACCCAAAAGGCATTTTTTTATATTGAAAGGAACCGTCTGGGGTCACGAACGCAGTCTTCTCTTTGGCGCTACCAGTTAGGGGTATTTGCCAATACCCTTTTGTCAAGTCCAAAGTGGTAAGATAGCGAGCCTTGCCAAGTCGGTCTATAAGTTCGTCTACTCTGGGCATTGGGTATGTGTCAAACTTTGTCACCGCATTAAGTTTCCTGAAGTCGTTACAGAACCTCCACGTGCCATCCGGTTTTGGGACTAACACGATGGGGCTAGACCAGTCACTATTGGATTCCTCAATGACATCCAGCTCCAACATTTTTTTAACTTCCTTGCTGATGTCCTTTCTCCTTGCTTCAGGAATTCGGTAAGGTTTGAGCTTGACACGTACCCCAGGTTCAGTAACAATATCATGCTGAACTGCTGAAGTCGTGCCAGGTAACTCTGAAAACTTCTCTCTATTCCTTATCAGGAATTCTCTAGTGTCCTGTTTTTGGGAATATGAGAGGGTGTCTGGAATCGTGACCTCAGGGATAAGAGGGGACTCAGTACCCGTAGGCATTACTGGGAGAGGCCTCGCAGTTAACGCCATTCTATCCTTCCAGGGTTTTAACAGGTTTATATGGTAAACCTGTTCGGGCTTCCTTTTCCCTGGTTGATAAACCTTGTAGTTGACCTCCCCTACTCTCTCAATTACTTCAAAGGGACCCTGCCACTTAGCCAGGAACTTGCTCTCAACAGTGGGAACTAACACCAGGACCCTGTCACCAGGTGAGAAAACACGGAGTTGTGCCCCCCTGTTATATATTCTCTGTTGGGCTGCCTGGGCCTGCAGTAAGTGTTCTTTTACCACTGGCATGATTGCTGCAATCCTCTCCTGCATTTGGGCAATGTGCTCAATGACACTTTTATGGGGTGTCTGTTCTCCCTCTTTGGTTTCTTTGGCTATGTCTAAGAGTCCCCGAGGGTGTCTCCCATAAAGCAACTCAAATGGGGAGTACCCCGTAGAGGACTGGGGAACCTCCCTGATGGCAAACATCAAGTATGGTATCAGGAAGTCCCAGTTTTTCCCATCCTTGTCCACAACCTTTTTTAACATGCTCTTTAACGTCTTATTGAAGCGTTCCACTAAGCCATCCGTTTGAGGATGATACACTGAGGTTCGCAGCTGCGTCACCTTAAATAACTTGCAGAGCTCCCTAGTTATTCGCGACATAAACGGGGTGCCCTGGTCTGTAAGGATTTCTTTCGGGATGCCAACCCGACTGAACACCATAAACAGTTCTTTGGCAATGTTTTTAGCAGACGCGGCACTTAGGGGAACTGCTTCAGGGTAACGGGTAGCATAATCCATGATTACGAGGATATGCTGATGACCCCGGGCAGACTTGGGAAGTGGGCCCACAAGGTCCATGGCAATCCTCTCAAAGGGCACTTCAATGATAGGCAAGGGCACTAAAGGACTTTGGAAGTGGGATAGTGGGGCTGACATCTGACACACAGGACAGGATTGACAGTAATTCTTAACATCTTTCTGTATCCCGGGCCAGTAAAACCTGCGAAACACCCTTTCAGTAGTTTTTTCAACCCCTAAATGGCCTCCTAGCAAGTGCCCATGGCCAAGTTCTAACACCAGCCGTCTGTATGGCTTAGGGACCACCAACTGCTCAACCACTTCATCATTCATTTTACATACACGATACAGTAAATCCTCATTGCTGCTGAAATAAGGAAAACAGGGCCTGCCCCCGGGTTCGACAGGTACATCATTAATCACTATTACATTTTCCCAGGCCCTGGAAAGGGTATGGTCTTTTCTCTGCTCCGTACCAAAATTTTCCTTATGCACATTAAGGTCATCAAACTCTAATATAGGCTCGGGGTCAGCAGACGGCTGTCCGGCTCTACTGGTAGTGGGGACCTCCTCAGGGTCCTCCAGCTCTCCTGCCATAACCGATAGAGGAAAAGCCGGGGAGCACTGAGAAGAGTCCCCTGAACCCACCTTGTCAGTAGTGGCCAGGAATTCTGGCTCTGCGACTGAGTCAGGTACTGCGACCGAGTTGGGATGATCCCACAGCTCCCAAAACTTAGGGAAGTCCCTACCAATGATGGCCTCATGCACCAAGTGGGGAACAAGTCCAACCGGATGGGTCACCGTACCTAAACCAGTTTTAAACTGAACAGTGGTTACAGGATACTCCCGGGTATTCCCATGTATACAGATCACAGCAACATTTTTAGCATGATAATTCACAGGTTCAATCATTTCCGCTGTAACCAAAGTCACTAGACTTCCAGAGTCCAGCAAGGCTGTAATAGGCTTATCATTCACAGTCATTTGGCACATTGGTTTTCTCATATTTGGGGTTGCAGTGCATGAAACCGCTGCAAACATAGACTGCCTTCTAATAGATAAATCACACTGCATTGGTTCATCTGTCAATGGACAATTTGCCGCAACATGTCCCATTTCTTGACAACGAAAACACCTGATGTTTCCCCAGTTTGGTTTGCTGACAGGCACTGGCTTCCCTTGTTTGGGATGCCAAGCTTCAGTCCTGGCACCAGAAATCCTCCCCCCTATTTCCTTGCCATGCTTACCACCCACTTCCACTGGAACAGTCTTACCGGTTGCCTGGGGAGACACCGTGGCTTTGGGCGGAAAGTCCGTGCGGCTGTAGGGGTGGTGACCAGGTTCTTTGCAGCAAAATACCTTTCAACAAGTTCCACCAGGTGGTTTGCCGAATTGGGGTCTCCTTGACTCACCCACTCCTGCAGGGGAATGGGTAGTGACCTCAGAAACTGGTCCATGACCACACGCTCCACTATTTGTGGCCCAGACAGGGACTCCGGCTGTAGCCATTTCCTCACCAGGTGAATTAGGTCGAACATCTGTGATCTTGGGGGCTTCTCGTCTTGGAAGGACCAGCTGTGGACCTGCTGTGCTCGAACTGCCAAAGTGACACCAAGTCGTGTCAGTATTTCCTGTTTGACCTTTTCATAGTCTGCGGCTTCTGCTGACTCCAAATCATAGTAGGCCTTCTGCGATTCCCCAGTAAGCAACGGGGCGACCAGTCCTGCCCACTGGGTTTTAGGCCAACCTTCCCTCTCAGCGGTCCGTTCAAACGTTAGCAGAAAGGCCTCTGGATCATCATCTGTAGTCATCTTAGACAAAAAGCGAGCCACATAGATGGCTGAAGGCTTGTCTCCAACATTATCAACGTTAGCAGGTGACCACTGTGCTATTGTCTCCACAACCTCAGACAAGGTTTTCCTATCTGCCTTTGCATCAGTAGCTAGCTGTTCAAACAGCCTCTGTGATTGCTCCTGTGCGATAGCATTAGCTTGCTGCTGTGCAGCGTGGAGTGCAGCGTTTGTTTTCTGCTGTGCAGCGTTTGCTTGCTGTTGTGCAGCGTGGAGTGCAGCGTTTGTTTTCTGCTGTTCAGCGTGGAGTGCAGCATTAGCTTGCTGTTGTGCAGCGTTTGTTTTCTGCTGTGCAACATTTGTTTTCTGCTGTTCAGCGTTTGCTTGCTGTTGTGCAGCGTTGGATATCATCAACTGTTTTAGGATTTCCTCCATGTTTAGTCACTCTAGGTACTGGCCTTTTAAGTAGTAACTTACTACAGCTGCCCGCTGAAATCCACCATATGTAACCTGGGGGACATGTAGCAGGTACAAAGCTCACTGGGATGGGCTGTTTAGTAAGGCAAAGATACCAAATCCACTTGAGGTAGTGAAAACAGTGCTGGGTTTATTGGATTGAAATACAAGTCCATACATAGGTGCTGCACAGTCTTCCAGAAAACACATCAAAACAGAAATAAACCAACAAAAGTCCTAGCCGTGTCTCGGCTCTAACTATAACATACACCGTCTCTAACTATCAGGCTGAGCAAGCCTACCGCTTGTCAGCTTCTGTAAAGAGTTTTTAAAGGGTTTTAACAACCTTTTGGCTCCTCACAAACCATCCCTGTTTGTGTGTCCCAGGCAGAGAGCAAAGGCTGTTTGCTCAGGTGAGCTTAAATTAGCCTGGAAAGGAGGACTAAGATCCGAACTGGATCTTGTCTCAGAGACCTCTGAATGTATATGAGAGGAGCCTGGAGATGTATAAACCCCGAACAGGACTTCTCCTGGCTCTCTCTGGGACGCTCTGCTACAATATATATATATATATATATATATATATATATATATATATATATATATATATATATATATATATATATATATATATATATATATATTAGTGTGTGTGTATATAATTTTTTTTGTTTTTCTAAACGTGGCATGTAAATGCGGCAAAATGGATGTTTTAAACGTGGGTTATTATCTGTCAAGTTAAATTGTTCTGGAGAGGTTGTAAAAACGTCCCGTGTACATGAAGCCTAATAGTTTCTGTTTTCTCTGAGGATGTCAAGGATGTTTCCTGTTGTCCTCCTGGCAACCTCTGTAGCCATGAAGACACAATCTTGAGCAAACTGAGGTTGCACCTTTTGAAAACATTTTCAATCTTTCTGTAGCTGCTGACTTTTAAGAAACAAACACTTACCAGCCCATGTAGTACAGTGTTGTCATTTCACCGATGGCCCAAGCAGACATCATTCTCACCTAGACAAGAATTGAGGAAGTGGGTACCTGTCAGGAAAAGGTACCTGCTCCCTTCCCAAAAATTACACTTCAGATGTATTAGGGAGTGGAGGGGGGAAATGAACCACTTTTGAGTGATGGTCTTTTAATAGTCTAAGCCGATTTTTCACCGGCAAATGGCACATGTATAATCTCAAAGCTACGTATAAACCAAAGCAGGTAAGATGGTGCGCATGTATCCTTGCTTGTTTTAATGCGTCGCATTTAGGGAAGCCTATTAATTTCAATAGGCTGCCCTACTGGGAAAATCCCGAGAAGTGCATAACCCCCCCCCCCCTTTGGTGCCATTAAGAATTAATGGCAAAGTTGCAACAGTTGATTAATGGTGCAGTTGCAAACACAACGCATACTTTTTGTGCATTGCAGGAACGTGCGCAGTTCTTGCAATGCAGCATTCCAGGAATGAGAACCTAACCTAAAGCTGGTCATAGATGGAATGAAAATCGTCTGTTCAGCAGGGACTGAGTTTCGATCCATGTATGTCCATCCCTGTTAGAAAGGAGTCAGTTGTTAATTGACTTCTGTCGAATGGGAATATTGGAAAACATTTCTCAATAAGCGGCTTCAGCCTCCTGCATGAAGAGTCTCACGTTCAGAATACAATGTCCCAGTGGGGAGGATTCCTCTATCCACCTCGCTTATGTGGATGCCTGCTGGCTGATCGAAAGAAAACAAGACCTCTATGGCCACCTTAAGTGCCTATACAGCAAATAATATTTCTAGTTTGCACGCCATACAGAATGTTCTGGAACAATGGGGCAAATGGTGCTGTTCTCATTCACACAGAGATCCATATATCACCAGCACACCACTGAATGGACATCAGTATATGTTCGTCAAAATCATAGACTCAATACAACAATTCACAACATTTGTATCCTATGTAGGGTTACTTTTTTCACCACACTTTGCAGAGGTAGATTGATGTGCTGCATTGCTTCCACATATAATCTGTTTTACTAAGGTGTTTTAACTAGGGCACTCTGCGTACTAATTAGGACTGGCTGCTGGGCAGTTAGTTTAATGTCCTTCTGCGGCCTGATTTATTCAGATTAAAGTGATTCTGTGGACTTGAAATCTATATCCTCTTCACATGACTGGATGTGTGCAGTGAATACAGGCTTATTTTAGCTCTCTTTCCACATTAGTGAATCAGGTCCAGGCCCACTTCATAGCTCTTCAAAGCAAATCACACTTTGGTAAATCAAGCTCTTCGCAAATTGACCTTCCTATGTGTACTCCCTCTAATAATTATACATATCCTTGCTAAATGCACATATTACACAAAGCGCAATAAATATATTTGTTGAGCATTCTTATTTTTATTGCGTAGTCTTGTGATTTATTATAAGTTGCTGACCATATAAAATCTAATGTGCAATATGTAGCCATTGTTCTTATGGTCAGTATTTTGCCAATTGAAATTTCTCTGCTCCCAATGCGAAAAAAATACATTATTAGCTCTACCACTTCTTGTCTGCAGGCAGGCCTGGGCATTGTTTCGAGCCCAACTTTCTGTTGTCTCTCCCCTCAAAAAATGCATTCTATGCATTTTTTTTTTTTTTTTTTTTTCAAGTATTCTGCTAGGGGCTGCTTACTAGCTCTCCATAGCAATATAAAGAGAAGGCTTCAGAGAAATTCAGCTAACAGCAATGTGTTCACTGTCACCATGGCAAGAAATGGGAATTACCTCTATCATTGCTGTACAAACAGACATAAAAACCTGACCAAAGATCTATCCCCTCCTATTTTTTTTAAAATAAACCATGTTATACTTACCTGCTCTGTGCAATGGTTTTGCACAAAGCAGCCCAGAACCGCCCCTTCTGGGGTCCCCTACTGGTGCTGTTCTTCTTTCTTCTTCCATTCAGTATCCATTGCTCTTCCCTCCTCCCCCCCCCCTCCCTCCTGTACATCCAGGTCAGGTATATTTACTATCCAGTCTTTAACCTCCCTGAAAGAGTATCACTCCCAGAGTCTTCCCTATCTATTCAGCTAGAATGACCCGTTGCTGGTGCTCTTGACTCCTCCTCTCTTCTGCTGCTTGCTGTAGGGGCACTAATGCTGGCTCGACCCAGAGCCAGGCTGTCTGCATCTATTGATAAACACAGCGAGGCTTCCACCTCACAGCGTTTGATTGACAGCAACAGGAGCCAATAGCTTCCGCTGCTGCCTCCATGTCCTGTGAGGAGGGAAAGAGAAAGCAGCGCTATTGCTGTCAGGTACAGTGCTGCTTAGATAAGTATTTAGGGGGGGCTTGGGGGGAGATGATCAGAAGATTTTTTTTTTCCCTTAATGCAGAGAAAGCATTAAAGGCTAAGTTCACCTTTGGGGAAAAAAAATAAACGCACGTCTTTTTTTGCAGGTTAAAAAAGGCAATATATGCATTTATTATTATTATTATTATTATTATATATTTTTTTTTTTTTTTTTAAGAGCTTGTAAAGGATTGCACCTGCGATCAGCAGATCGCGGATGCAATTCAAGGCTCCTGCAGATTGTTAGTGTAGCTGTCTTCCCGTACCTCATACAGGCAGGCAATTATTGAATGACCGGAAGAATCGATGAACTACCTAGAGCGCTCATCAGCACCCTGGTAGTTCATCGAGAACTACAAGTCATCATCCACAATGGCTGACAGTAGTTGTAGTTCTCCAAGTCACAGAACTTTGTGAATGATTGCTGTGGACAGAGCCCTGCAAGTGTGCATTTAGAAAAATAAATTGTGACAGCCGGTAGGTACGGGGAGAAGATATTTGGGGGGGGGGGGTTTAGAGGCTGCTCGTTTAGTAACATGTTATATATTACACCAGGGGTGCCCAACCAGTGGCCCGGGGGGCCATCTGATGTGACCTGCAACCTCCTGCTCTGGGATGGCGGGTTGGTAAGCCCAGATTGCAGGTTGATATAAATCATAGGATAGACCAGGGGTGCCCAACCTTTTGAAGAGCAAGGGCCACTTAAGCGACTTGGTAACCGGTCGCGGGCCACAATGAGCAGAGCAGGCGGATGATAGGTCCGTGCAGAGCGGACACGGACACAGCCCACTCTACTCTATGGGTCCTCCGATATGATCCGCCCTGATGGAAGGGGATTGATCCCCTTCTGTTTTATCCTTTTTTTTATTTGCCCATATGACCTTTAATAACAGTCTTCCATTCAGGTATCGCCTGCTGTTGCTGTCCCCGGCAGAGTGCATTTGGTATCACTCCACCTGTGGCAGGAGACGGCCCTATACAGGAAGCATCGGCTTATACAGCTCTGCTCCACAGCTGCTTGCTTTGCCGGCTTCATTAAATGTTTTGGGATGGCGGGACTGCCATCCCACAGAAAGAGGTCGCGGGTCACATCAGAGGGCTCCGCGGGCCACATGTGGCCCCCGGGCCACTGGTTGGGCACCCCTGGGATAGACCATTGGTCTATCCTATGATTTTTCTTTTTCTCCCTACTGTGACGCTCCAGTGGACAAAGCCGTGTCCCAAACCAACTTCCTATCAGAACACTGTGAGACACTGAAGGATGGTGCCTCTGGAATGGGGACAATGTGGCTTCCATATACATGTGCCTCACCCTAAAGTGCCATGGCACCCCCCAGTTTGAGAATCACTGCTTTGAATACACTGGTGAATGTGGAAACTACACCAATTGTAGTATTTGTGTCCTACACACTCTTTATTACCCTTCGTCAATTGGTATGTTTGTAATGTAAGATCAAACATGTCTGCTGCTTCAGACAGAGTGATAACTTGAAAGAACTTTAGACCAAACATGTTCTTGGTGTTGGAAACTGTCTGGCCCAGCAGAAAGACCTGAACACCCTCTTGTGGCACTTATGTGTACAAAGGCCTTTAAGAAATCATTTCACAGGTACTCAATGGCTTTTCAGTCATAACAGATAAATGATATAAAACAGCCTGCTATCCCTAGACCTGTATTTTCCAATACTGTTTTATAGTCATATAAAATAAAGCATAAATTACAAGATAGATTCTCTAACATCTTATCTCCTGTTGTGTGAAGAACGTCTGGTGAGGAAAGCAATTTTGTAGGAAACTGTTTTGAAAGGCTGTTTGAGAAACTGAAAAAAAAAAAAAAAAGTTCAGATGGTATCATGCAGTCCTTGCAGCAACCTTGATTTTATATAGCTTTTTAATGTTCTAGGTGGACCTTTTCCAGTTGCAAGTAAACACATTAAGAAGATATAAGAGGCATTTCAAACTACAAGCAAGGCCTGGACTGAATAAAGCACAGCTTGTTGAAGTGAGTTTACTGCTTGTGCTATGGAAATGTGGACGTATACTGACAGCTGCATAGTATATTTGTATTATTGAAAGAATCATCACGTTTTTTAATGTCGTTTGTCCTTGTGACATTACAGGTTTATTTAACAAAAGCAAAAATGCTGTAATGTGAAGTAACCCATATAAGCCAGTCTAAGAGTGGATTAAAGGATGAGTGCGCGTTCATGGCCAGCGCACTTATCCTATCTGTGCCCCCTGACCTAAAGTATACCACCCTCGCCTGCTCCAGATGTGTACTTAATTATATATCATGGTCTGCTGCAGTTTTTACATCAGCTGGTGAAATGTTTTTTGCCGGGCAGTGTCTGTGCAGTTGATCCCTATAGACATCTGGGGGTCAGCTCCCAAAGATAAAAGCGGTGGGAGATGACCCCATATATGTCTATGGGAATCGGTTGCGCAGGTGCATGTAGCACAGGGATGATTTCCTCATGAGATGTATGGCTGTGGGATGAGGTAAATATACATTTGCACAATGCAAGGGGCAGCTACTTTATTTGAAGAGAAAGCAGAAAGGATATGTGCCCTTTCCGTGAAATTATATTTATCCTGCTATGAGAAGCAGCCACTTAAAAAATACCTTTCCTAAAGCACTGTGTTATTAAAGCCATAAATAGTGCCTGAAGACCCATTGAACTGTTCATGAAAAAGGCTGTCATCATAATGGGAGGTCATCACTCAAGGAAATTCCACCTTCTTCTCTTTTCCTCCTGAGCAAAATTCCCACGTGTGTGCACAGAGCTTGTCATATATAGAGCACACAAAGATTTGCTAGTGATAAATACAAGCAGGAGATGGGCTTTACATAACATATTTTTATACGTGATCTTATTTTCCTACAATATAGATTTGATAACAAGCATCTCTTGCTCAATTGAGGATCCTCAAACTTTATTAGAGCTAGAGACTCCACTTATTATACCTGTATGTTATAACGTTTATATGTACAGTGGGGAAAACAGTTATTTGATCCCTCAGATTTTGTAAGTTTGCCCTCTTACAAAGAAATGAAGAGAAGAATTTTTTTTTGTGAATTTTAACAATTTTTACAAAAAGAGACGAGCGATCGCTCGTCATCTTCTGCCGACATTGCTGGAACCTGGAACAGGTAAGTGTCTGTCTATTTATTAAGTCAGCAGCTGCAGTATTTGTAGCTGCTGACTTTTAAAAAAAAAATTTCAGGTGGACCTCCTCTTTAATGTCAAGGTTGAGTAATGATATGGGTCTATAGTTAGAACAAGATGTATCGTCTGACTGAGGTTCGGGGATCATTGAAATTATAGCCGTTAATGTTTGGGGGCAAAAGGATTGATCGTTAAGGAGAGAATTAAATGCATCTATTAACATTGGATATGAGATAATTTCTTATAGTATAGGGCAGAGAAGCCATCTGGTCCTGGACGTTTATTTGGTTTAAGAACGGTAATTGCTAATTTAATCAAGCTGTAATTTAGTCACGGGGGTAGGATTGGATTGAAAGATTGTGTGGCATGTATTAAATTCTGCTTCTAATTTTTGTTTTAGTTGTCGTTATTCTCTTTTAAGAAATGAGGCTTATACAAACCCCACGGAGAACAGGTTTATGAGCTTCCCATAGGATCAGTGGGGATATATCAGGGGTCTCATTTTTGGCCAGGTAATCTTTTATGGCTATTTTTAGATCAGAGGAGTGTGATGGATGACATAGGATTGAGTCATTAATATGCTATGTAGAATCTTGTGTTTTGGGTATTAGAGGAGTGAAAGTACAGCACAGTGGTCAGTCCATGTAAAAGGGATAATAGATGAAGAAAGGAGTTAAGGATGCCTATTGAGATCAAAATGTGATCAATACGGGAAAATTATTTATGGGGATGAGAAGTAAATTGGTGCCTAGCAAGATTGATTTCACGGCAAGAATCTAATCTGAGTGTTGTTGAAGAATTTGTTTGAACTTACGAGATTGAGAACTAGATGGGAGTTGGGGATTTATCTAAAAAAGGATAAAGGACTTGATTCGAATCTCCACGGATTAAACGTGTGCCCGTTTTAGGAGTATCAATTACCTGTAATAAATGGGAGAGGAATGAGGATGGAGTTTTGTTGGCAGCATAGTAGGATACTACTGCGATTAGAGAATCGAATATATATCCTGTGAGTATAAGATAGTGACCTTCTGGGTCTTTGATCTCTCTCAGAAGGGAAAAGGGTGTAGTAGGATGAAACGCTATTAGAACCCCTCATTGTTTAGTTTTGGCAGAGGCTGTGAAATCTTGGGGATAAGCTGAACCAAAATACTTAGGGGTCGCCTTATCTGAGAAATGGGTTTCTTGGAGGCATACATGTGCTTTTGAGGAAGCTAAGGAGCGAAAAACTTTAGCTTGCTTTTGTGGGATATTTAGACCTTGTACGTTTAACATAAGGACATTTAAGGGGCCATCAGTAAATCTTAAAGGATTAAAGGAAATATTGTAGTATACTGCATTCATGGATTGTAAGTCTACAATTACCCGGGGGGGGGGGGGGGCAAGAACCAAGATAGGAGTAGAGACAGAATAAAGAGGAAGAAAGAGAGAGAGTAAGAGTCATATAGTCAAATAAAATATATATATATATATATATATATATATATATATATATAGGATCCGCGCTTAGGATTAGAACTGTAGCCTCCCAGAGAAGTACTGCACACTAGTGTGTCGTAAGGGAAGTGATTTTTAAATTAAGGGATGGTGGCGCTGTTCAGGGTAAGTATAGGGATAGCAGGATAAAGATATAAATATATAAATAGATAAATATAGGACAGGTACATATGAATGGTAAAGTGAATATGTATATAATATATAAGAGAATATACATATAATAGGCTAAGAGAATGTGTATAACTGGTAAAGAATATACGTATAAAGAACAATAAGGCAACTTCACTTAAAACACATAAAGATATATGACGTGACTATGTGCAGCAGCTCATAGACATAATGTGTAACTCAATAAATAAATCGATACATAAATATGTGTAAACAGTTTCATGTAACACTCTAAACCAAAGGTGTTAAATTGAAAGTCAAAGTGACTTGGTATATATATATATTAAATGTATCCAAATGAGGATAAAGTGAGTGTGTCCTCTAAAAATAAAGTGGTTCAAGTGCGTATATACAGATATGATGAGTGGAAAAAAAATAACTAGTTAAAAAATATATAATAGATAGATAAAAAATCTATGAAAATAGTCCCGAATGAATAAATATTAGTGATCAAAAAATCAAAATGGTGAAGTCCTGTGTTTGTCCTTCATCAGCAATCTTGCGACATCATATGACATGTAGGCAAACAAATAACTTGTACATGGTGACCATTCAAGTGCTCCCCTCCTTCCGTCGAGTGACCCCAGTTGTGCAAACACTCCCCAGAGTGCCTAACCCCTGCAGGGGTAATAGGCGTATAATCTCCTTGGGAATGCCGTAGGGATCCTCCTCAGTGGGAACGGTGTGTTCAGAAAAAGCCTCCTCCGTGGGGATGTCCAGCCTCTGCCCCTCTCCAGGGATGGGGGTAAAAACACCAATGGGGTCCGTGTATATAAAAAATATATAACACTGATAGTGTGATATTGCAAAAAATGTATTCTTTTATTTAAAAGTAAAAGTTGGGAACAGGAAAAAATTACATTAAAGCCAGTAGGGCTTAAACAATCGATTTATGCAAAGATATTAAATTAAGTTTTAAAAAGCAGAGCGCGCAGCTGGAGGGCAGAGCGATGACGGCACCGCAAAGCCCCGGGTACAGCGTGCGTTCCACTGACGGCGCTTCCAAAACCGGAAGTCGCAACAAGGAAGTGACGTGTTGTGTACCATGTGTGTGTGTGTGTGTGTGTGTGTGTGTATGTATGTATGTGTATATATATATATATATATATATATATATATATATATATATATAATATATATATATATATATATATATATATATAATATATATATATATATATATATATATATATATATATATATATATATATATATATATATAAATGCACCCTCCCAAATCTGCAGGGGATTAAATAATTCTTTTCACCACTGTATATTATATAATTTACATTCTAAATTAATCTACCTGGGGCTCAGGAGTTGGCTTGAACGAACGAACGAACGAACATACATACATACATACATACATACATACATACATACATACATTTAGAAATCCTAGCTGAACTTTGAAGGACTAGGTAGACCTTCTTTTTTTACCCATTTTAAACATAAGTTGCAAACTAAAATGTAGCCGCTGTCTTTAGGCAGTTTTATTGCGGCTAGACAAGCCTTTCTCCGCCAGGGTTTCTCATGAGGTAGTTGAGGGTTCCTTCAACAGTGAGGTGAGCAATAACAAACTGACCTCCCACCTACACTAACCAACAGTGCAAGGGGGAGCCTCTACACTGACTATGGAATAAAAGTATATGTAAACCCTCTCCTTGTAAAACAACCCATACAGTTTAAAATGAAAGGTAAATCCATTTGTGTGTGTGTGTGTGTGTGTGTGTATATATATATATATATATATATATATATATATATATATATATATATATATATATATATATATATATATATATATATATATATATATATATATATAATATATATATAATCTCCTCCCAATCTACCCCCGATCACATAACCTCTGTTCTCAGCGGCATATGGAACTCTGAGAGGAGGAGGAACATCATTGTACTGGCTCTCCCAGTGAATGGCTGTGTGGGGGAAAGGGGGGGGGGGTGGCATGTCGGCACACATCTGACATTCGGAGGAGAGCAGGTTGAAATCGCAACATAGCTAGAAAAAAAGACAATGCTCTATTCTCATGCCTCATGTGGTCAGTTTTCGATAGGATAGCAAGGGGACTGACAGAAACACAAGGGATTTCACTCTAAAGCCCCATACACACGCTCGGATTATCCGAGGACCAGGTCTGTCGGATCATGTCCGTCGTACTTTGTCCGATGTTAGTTTTGCGTACACACGGTCGGACAAAGTTGTCGGAAAATCCGATAATTCTGAACGTGGTGACGTTTGTTGCCTACGACGGGACTACGTAGAGGCTAGTAGCCAATAGCTTTGGTCTTGTAATGTGATCTGAGCATGCGTAGCACTTTGTCCGTCGGAATTCGCTACACACGATCGGATTTGGTGTGATCGGACTTTGTTGTCAAAAAATCTATCCAGCAGGAGATAGGACTTTGTCCGTCGGACAATCCGATGGAAACTGTCCGATGGTGCCTACACACGGTCAGAATTTCCGACAACATTGTCTGATAGGACAGAATCCATCGGAAAATCCGACCGTGTGTATGGGGCTTTAGAGAACAGGATATTTTCTGATACAAGTACATGATACAGCAGGCACATATCAGGGATATGAAATGTTGGGTTTACATATTCTTTAATTTTTACAGCCTGTGTTTCTTTTCTGTTGTTATTATCATTAATTTTATTTCAAGATCATTACTAATTTACTAGTAGAGTTCAGGGGATTCAAAAAAATTGTATATGCAACATTATTTATTCTTTCATTTAAAACTCTCTAGCATATACTCAAAAGTGTACAGTTGTAGGTATACTCGCTTTAAGCAAGAATTCCCTAATGCCTGAATTATTTCAAGAATTCCACTCGGGTAAAAAGTTGAGATTGCCTGGGCTAAGCTGATAGAATAATGGTAAACTTAGCAAATGTGTCAGGTTTAATTGCTCTGTGTTTTTTCCTTGTCCTAGTGTCACAATGATAGTAAAACCGATGGTTCAAATCTCGGGCAGTTCAGTAGGGACCAGTCAAGATTCAAACAATGTATGGGCAGGTGTATTGTACCCAAGTTGATTTATCGATCAACTTGGGTACAACCAACTTGTAAGATTTTATTTATGTGATTATCACTGTGTGTACTCCTGGCAGATACCCCCCCCCCCCCACCGAAGAATACAGTAGCTCCGCAGGAGGGTTTCCCCCATCAACACTGATTGCAGGAAAGAAAGTCGCACCATCTATGGTCGGCTTTAGTGAGGGAAGATCTCCTCAATGGGGTTACAGATAAACATGACAGGTCAAACCTTTTTGTGTTCTATTCAAAACTAAAAAAAATGTTCAGACTGGAGTTAGGCTTTAACGGGGCCACAGAATATGTTTGTTGTAGACAAATACATTGTAGAAAAAAAATGAGTTTAATTGTATAGGTACCATTTTGGCTTATTTTGGAATACAGAAAAAAAACTCTTGTCAAGGCTATTTGTTTCATCCGACTATTTTTCCCTGTGTCAAATATATTCTTTTGCTGTTTTTGTTTAGATAATTGGAGGCCATTTCAGAACACTCCCAGTGAATGAAAAGGACACACTAACATATTTTATCTGCTCGGTGAAGAACGAAAAAAACAAAGCAGATCACAAATCTGACGGGGGACTCCACTAGAGAAAATCAGACATTTTATGGACAGTTTTGGGTTTGCTCGAGGCCTTGGAATGGAAGGACAGTTGTAAATAAAATTCAGTGTTATTTTAGTAATTTCTGTGGAAATGTTATTTGTTGTCTCATCTAAAAACGTATCTCTATTTCCTAAGCCTGTAGTTCAGAAATGTCACTTTTCATGACATATAATCTATCATAAACCTGGTTTATTTGACCTGGTAGGAAGTACTTTAATACAATATTTAAGGTGGAAGGTAAAGTAGAACTATGTACACAGCTTTATATTTTTTCATTTTGGATAGAGTGATTAAGGGTTATAACCACTGTCTGATTTTTTTTTATTTTTATTGTTGTCATCTGTGGAGAGATTTACCTTTGACTTCATGTCCAATAGCCAAAACAGGAAGCAAGAAGAAATCCCGGCAAATTAAGGGAATCCCTTGGGGCACCCCAGGTCACCAGAACTAGTGTTTCCATTAGAAAATTTCCTCTCTATTATGTTTCTGGGGATAACTAAAAAATTTAAGATTTTCTTCTTCTTCTACTTTCACTTTGAATGATAATGGTAAACATGACAAATAGAGAGGGTGAATCTTCCTAATGGGGGTACAGACAGGAATAAAAACTTAATGGGTGTTCTAATCCATCTCCGCGCTCAAACTATAAAAAAAAAAAATTTTGCCTTTAGTTCTATTTTGACTTCCAAAACTTTATGTATAATATACATCTGGAACATGTGTTGCTGGACCTCGTGTAGGAACAGTATCTGTTCCATCTAACACCACCTGTGCTTAGAGGCGGTTGCAGGTAGTTTATAGCTCCCTCTCTCATACCACCACAGCTGTCTAGTAATCATTAGATAGCAGCTATGAGACTAAAAAATTTACTTTACTTCAGAAGTTAGATGTACTCAGCCTGTCTAACAAATATACCCTAAACACAATGAAATCTCTTCTTTTTCTATAGGCCAGAATAACCATTAGCTTTTATAGCCTAGATTTGTGAGCTATCGACCAAAAGAAAAAAATAACCACAGCCAATTGGCTAAGAGAAGATTTTATCTTGGCAGACTTCTGAAGGGGAAGTCGATTTTTACATAGTTCCACAGCTGCTGTCTAAAGATTTTTAGAGGTCCCTTTCACACCTGAGCATTCTGAAGCATCATTTGAAGCTTCACCAAACGCACTTCAGCGCTTGACACTAGGATTTCCATTTTATTCAATGGTGTCTGTTCACACCTGCGTGTAGTGTAAAGAAATTAAAAAGCCAGCAACTTACACAATTGATGAAATTTATTGTAGCAGTTAAAGTACAAAATAATACGTGTTTCGACATGTAACCTTATTCATAGCAATAGAATAATGTGTAGTGTGTCTTGAAGCTCATCTCTCAAAACTTCTGTTGGGCAGAGTCGTGTGTTTTGCCCCAATAGCATTCAATACGAACGCTTGAAAAATGTGCATAACATGCATTTTGCAGGCATTATCGTGTCTATAATAACTAGCTTTTTATTGGCTAAAAATAATAAAACAATAATAAAAATGCTGAAGCCTGAAACATGTCCAAAAATGCTTTCACAAACGCTCAAAAACATGACCAAAGTTGCACAACTCAAATGTAAATTGTTCCAGAGAGCTGTGACAGGAAAGAAGGAGCCATAGGAAACTTGCAATAACCCCTGTGCACAGGTACTGTTACTATGGGTCATTTTAAAACCATTTTTTTTTTTTTTTTTTCTCATTTCATTTTTTTACTTATTAGCACTTTTATACATTAGGCCCACTATATTCTATAGTTTATACAGTAGTAAAAGGCTGTGTCCAGACCGGCACATTGGAAGAGGGAATACAGATGTATAAAGATGTATCATAATTCTATTTTCAAAAGGACCTTTTTAAATATAATTTTTTCAGTTGGTTTAATATAAATGATTTGATATTCTATTAAACTTTATTTGACCAAAAATGCTTACTTTCCAAGAACCAGATGACTCTCAGATAAAAGTTGACCCTACAGTATGAACGTAGGGATGTCTTGCAATGGTTATTGTGGTGCTGACTCTCGCCTAATAGTGAGGCCAGCTATTTCTTTGGAAAATGGCAGCTATGTACAGTGGAAAATATATAACTTGTTTAAACATGATTGATGAATAAGGCGTTAGTGGCCGTATGGTAGCCTGCAAGTGTTCCATAAGACCTAATACAAGATTCCTTCACAATAGCAGCCTAGGGATGCTTTAGAGCTACATTTCCAGCACAAGAAATGCAGGGCAGTATTTTTTTTTTCAATAACAGTTTTTATTTGGTATTATTCCAGATACATTTTAAGTACGCAGGGCAGTATTTTATAGATTTGCCAGCACTGTGCTGTTATGAATCCCTTAGCATTAAGACACAATGTTTCTCTTTATGCATAAATACACAGAGAACAGTTTTAGGAGCTCTCGTTTCTACATCTTGATTGTAGCAATCACATTTAATGTGTGCCTCACAGTAAAACTGATTTTATGAAAGCTCAAGCAAAAAGTAGACTTGTTTTGAAGGCCTAACTGAGAGCTATTGGCAACTACTACTGCTATTCTCTGTTTGGTTCTAGGCAGTGTTTGGCGGAGTCATTTTATATATGATGGTGACGAGTACTAATAGAAATGGAAGAAGTTTAGTAGGGATGAGAGATTATGCTATCTAGTGTGGTCTTACTTCAACAAGACAAGGAGCAGTAACCATAGCAACCAACGAGACCTCATCCTTAATTTAGTCGACAGCACTTAACTGCTGAAATCTTTCTGGTTGCTCTGGGCAACAGCACATCATGGTTGCTCGTTGTACTGTAATATTTCTAGCATACTCTTTACGGCACTTAAATGAGAATAATGACGGTGTGTGTCATGTGCAGTTAGCCTACAGCAGCTAATCGGGCGTTCTTGCTTATCTGACCACTGTGCTTTGCACATAATTGCTGCTCTTTGCACTGCCTTATTAAACTGCTGCATCTAAACTGGCAAGACATCTTTAAATTAACATGTTTGAATATGATTTCTGTATACATGTACAAATATATAAGTTGGCAAAAATGTATGACAACACACACTCTGCACTATGTTTCAAATGCTGACAAAATATACCGTTAAAGGATATTCTTTGTGTATATCCTATTTATTGATGTTATTCCATGACTCTTAAATAAATCAAGCTTGGATAAATTAGCTTTCTTTAAGTTAAAACTTAATTTGGTGTATAGCATGTATTAATGCTATAGGTTGCACAGCCCCTCATATCATATGATAGCCTTTAGAATTTGCACTTTCCTTTTCTGGGGATTTTTGTCTCTTAAATATTGTTGGCATGTGTTTGGTTAATGTTAGTGATTTAAGTCCCTGGATCAACCTGAATGTATAATATTGTGATGGCTTTAATAAAAAAATTAATGTTATTGATCTTTGTTGTGTGGTTCTAAATTACTTTTAAAAAGTTATACCTAAAGAAAGGGACCTTTTTACACCACTGCATAATGCATGTTGCTGTGCTATTTATCTTGAATGGCACCCTAATGCACCTCCACAAAGCACCTATATTGCAGTGCACCAAAACACAGTTACACACTGCTGTGCATTGTGATACACCTGCAAAAGAAAAAAATATGAAGGTACATTTCCTTAAGGCATCTTTCTGGACAGCACCTCTAAAAGACGTCTCCTCCCTCTTTTCCCAGAAACACGCCACATCAAACTTTAAAAGCAGTGTCTCTCCACCAGCCCTTCAGTTTTAGTGTTTCCTCATGGGGAGACACTGCAAGGAAACCTGTTGTATGGCTGCTCTTAGGGGCAGTCTGGCGTGCGTTTCCAATGTGGTCGAGGGCACATAAAGATGGTGCTTGTGCCTAAAGAAGGATTGTGTCAGGAAAGACGTCTGCATCGCACAGCTAGCGTTCCCAGACACACACATGTGCGCAGGTGCCAACAAAGAACGAGCAGAACAGCCACGAGCACATATGCGAAGGCGGCCGCGCGTTCAAGTTCCTGTTACCAGGACTGGTGACAAGCGGCCTATTTAAACTAAGCTTCAGTGCTGTCTAATTGCTGCTTGGTCTACAGCGTTTATGTGAATCCTGATTCCTGTGTTTGACTTCTGATACTGATCTGGCTTGCTCCAGACTACCTCTGTCTGCTTCCTGCTCCGACCCCTGGCTTAACTACGGATTCTGTCTCTGCCTGCTGCTCCTGTTTACCCTGCAACTGTTGCCAACCCTGCCTGTGACCTGACTACTTTTCTGCCTGCCGTTTTATGTCTGTTACCGACCCGGCTCGCCTGACCCTGCTTCCAGCTCCTCCAGCCTGCTACAGCTCCTTAAGTCCAGCTCAGCACCTCCAGGTTCCTGCTTCCTGTTGTGCATCCACAGTCTGTCATCGGCCAAGTCTGCCAGCCTGTCTGCTGCCTCATCTGCCTGCTACTAGCCAAGTCTGGCTTCCTGCCTGCAAGTTCCTGGCTACTACCTACACAGACTTCTGGACTGATCCTAGGCATTCTTACCCCACTGTGCTCCAGTGACTGCTGTCTCACTATCAGTAGTCCTCGAGCTGGAGCTGTACTAGAGGCCTTCCTCTACACGTCAGGCTCACCAACCAGGTACGTGACAGATTGGGGTTTTACCTGTATGTCACCACCCCAGCTTTCCTTCTGACATGTGGGGGAAGTTCTGGGGTCTGCTCTTTTTGGTGACCAGGGAGAGTCTGTACTGAAGGGGGGATGCTTCCCTGGGGTGAGAGCGACATTAGCCTTATTAGCAGCCAATGCTGTGTAGACAGTTCCTCGTTCAGTCACAGAGGACAGGTGATGTCACTTTCGGGATGTGGAAGAACTTTCTCCAGGTGCATCGGCTTCCAGGTTCTGGCTGTGAGCTGCAGAGCGGGCAGTTAAGGCGTGAGGTTGGTGCAAGGCATCTGGGATGCAGTGGTGTTGGGGAGCAGAACCTTATTTAGCGAGACCACTCATCTCTCTTTCCTACCAGTGATTTGCCAGGGTGTCTGAGGTGTAAGAATGTACAGGGGGCAAAAAGAGTTTTCGTCAACAGAAGCAATTTTAGGTCAGTAGGGACAGTAGTAAAAAGAAACCTTGGGGTGGCCAGAAGGGGAAAGGAGGAGCAATTTTTTGTCCTTCTGACCAATCCCAGAAAGTCCTGCAGTAGGGGGAGCGGTTGGAGTCCATCCACGTGAGAAGCCAAGACCTCCAGTCCATTCATCTTGTGACTTTTTGTCACTGATATCCCAAGGTGTGTGAAGAAGTCCAAGGCCTGTGGTGATTCCAGTTCCCCCAGAAGTGACAGGCAAGGGGGTTTTACTCACATATTTATGTGGTGAAGAAGCCCTCAGGGAAGTTCAGGGTGATTTTAAACATGAAGCCATTAAATGGTTCCATACTATACAAAAAGTTCAGGGTGGACTCCATTTTCTCAAAAAGCACCTCAGGTTGGTGTTAAAGGCAACAGAGGGCATAATGCATTGGCAGTTCCAGGCACTTCCCTTTTTGGCCTCTCCTCGTCACCCAGAACATTCACCAATGTGATGGTGGTGGTGTTCGCATTTTTACACCTCCAAGGGATTAGTGGTGGTGGCCTACTTGGATGACCTGCTCCTTTTTGCCAGCTTTGAGAGGCAGCTGGCTCTAGATTTTAAATTAGCCCAGGATTAGTGGGAAAGACTCTACACAACAGAAGGTAATTTTACCACAGGGAAAGATATTAAAGGTAGACACAGCAGTTGGGTTACTTCAGGGGAATGGTTCCATGTCCATAAGGACACCCATGTCTGCCCTGGGGCTTCTGATATCCTCCATACCTGTGGTCCAGTTGGTATGTCTGCATTTGCAGACCTTGCAGCTTTTTATCCTCAAGTGGTGGTCGATCATCGGCAGCAGCTACCAGACTTGCTGGCGACGATCCTGGTCCAGGTAAAAAGGGCACTGGAAAGTCGGCAAAAAAACTTCTGCCTTCAGAATCACTTTAAATCACTTCCTTCTCCTGCCCAGGACTTCATGTCCTATGAGGCATGCTCAAGCTGTATGTGTGCTGCGCTGTATTTCCTGATATGTAAACAAATAATACATTCTGTATGCAAGCTTATTTAATTTGCTGACCAACTAATCGATTATGAAAATAGATGACAATTATTTTTATAATCTAATATAATTGATTATGACAATTAGTTGTTTATACCCCACAGGACACTGGCCCTTACCCTTTTGGTTTCCCTCCGATATTGCTTGTTAACCAAACTGATGCACTGCTGGGAGTGGGAGAGGCTACGCAAGGCTCGGTCAAGGTTTGTCATTTGCTCATGTGCAATCACTTAGAGGTGGAGCATAACCCAATGGTACAATAATTAACTCTCTTGTGTCCTGTGATGTACTCCAAAAAAGGGATTTTACAGGTAAGTTAGAGATCCTATTTCCCAAAACATCTTTCAGGATAGCACTCGAGAGATCATGGCTCCTCCAACAGGAAATGCCTCCTAATCGAAAGCTTTAACAGGAGGCATCCACGCAGCTTCCTTCAGTTTTTTTTTTTTTGTGTTTCCTCCAGCTGCAGGAACACCTCTGGTGGGAGTCATGTTCTCTCAGGGCTTTCCTGGGAGACAAAAGGTTCCCACCTGCCTTTTTCTTTTTAGGAGAGTGATCCTCCCACTTGCCCCCTTGTTGGATGGTCCCATGGGCTCCCTCTCCCCCTTCCGTGCTCTCCCTGGTGAATGTGTAGCGCAGTGGCCTAGTGGGTTAGCATTTCTGCCTAGCATAGGGGACTCCACACAGTGGTGGTGGCGGCTTGCTTGGGCACAGGGAAGTGAGAGGTTCTTTCCTAGTGCACCTGGGTGTTTTACATGTGCAGTAGCATTTCAGCATGGTTCTTTCAGGTTTTTTTTATTTTTTATTTTATTCTGCTTGCCCTGGCCAAAAGATTACAGAACAGATTCAGAAGAGGAGAAAAATTAAGCAGATGCAGCCTCTAAGTACAAGATGTCACTATAAGAGGTAGGAGGACTCTTGAAAGTAATCCACGTTACCTTGGGGATAAAGGAGGATAGAAAGGAGCTCTCTCTGCACGACCGCATGTACGCTGGTCTTGGAGACTCTAAAGGCCATACTTTTCCGGTCTATTCAATAATCCGACATGATTAAAAAGGAATGGCTGGGACCTCCCACCCAGGCACAGTTAGATCCCAATGAGGGTGCCTGGGCGGGATGGCCAAACCCCTGATCTTCTGGTACAACAAGTGCAGTGAAGGAACCCTGAGCACTTTCCACGATTGAAACGCTCCACCTCCATCATATGACTCCTCGATGCCACTGCTGTTACTGTCGAGTTTTGTTTAACACGAGTTGAGTTTACTTTTAAGCTTTTGTACTTGCACGCTATGACGCATGGTGTATTCCAATTGTGTCTGACTCACTTCTCCCCTGTAAGTTTGTTAAAATACTTTTTTTACTGCATGTACTGTCTGTAATATGCAAAATCTCTAATAAAAACTTTGAATTAAAGAAAAAAAAAAAAAAAAAAGGATTGGCTGGAACCAGAGAAGAAGCCATTTTTTTCTCAGGCGAAGAGAAGATTCCCGTTTGTGGAAAATCCTGGCTGTGTAGCATTCCCTTTGCAGGGGATTTGCTGTTTTGGTTCAGAACTAGAATCCATTCTTGACCGAACGGCCGACAAAAAGAAATGGTTTCCGGTCAAGCAGGTGCAAACCCGTGTTTTTTTTTGGCCTCAGAAAAGACATCAGGAAGGTAAAACGCAGGGAAAAAGGAAGCCATGGTCTTTCTAAAAGCCCAAAGGTAGTAGTGGAGTGCTCTTCAATCCTCCTGCGCCTTCCAGAAAGTCACAGTGACTCCTTCCTCTCGGTCAGAGAAAGGCTCCAAGATTTTCTTCGGCAGTGGAGAGGCATTGCACCAAACCAATTTATTCTAAACATGCTCTCCCAGGGATATGTGATCAAATTCACGGAAGAACCTTCAAAAAGATTTTGGGTGACAAACGCCCCAAGAGATGCAACCAAGGCTCTCGCCATGAAGTCCCTAATCCAGGAACTGAGATCTCAGAGTCCATTGTTCCGGTCCCTACAAGGGAGTTCTTCCAGGGATTCTACTCGCATGTATTCCTCATTCAGAAACCCTCAGGAAAGTTCAGTCTTATCCTAAATCCCAAGATGCAATTCAATCGGTAGAGTACAGAAGGTTTTAGATGGATTCTATTTTCTCAGTCAAAAACCTCCTATACCAAGGGTGCTATATGGCATTAATAGACTTACAGGATGCCTACCTCCACATACATATTTCCGCCGGGTCCCAAAAATATCTGAGATTGGCAATGAAAGTAGGGAAGATGGTGTTACACTTGGAGTTCAGAGCACTCCCATTTGGCCTTCATCGGCCCCAAGAGTGTTCATGAAAGTAATGGCCGAAGCATTTGCGTCTAGAAGGAGTCTCAGTGATTTCTTATCTGGACGACCTTTTTCCGCTCAAACCAGAGAAAAGCTTCAGCAAAACTTGGTCAGAGCTCGTACCCACCTAGATTCCATAGGATGGATCTTAAACCTCCATAAGTCTAATCTGATTCCCTCACAGGAGGTGTTATTATTGGGGTACCGGATCAACTCAGTGGAGCAAAAGATCTTTCTTCCAGAAGAAAAGGAGAAAAATCTGGTGGAAGTAGTGTCGTTGTTGCAGTCCAGTCAGCTTCTGTCCATCAGGAAGATCTTGTCGGCATTGGGAACCCTGACCTTTTCCATACCTGCAATTCAGTGGGCATGACTTCACTTCAGACCCCTGTAAGGTTTCTTGTTAAGTCTTTGATCACCAGCAAGATTCACTAGTAAGGGTCCCCACCTCAGTGAAAAGGAGTCTTTTGTGGAAGAACCAGACAAGGTTTTCAACAGGTCTGTTATGATCCTTCCCGGTCCCAGTAAGGTTAACTGATGCCAGCTGTCAGACTCAGGGGGTGGTGTACCTCATGCAGTGTCAGTGTGGTTCCTTCTATGTAGGTAAAACTAGACAGAAACTATGTAAGAGAGTTGAAAAAAAACATATGCATGATATGAGGATCTGTAATCTGTACTTGCCTCTGGGGCGCCATATAGCCAAGAAACACAATTACAGATTACCGAAAGTTAACTTCACTGTTCTTGACAGATTGCACATTCCAATCAGAGGAGGAGATTGGAATAAGGTTCTTCTCCAGCGCGAGATGCGCTGGATTAGAACCTTAAAGGCGACCACTCCACCAGGTCTAAATGAGGTGGAAAGTTTTAGACCCTTTTTGGATGGTTATAGCTCGGGAAAAACTGATTAAATTAATATTTGCTAACATTTGTTAACAACAAATAAGACCTTTATGATCCCCTTTCTACTTTCTATTCACTCCTATTTTTATAGGTCCCTCCATCCCCAGGGGGGTCCCCTTTTTATGTTTTCGGTCTTCATTCCTGGAATTTACGGGGTCGGGTGAATGGTTCGGTTAGGGGGGTTTTTTATACCTGTTCATGTTGGACAATATTTGTATTTATGTGTTTCTAACCTTACAATTGTAAATGGTATTGCCTCTGGGGTATGTTACCTACCGAGTATTGGAAGGACGGATGTTTCAATTTTTTGTTGGACAGGGGTTTCCAAATATCCTTCCCACATCTTCCACCTGGCAGCATACCCCAAACTGACCTATGGTCTCCCCCCTTTTTTAGGGGGGCAGTCCCCCTATTTTCCATCTTGGATGGCTTTGAGGTTACTGTGGGCCAGCTTGGGGCTAGGGGTCTGTCTGGGGTTCAGGAGCATCCTGGCCCCCGGATTTTCTTTCCCCCGTTTTTTTGCCAGTAGTTTTAGTCCTTTATTTTGTTTGGCTTCGGGGGGATGTGGGGTCCTTAACCTTCCATGCACCTGGGCCCTCACCAGGCACTAGTGTTCTGGACAGTGGACACCCACGCCTCCTACCCCTTGCCTAACATTTAATCCCCTCCCACTATTATCCCCCATCCCCATTTATGCGGAAAATAATTTCTCCGTTTCATTTGGGCACCCCTTTGGGATATCCACTTCCCAGTTGTTTTCCTTTTTATGGGGTGGGTTGGGGCTTCTTGTGCGGCCACTGGCGCCCTGGGCTGTTCATTATTCTTCTCCATGCCTCACACCCGGCGCAGGCGCATTTCTGTTCATCAGAAGCCTGCGCCACAGACGGACCATCTCTGGCTGGGTTTCTTCTATCACGCATGCGCATCTTGCGCAACGTGATACTGCTGGTCCAGATAGGGACGCCTTTTGACGTCCCAGATGCGCCGCCCTTAGGGTTGCCTTTGTTTAGCGCACGCGCGCACCCACCCACATCTTCCTATCCATCTGGATCCCCTACAGGACACAGCCCACTAGGCGGGTTTAGGAAGGATGACGCCTGACGCCGTTGCGTCTGACGTCATCTGAAACACCCACTGGGGCGGGACAGGATTCTCTTCCATCTATATAAGGACGCTTGAGATGGTATATGGCGTCATTCCGCTCCACAGCATTTGCTGTGTGAACAGCTCTCCTCCACTGGGATACTTTGGGAGTTTTTTCCTGGACATCTTTCCTTTTGGACTTTCTCCTTATACATGGTGAGTCATTATTTGGGACAAATGCGTTACAATTTGGGGGCTTCTTTTCCCAAGATTGTCACGCTCTCCCCAATACTTTTGAAAAAGTTCTTTCCAGGTTTCTTACTTACTCCCTTTCCCTTTATTGGTGGCGTTTAGGTCTTTTTGGCCATTAGATATAAGGAAAATACTCTTTTCAATCGTACCATCTTGTGGAGGGTTCGGGGATGCAATTTTGGTCCCCTGCCCAGCATTTGGACACCGGTCCGTCTCGGAGGGGAACGGGAGGCAATACCATACATGTGACATTGTATCTGACTATGTAAGTGTATTTTTCATAGCATTATATCCATACATTTTGAGTACCTGTGTATACTCTTATGCAATTTATATTTCTTTATCTCTTTACTCCACGTGAAAATGGGGTATGGAATTTTTCTATTTTTTAAATTTGACATGTCTTGATGTTCTGTAGATGGTGACTATAATTCCCTGAGGAAAACGGGCATACTTACAGCCTTTTGGAAACGCGTCGGAGTTCAGCATCATCACCCTCTTCAGATATGCATGTCATCTGTACCATTTGCCTTATTGTTTTTAAACAATTTCTTCTTTAATGTTTGTACGCTTTATAAATTTGTAAAATAAATATATAAAATTATCTCATATAGCCTAAATTGGTTTATCGAGTTGCCGGTATAGTCCTACTTTTAGAGGTTTTTTCTATACCAAATATAGGGATGATGGCAACTAACATGTGTTCTGAGAACTGAGTTCAATCCATTTTCAAGTCTTTGATCACCAGCAAGATTCACTAGTAAGGGTCCCCACCTCAGTGAAAAGGAGTCTTTTTTGAGATCCTCAAATTGGACGGAACTAAAAGTAATAGAAATTACGCCTGCCTGTCGGACAACGCCGCGGCGGTGGCCTACATAAACAGACAGGGGGGCACCAGAAGCAGAGCTCTTCAGTGCATAGCAGGAAGTATTCTAAGATGGGCAGAGCTCCATATTGTATCCTTGTCTGCAGTCTATCTAAAAGGGACTCTAAACAGGGTAGCGGACTTCCCCAGCAGAAACCAGGTGTACGAGGCAGAGTGGCAATTGAACCTGGAAATCTTCCATACGATTGTGAAGAAATAGGGGCAGCCAAAAGTGGATCTCTTTGTGACTCAGGAAAATGCACAGGTGTCTCTTCTTCTCCCTGAACATAACCGAGCCATCCCTGGGGTTAGATGCTCTGGCGCACAGCTGGAAGTTTAACCTCTGTTACACCTTCCCCCTTTTCAGCTTATCCCTCAGGTCATAAGGAAAATCCAGAAGGAGGATACAACAATAATCCTCATCACTCCCTTCTGGCCCAAGAGGGCTTGGTTTTTATCCCTTCTCCAGATGTAACTCAAACCGTATTGGCACCTTCTGTCGAGACAAGACCTGCTGTTACAAGGTCCCTTACTTCACCAGGAAGTAGCAAAGCTAAAGCTCACAGCTTGGCTTCTGAAGAGCAGCTCTTAAGGAAGAAGGGATTTTCAGAAAGGTTGGTTGCTACCCTCCTATCTAGATGAAAGATTGTTACCAGAGCAATTTATTCCACAGTCTGGAAAGATTTCAACTCCTGGTGCACTGCTTCCGGCAGATCTTTAAAAGATATTTCTTCTATTATGGAATTCCTGCAAGAGGGAGCAGATAAGGGCTTAGCAGTCAGTACCCTCAAAGTTCAGGTTTCCGCGCTGGGGGTATTTTTAGAAATATCTATCTCATCAGAACCCCTAGTGATCAGATTCTTCAAGGCCCTCACCCGGTCCAGACTGGTAGTGATCAGAAGCTGTCCAAAGTAGGACTTATCGGTTGTTCTACAGGCCCTGACCAGGGAACCATTTCAACCCTTTTAATTTAGCCTCCCTGAGACTGATTACATTGAAAACATTTTTTTTAGTTGCTATAATGACAGCTCGAAGAATTGGTGAGCTTCAAGCCTTGTCAATCAGGGGGCCATTTTTTTTCTATTTTTTTCAGACAGAATAGTTCATAAGACCTAATTTTTTTTACTGAAGGTCGCTTCAGTCCAAAATCGAGCTCAGGAGATGATACTTCCTACGTTTTTCTCTAATCCATTGGGAAAGAAGGAAGTAGAATTCCATACCTTGGATGTTAAGAGAGCAGTCTTAAGTTACCTGGAAGCCACTAAGGACTTTAGGCATTCAGACGCATTATTTGTTTCATAAGCTGGTAGTTAGAAAGGAAGACAAGCTACCAGAGGAACCAATGTCAGATGGTTGAGTGGCTATCAGAGGCCTATTCACTTTCAGGCAAAAGAGTCCAGTTGATGTTCGGGCTCATTCTATGAGAGCTTTGGCGGTGAGTTGGGCAGAAAAACCTGGGGACACCCCCAAACAGATTTGTAAAGCAGCTACATGGACGAGTCTGACGACCTTTGCCCTTCATTATAGGTTAGACCTCCTGACGGCTGGGGACCAGGCTTTCGGAAGGAAAGTCTTACAGGCTGTTGTCCCGATTATCCTCTCGGGTGTTGTCAGGAAAGACATTTTGGGAAAATTCAAGTTAGACTTACCGGTAACTTGTTTTCCAATAGTCTTTCAGGACAACAATATCCCACCCTTTTTCTGTTACTGTATACTATGATATAACTGCCGTTTTATATGTTTCAGCCGTGGCTGGAGGTTCTTTACAAACAACTGAAGGAAGCTGTGGAGGCCTCCTGTTAAAGCTTTGGATGATGAGGTGTTTCCTGTTGGGGAGGAGCCATGATCTCCTGGGTGCTGTCCTGAAGGACTATTGGAAAGCAAGTTACTGGTAAGTCTAACTTACATTTTTTCAGTAAAAACTATACTCAAATTAATGTGGTGCACACAAACAGAATATAGTACCTAATTTTTGGTAAAATATAAAAGATAAGGGTGTGCCAAGTAAATAGATACCCAAAAATGTCAAGTCTCAACATTTTCCGTGTGTGTGTATGTGTTGGGGGTTTTAAAAATGTTTTTTTGCTAAACAAATGTTTTTACATTTTATTTATTGTTATCACAAGGGAGAAGGGAGGCGGTAATAAGTCGCCTTTATGATAACAATGTGCAGATAACAGGTCCTCTTTAACCACTTCAGCCCCAGAAGGATTTACCTATTTCCTTACCGGGCCATTTTTTGCGATAGGGCACTGCGTCGTTTTAACTGACAAGTGTGCTGCCATGCGGCATTGTACCCAAATAAAATTGATGTTCTTTTTTTCCCCCCCACAAATAGAGGTTTCTTTCGGTGGTATTTGATCATCTCTGCGGTTTTTATTTTTGCGCTATAAACAAAAAAAATACTATTTTTTTTTTTACTAGAAAAAATATCAAATTTTTTTTTTTTAAAACAAATTTCTTCATCAGTTTAGGCCGAAATGTATTCTTCTACATATTTTTGGTGAAAAAAATCAGCAATAAGCGTATATTGATTGGTTTGCACAAAAGTTATAGCGTCTACAAACTAGAGAATAGATTTATGCCATTTTTATTGTTTTTTTTTTTTTTTTTTTTACTAGTAATGGCAGCGATCAGTGATTTTTATTGGGACTGCGACATTACAGTGGACAAATCGGACACTTTTGACACCTTTTTAGACCATTGACATTTATACAGCGATCAGTGTTATAAAAATGCACTGATTACTATGTAAATGTCACTGGCAGGGAAGGGGTTAACACTAGGGATGATCAAGGGGTTAAATGTGTTCCCTAGGTGTGTTTGTAACTGTAAGGGGATAGGACTCACTAGTGGAGGAGCCAGATCGTTGTTCCTACTTAGTAGGAACAGACCATCGGTCTCTCCTCCCCTGTCAGAACAGAGTTTTGTGTGTTTACACACACAAATCCCCGTTCTGGCTCTCGCGCCGGTCCCCCGCTGTGCATCGGGGACGTTCGCGAGCCTGCTACGCCTATTAAAGGAACTGCTGTACGGGTACGGCGGTTTGTCCAGCGATGCTATTCTGCCGATGTAGATCGGCGTCAGCCAGTCGGCAATCGGTTAAGGATACATCACGCCTAATGTCACCTCTGCACTCTGCCAGAGGTTGACAGTTCTGAACCCAGAAGTGCTCAGAACTGGGCACTTCCTGGTCCATACTTCCCAGAGGGGGACAATGAACAATCTGCTAAGAATTGGTAAATGGATGTTTTATACTCTTTCACTGCTCTCCATCCTTGTACCCACCATGATGATTATGGGCACCCAGATAGGCACAGAACTTATGAGTAAAGCTGACCGAATCATTTCTCCTACATAGTCAGCAACCAGGAGTGAAAATGTACTGTATATAAACTCCCAGCTGCTACAGCAGCCAGGAGCATGTTTACATATCAGCGTTGCAAATGGAGTAATAGTTACATTGGCAGCAGCAAAGGGGCTAAAGTGTCAAGACTATGAATGTTAAACTACGGTGCCTTGTAAAAGTATTCATATATATTTTTTATACTCTATCCCTGCTTTAAACTTCTCCACAACGTTATCCCTGACCTTTCTGGTGGCCTTTATGATGCTGTTTGTTCACTAAGGTTCTCTAAAAAAACACTGAGGGCTTCACAGAACAGCTGTATGTACTGTATACTGAGATTAAATTACACACAGATGGACTCTATTTACTAATTAGGTGACTCCTAAAGGCAATTGGCTTCACTAGATTTTAGTTTGGGGTATCTGAGTAAAGGGGGCTGAATACAAATTCACGCCACACTTTTCAGATATTTATTTGTAAAAAATTTGGAAAAGCATTTAATATTTTCATTCCACTTCACAATTATGTGCCACTTTGTGTTGGACTATCGCATAAAATCCCAATAAAATACATTTAAGTTTTTGGTTGTAACATGACAAAATGTGGAACATTTCAAGGGGTATGAATACTTTTTCAAGGCACGGTATTGATATATTCCTAACTTGCCGTAAAAGGGCTTTAAAACACATTCCCATTGCTCACTTGCCATTTTGTTCAACTAACTGCCTGGAGTGAATACAGGAAGGAGAGGAGAGGCTTCAAGCTTACACAGAACCTAAGTGGTTGTAAAGGCAGAAGACTTTTTATCTTCATGCATTCTATGCATGAAGATAAAAAGCCTTCTGTGTGTAGCAGCCCTCCTAATACTTACCTGAGCCCCATCTATGTCCACGAGTGTCTCAGCCACCCGACACTCTCCCTCCTGATTGGCTAATGGACTTTGATTGACAGCAGCGGGAGCCAATGGTGCCGCTGCTGTGTCTCAGCCAATTAGGAGAGAGAGGGGCGGGGCCAGAGTGCAGCTCCATGTCTGAAGAGACACACAGAGCTGTGACTCGGCTTGGGTGCCCCCATAGCAAGAAAAAAATGTGGGGAATACTGCGCTGTCCTAAAATTTACTGTGAGTAATATCCCATATAATTAGTTTAAAAAATGTGAGTAAAATGAAACAAATAAAAATTACTTTAAAGCTGCTGCAGTTGTGAATGTGAGATACCCACACCAACAAGACCAATATAAAAATGAACAACTGCGCTGCAAACAATCGTGCACTTGTAACACAAAATACAGTGAACCAACATATATTGAAATTGACACAATATGTATACACCTCCTTAAAACTTATTTGATATCAGGTTCAAAGGAAGTCCATATTAACATGAAAAAATTGTGTAAAATGAAAAGTGAAAAGAACAATCATTGGTGACTGCCTATCCTTAATAAAGTCAAAGTGATCACAACTGTACTACATCGGACTCCTCACACTGGATCACAGACCACGGATCGCATTGGCCCCCCGGCACAGTTCCCCGCTTGACTATTTCTGAGCTCGCACCCTCCATCCTGAGTTACCTGCTAAAGCCTTTTGGAAACCCTTGGCCGGGATTGAGCCACAAGCCAGTGTGACCTCTGTGACAGGGGGTCGCACGATCCGGTAAGGGTCAGTGTGCTTGGATGGTGGAGGTATCTTCTTTCTCTCATCAGGATCACCCCTTGAGTTGCTGATCATTGAATTAGAGCACTGCGGAATCTCTGGAACTTTCTTTATGTTTAGTATGTTTTTCACATAATCACATTGACTTTATTAAGGATAGGCAGTCACCAATGATTGTTCTTTTCACTTTTCATTTTACACAATTTTTTCATGTTAATATGGACTTCCTTTGAACCTGATATCAAATAAGTTTTAAGGAGGTGTATACATATTGTGTCAATTTCAATATATGTTGGTTCACTGTATTTTGTGTTACAAGTGCACGATTGTTTGCAGCGCAGTTGTTCATTTTTATATTGCCCCCATAGCAAGCTGCTTACTGTGGGGGCACTCAACAGGAAGAAGGAGCACCGAAGAGGGTCCCGAGAAGAGGAGGATCCAGGCTGCTCTGTGCAAATCTACTGCACAGAGCAGGTAAGTATGACATGTTTGTTATTTTATATAAAAAACAAGACTTTACAATCACTTTAAGGATTCTCTTCCCCCAAGTGCTACCACTGGGAGTAAGCACCAGAGCTGTCACTCAATCATCCCTCGCCCTCTCTTCAGAAAACATATTCCCCTGCCCAGTGATTCCGGCATTGTTCTGCAGTGATCTTAAGGCATCTTCCTTGCCTCTTTAAGGGAGAGCAAAGTAGAGCAACCAACTCTAAGGACTGGTAATCTGCAATATATTACATTTTTTGTTTTTGGGTTTACATACACCTTAGACACATATAAAAGGGATCCTTTTGGTGAAATAGCTTAGTTTTTTATATTCAAGACAAATCCAAAAAAGTATAATAGTATAGTAATGCAGTATAACAATATGTGCTGACTACAAAGCTTGAATGGCACCAAATTGAGTACCCTGCCCAACTTCTGTCACCGTGTGATAAATCCTAAGCAAGTGGAGCTTCTTGTTACACCTTCCAGTTTCTCCTTACATTTTGTTGTCTATAGCTTTTTATAGAGCTCAATAGCTCAATCTAAAATGTACACACATAAGTAAATGAGCAAGGACTCCTATTGCCCTTCTCTTGAAAATGCTATCTTCCAGTACTTGACTAACGCTGACCTGGAACAAAGCAGTACATTTGCCTGATGTAAGAGACAGCTAGGCTACTATCATTTTTTTTTAAGTCAGCATTTTGAGGCTGCGCATTTCTTTTAGTACATATTTTTCCTCTTAGCTATGATTACCTTTTAGAGCTTTTCAGCAGGCCACATAACATTTATTGCCATGCTTGGAATCTAATTATGCATGCCTTCAAAGCTGCATTGGGATCAACAATCCACTTTAGCTTAGGGGATTTTTTTTTTTTTTTTAAAGCTCTTTAACCTAAGAATTTGTGTCAGAATGGGTCTGGAAGGAAGCAAAATATATCTCTGTTGGTTTCTGTATGCAATGCATTTATAACGCAACTACAAATAGCATAATCCAGTCTCGACACCGTTAGGAATAAAAAATCTTTTTAATTTTAGCAGCTCTGTTCCAAAAATGTGAAAGTGCACATAGAATTAGCCTTAATCATCGTATTGGTAAACAGAATAATGTTTTTGTGGCCTGTCCTCATAATCATTATAGTGTGGTGAAAAAAGGAATTCAGAAGGAGACAAACCGATCATTCCGCTGCGGGAAACACACAGTAACAAAGAGGTGAAGGTATTTTATTGGAAAACTTCACATTTTCTGTACCAGGCATTCTCTTCCTCCAGCATAATGTTTGCTTTGTTTATCAGTGGGTGGTACAAGGAATCACAAAGGAAATCTTCGGCCCAAAGAAAATCTCTCTGTAAAACAAGAAACAGAGTTTACGTTCACGTTCTGGAACAGTAAATAGTATTGCTCTGATGCCATTTATTAATGGAATTGGAAGTTGTTGGAGTTTTTGAGAACAGCAATCTGGCACCTTGAAGACACAGTAGACGACATATTAATACAAGCTGGCTTCTCTCTGAACATGTTCACAAGCTGATGCTTCAGGGGGAAGGAACAGAAGCATCATTGTGAGAGTATAATAGCACTTCAGTTGTGCTCTCACATCCAAATAGCCTGGCTGGAACTGCCAATACATGGGAAAAACAGAGCCCCTACTAAGTCTTTTTACCAGCTCTGTGTCTGCAGGCTGTGCTGCATTTCCTACAGTATTGCCCACGCTGGTATTTTTTCTCCTCTGTATATGCCCATAGTTGCTAACATTTCATAAATTTCAAGTGACTTTTTACTGCTAGACTGTTCTTTGATCATCACCAATACGCCATTGTCTTAGACGCATTAAACTATATTCATTTTGAACTTTATCGCTAATTTGACCCATAGGTAAGTAAGATTTCAAATGGTGCTCTTTATAGTGCATTGGCTGAAAATGCCATAAGAACATTTTTAAGGAGCATAAAAAAGGATCTGTACACACTTCCACATGGCTTTGTTATCAATCCCTCTGCTGTGTCCACAAATTACCATTACATTATATCATCTAGCGGCACCCTGTGGGATGCTGGATGGAGGCAATAATATATGCCACAGCCAAGACATGATGGTTAACTCTGGAGATTGCTCTGGTACTGTAGATGCAGGAGAGGGACCGAACAAATGTACAATGGTATATACTAGTATATAATGGTACAGATGCCATTTTATGCCCTTTTCTGTAGCCACATGTTTGCTTTAAAGCAGAACCAGGGCTGCTGTTAGAAATCATGAGGCCCTATACAGCCTACCCGATAGAGTGCCTCTCCACCCCAGAAAATATCAAAACAACATTTAAAAAGAAGAAATACACTAAAATCATTATTAGAGGGCACAACTTAACTTACAAAATTCCATCTAAAACTAAAAGTTAACACTATTAGGTTATCAAACAAAACTCTGTGGGTGAATGAGGTCTTGGGGATCATTCACATGGGCGCTGAGGCCTGCACAGTGTGAATCAGCGGTTTGTTTATATGGCTGGAGCCACCAGGGGCTGTGTGCAGGCAGCTTATGTTAGGCTATGTATGAACACAGCTACAGGTTCTAATTTTACTGGCGTGTGGTGCAGGCGTAGTGCCCCCTGAACGCGACCCATTAAAGTTATTATGCCCCATGTTGGCATGGTGTCCACCTTAGCATTTGCAGTGGCAAGGCAGTGTAGGACTGGCCAGAAGAGGGATTAATTTAACACAGTTGGTCAGCTTAAACATGTATTGCAATATACAGTGCCTTGAAAAATATTCAAACCCCTTGAAATTTTCCAAATTTTTTCATGTTACAACCAAAAACATAAATGTACTTTATTGGGATTTTATATGATAGACCAACACAAAGTGGCACATAATTGTGAAGTGGAAGGAAAACGATAAATGTTTTTCACATTTTTTTCAGTAAGCATACCTGGTGCATGCATAACTTTTATTTTATCTGTGGGGACAGGGAGTGCAGTGCACCGGCCTTACCCATTCAACTCTGCACTAATTCGATGCAACCGTTTGCATCTTCTTCTTCTTCTTCTTCTTAAGATGTTGTCTCGTCGCTCTCTCTGGCCGGAATGGCAGAGCCGCGCTGTGTTGGCACCTATATAGGGACAAGGGGGCAGGGTCACATGCTCATGTCACATGGTGACCCCGCCCACATATGATGTCACAGTCCCGGAGGATGCTGGGACTGTGACATCATAGGAGGCGGGGTCACCATGTGACCCTGCCCCCTTGTCCCTATATAAGTGCCAACACAGCGCGGCTCTGCCATTCCGGCCAGAGAGAGCGACGAGTCAACATCTTAAGAATAATAAGAAGAAGAAGGCGGCGCAGAACGCGACGACAGCGGCAAGAGCAGAAGAGACCCTGGAAAACCCCCGAAGGCGGATCGAGACCCCCGAGACGACAACGGCGACGAAGAAGAAGAAAGCCGGGCTTGTCCGCTCGGTAAAAGAGCTAGGTAAAATAGCGGAGGAGTCCGGCGAGAAGACCCCCCAAGACGGAAGAAGACCCCTGGAGCAGTGCAATAAAATATTTTGAAAAAAATGTGTGTTTTTTTACTTTACACTTTACACCTTAGGTGAATGGGTAGGGGTACATCGTACCCCATACTCATTCACATAGGGTGGGGGGCCGGGATCTGGGGGCCCCCTTATTAAAGGGGGCTCCCGGATTCCGATAAGCCCCCCGCCCGCAGACCCCGACAACCAACGGCCAGGTTTGTCGGGAAGAGGCCCTTGTCCTCATCAACATGGGGACAAGGTGCTTTGGGGTGGGGGGCCGCAGGGCGCCCCCCTTCCCCAAAGCACCCACCCCCCCATGTTGAGGGCATGCGGCCTGGTACGGTTCAGGAGGGGGGGTGCTCGCTCGTCCCCACCCCCTTTCCTGACCTGCCAGGCTGCGTGCTCGGATAAGGGTCTGGTGTGGATTGTGGGGGGACCCCCACGCCGTTTTTTCGGCGTAGGGGTACCCTTAAAATCCATACCAGACCTAAGGGCCTGGTATGCCTCTGGAGGGGGAACCCATGCAGTTTTTAAAAAAAAAAAAAAATTGGCGTGTATTTCCCCCTCAGAAGTAGTAAAATGAGTTGCGAATTCAGGTAGCAGCGGCTTCGCACCTAAAACGCGGACAATCCGCAGAACAGCCGGCGTTTAACTGCGCAGTCACGCAGGGCCCTGAAATCGCAACGCACTAGTCTGAACCCAGGCTTATGTGACGGGCAAATCTGCCCAAGTTCGATTTATGAATCTTGAATGTAATAAAAGAATGATATAGCACACTGTACAACCAGAACATTATATATATATATATATATATATATACACACACACAGTATCTCACAAAAGTGAGTACACCCCTCAAATCTTTGTAAATATTTATCGTATATATCGGCGTATAACACGCACCCCAAGTTTAAATGCCCATCAATGCAGCCTTATCAGTGTCCATCTGCAGCCTTGTCCATCATTGCAGAATGATCAGTGTCCATCTACAGCCTTGCCCAGCCTCATTGCAGCCTTGCCCAGACTCATTGCAGCCTTGCCCAGTCTCATTGCAGCCTTGCCCAGTCTCATTGCAGCCTTGCCCTGTCTCATTGCAGCCTGATCGTTTTTAAAATTAGCGCCGCCGAGATACACAGAGCAGTATGTCCTGTGTACTCAGCTCCTCTCGGCTCCTCTTACAGTCCCGCCCAGTCCCGCTCCTTCGCCTGGCTCCTATGATGGACATAACACAGGTTCAGTGGTGGGACTGGGCGTGACTGCGAGGGGAGCCGAGAGGAACCGAGCCTAACCGAGTACACAGTACACTCGGCTATGTGTATTGCGGCGGCATCGGCGTATAACACGCACCCACGATTTTCCCCTAATTTTAAGGGGAAAAAAGTGTGTGTTATATGCCAATAAATACGGTAAGTCTATCTTTTCATGTGACAACATGAAGAAATGACACTTTGCTACAATGTAAAATAGTGAGTATACAGCTTGTATAACAGTGTAAATTTGCTGTCCCCTCAAAATAACTCAACACACAGCCATTAATGTCTAAACATTAACAAAAGTGAGTACACACCTAAGTGAAAATGTCCAAATTGGGCCCAATTAGCCATTTTTCCCTCCCCAGTGTCATGTGACTCATTAGTGTTACAAGGTCTCAGGTGTGAATGTGGAGCAGGTGGGTTAAATTTTGTGTTATCGCTCTCACTCTCTCATACTGGTCATTGGAAGTTCAACATGGCACCTCATGGCAAAGAACTCTCTGAGGATCTGAAAAAAAAAAGAACTGTTGCTCTACATAAAGATGGCCTAGGCTATAAGAAGATTTCCAAGACCCTGAAACTGAGCTGCAGCACGGTGGCCAAGACCATACAGTGGTTTAACAGGACAGGTTCCACTCAAAACAGACCACGCCATGGTCGTCCAAAGAAGTTGAGTGCACGTGCTCAGCATCATATTCAGAGGTTGTCTTTGAGAAATAGACATACAAGTGCTGCCATTATTGCTGCAGAGGTTGAAGGGGTGGGGGGTCAGCCTGTCAGTGTTCAGACCATGCACCGCACACTGAATCAAATTGGTCTGCATTGCTGTCATCCCAGAAGAAAGCCTGTGTACAAGAAAGCCTGCAAACAGTTTGCTGAAGACAAGCAGACTAAAAACACAGAATTACTGGGACCATGTCATGTGGTCTGATGAGACCAAGATAAACTTATTAGGTTCAGATGGTGTCAAGTGTGTGAGTTGGCAACCAGGTGAAGAGTACAAAGACAAGGGTGTCTTGCCTACAGTCAAGCATGGTGGTGGGAGTGTTATGGTCTAGGGCTGCATGAGTGCTGCCGGCACAGTTCATTGAGAGAACCATGAATGCCAACATGTACTGTGACATACTGAAGCAGAGCATGATCCCCGACCTTCAGAGATTGGGTTGCAGGGCAGTATTCCAACATAACGACCCCAAACACACCTCCTAGACGTCCACTGCCTTGCTAAAGAAGCTGAGGGTAAAGGTGATGGACTTGCCAAGTATGTCTCCAGACCTAAACCCTATTGAGCATCTGTGGGGCATCCTCAAATGGAAGGTGGAGGAGCGCAAGGTCTCTAACATCACCAGCTCCGTGATGTCGTCATGGAGGAGTGGAAGAGGACTCCAGTGGCAACCTGGGAAGTTCTGGTGAACTCCATGCCCAAGAAAGTTAAGGCAGTGCTGGAAAATATTGGTGGCCACACAAAATATTGACATTTTTGGCCCAATTTGAACATTTTCACTTAGGGGTGTACTCAATTTTGTTGCCAGTGGTTTAGACATTAATGCCTGTGTGTTGAGTTATTTTGAGAGGACAGCAAATTTACACTGTTATACAAGCTGTACACTCACTACTGTACTTTACATTTTAGCAAAGTGCCATTTCTTCAGTGTTGTCACATGAAAAGATATAATAAAATATTTACAAAAATGTGAGGGGTGTACTCACTTTTGTGAGATACAGTATGTATGTATATATATATATATATATATATATATATATAAAGATTGATATATATATATATATATATATATAAATAAAGATTGATATATATATATATATATATATATATATATATATATATATATATATATATATATATATATATATATATACATATATATATATATATATATATCAGCTTATTTCCATCATCCAATCACGTGCAAGAAAAAGTGCTGTTTTTTTTTGGGGGGGGATTCCTTGCACCTGGTTTGCTATTCTTTGTAAAGTGAAGATTCACCTCACTAAACTCTGGGGAAAATTAGTGCAACTGCACTTGCAAAGTACACAGTCTATTTGCCTTTAATAAATCAGCCCCAAAGTGTCTTAAGTGTCTTGCCCAGCTCTTTTTCTTTCATATGCAATAGCACAGTTTAGAATATCTATGCAACTCCGAAAGGTATTTTAATGTTAGGTTTAAAATGGAAATTAGGTTAACAAATGTAGAAATGTAAGGATATGATTAATATTCTATGACTGTTGTCAGCTGCTACTGAAATTACTTTTATCAGGCTATGGGACTGCATATGCTGGTTGCAATATAATGATCCATATCTTTAACATTTTCAGCTGGCTTTATTTTTTATGTTTCCACACCCACAAACAGAAATTATCATTTCTTCAACCGGTATTTCAGTGTATTGCTTTCTACAAGCAGTAGACAGACATTATTTAAACTGCTATTTTGACAGAATGGGAATGGTTTAAACTGCAATATGGAACCTATTTGAACACTATATAAAATGTTACATTGCATCGCTGTGTATAATAACCAAGGTCATTACTGTTGAATTGTGGTGAGGAATATTTTGCTCCTCCAGGCTTTGTGTGACCAATTATGTTAAGTTGAAATAACCTAAATATTTTTTTCCAGGCCAAGGCAACGTGTGAGTAAAGCTACATTTTCTGACATATACAGTAGAAATGACACAGGGATAATATAAAAAGTTGTTGTTCTTCGGACACTTGTATACAAACACTGAATATATGTAATATACAGTACATTATTAGTATTATTACTATACACGATTTATATAGCGCAAACTGTTTTCGCAGCGCTTTACAATGTAAAGGGGGGACAGCACAATTACGATACAGTTCAATACAGAAGGGACAGAAGGGCCCTGCTCGTAGAGCTTACATTCTAAAGGACACTAATGTTTGTGAATGTTAGCCATAGTACTGCAAGTACATTACTGGAATGCGTTTATTAATGCCATGCTCCTAATTTATTGTCCATTTAAAAACTGGAGAAAAACAGGTGACTACGGAAACATTTCAGCAGCCAGCGAATGCAGAGGGAAGTGGGACATACCAGTCTTTGCATTCCTCTTGCCATTGCTAGTCTTGGGAAAGTGCTCAGAGCCAAGACTATCAAGACCAAGACTAATGCCCTGTACACACGACCGCTTTTCCCGTCGGAATAAACTCTGAAGGTTCCAACGGAATTCAGCTAAAGCTGTCTTGCATACACACGGTCACACCAAAGTCCGACCGTCAAGAACACGGTGACGTACAACACGTACTATGGGACTAGAAAACAGAAGTTCAGTAGCCAGTAGCCAATAGCTTCCGTCTCATACTCGTACTTGCTTCAGAACATGCATAGTTTTTGGTGCGTTGGAACAGCATACAGACGAGCGCTTTTTCCGATAGTAATTTTTCCATCGGAAAAATATAGAACATGTTCTCTATCTAAGTCCGTCTGAATTTTCGACGGAAAAACTTTTTCTGTCAGAATGTCCGACCGTGGTTACGCGGCATAAGACTAAGACCAAGCCAAGACTAGCCAAATCTATAAAGCAGTTGTCTCCTTCCTAGCTGTTGTCGGATTGATTGCAGCAGGAGGGGAGAGGGGGCAGGTCAGGCCTTACAGCTCTGGTTAGGACGCTCCTTGTAACATAGGACTAAGTGCTATATGTAATATGTCCAATAGTGAACAGTCTGTGCATGTAGACATCAAAAGGTAAATTCACAAAATACATTTAAGAAGAATAAAATGCTGTACATAAAGTACAACACATCTTACCTTGGGCAGCAGAGCAGCTCATTAAAATTGCAGTAGCACACCAGATCACATCCTGTGCCTTCCCAAAAGTGGTCTTGCAGATTTTTATTCATTGGCCAAAGATCCTGCATTCCCTCTGGAATGTTATGACAGTTCCGATCTTTGAGAATCTTTTTATAACATGAGAGACGCCCGACTGGAGTAGCAGTGATTCCCCAGACAATAGTCAATAATAACACAACAGCTCTAGCCAATTTCATTTTTCACCAGACAAAAATATGATTATCCTGAAAGAAAAAAAAGGCACATCATTTAAAATGTTTAAAGTGTTTGATTGGTTGTTTGTACAGGCAGAGCTGGATTTCATTTAAAGAGAATTTCAAAGAAAAATGGAAAACCCTTATTTACCTAAAACTCCCTTTTGTAATAATGCAAAGAGTACCTTGCCTTTCTTAGTTCTTATAATCCACAAATCAAAACAGTTCACAGATAATTTCATTGTACAGATGAGTACAGCTTAAAATGTCACCACCAAAGGGTATTAGTGGACAATGGGGGTTATTTACTAAAGGAAAATCCACTTTGCACTGCAAGTGCACTTGAAAGTAAAGTCGCTGTAGATCCGAGGGGGACATGCAAAGAAAATAAAAAACAGCATTTTAGCTTGCACATGATTGGATGATAAAATCAGCAGAGCTTCCACTCATTTCAGATCTACCCCTTAGATTTAGAGTGACTGCACTTCCAGGTGCACTTTCAGTGCAAAGTGGATTTGCCTTTCGTAAATAACCCCCAGTGTCTGAATTTCTAGTTCTAACATTAAAATTCAGATGCCATATACATACTGTAAACAGGGCCGCCATTAGGGGGGGGGGCATCCCATACACATGTAGGCGGCTCAGGCGTCTCAATCAGGGGCAGACTGACCATTCAGATCGGATCAGGAGGGGGCCCCATGAGAGGTTCAGTCTGTCCCTGGAGGTGCCCACAGATTACAATGCAGAGGAGGGTTAAGCCCAGAGGAAGCAGTGAACCATGGCATCCCTGCCGACAGTTGCCGCAGTGGTGGGAGATGACTCACATGCTGGCCAGGGATGAGAGAGGGTGAGTAGACTCATGTAAAACAATACCAAAGAAAATTCCCAGCCCAACTCGCCAGCCCAAAAAGAAAAAAAAACAGGGGTTTTGTTAGCACACATTTGCAAATGAATGCGTAAGCTGCGTAGGCCATGACAAGGTACCCCATCATTTTCCGCAGTCCTATCTTTATACATCTTGGGGAGCCTCCATAGTAGAAGCACATGCATTATAATGGATAGGCAGAGGGCAGGTGAGCCTGGAAGGAGGGCAGACAGAGTGCACGGCAGAGTGGACTCGGAGGAACCTGCATTGTGTGCAGCAGGTCAGTGACAGTGATAGTTAGTGTGTCACTCTGTTTAAATCTATACCAGCCAGGCTGAGTGTTCCTGCCCAGTGCTCATACACCAAGTGCTATTCCATATCTAACAACCCTGATCTCTATACACTGAGTGCACTCAGTGTACACATGTCAGTGTTATATATACAGTAGGTAATAGCACTCATTATATAGATATCATTGTTATATATGACACTAATATCTATACACTGAGTGATATTCCCTATTTCTAACACTGATCTCTTTATACTCAGTGGCATTCCGTGTACAGATATTAGTGCTCTACAGGGGCAGACTGACCATTCGGGTGTAAGGGAGTTTTATATAGAGGTAGGTAGATGTCAGGGGGTCTTATACTGAGGTTGGTAAGTGTCAGGGGGTTGGTAGATATTTGAAATTCTTACTGTAAATAGAGGTTAGTATGTGTCTGGAGTCTTATATAGAGGTTGGTAGGTGTCAGTGTGTCTTATATAGAGGTTAGTGTGTCAGGCGGTCTTATATAGAGGTCAGTGGGTATTGGTGGGGTCTTATATAGAGGTTGATTGGTGTCCAGTGGTCTTATATAGAGGTGGGTAGGTATACTGTTGACTTGGAATACACTTTCCATCTTCATATGTTAAGTTGTATGAGTGTTAAAATAAAAGTGGGTGCAATAAAGAACTCAGTGGGATGGCCAGTGGGTGGATTCTTTGGGACGGCCAGTGTGCGGGCCCTGGTAAATGTTGGTGGTCAGACCTGGAAGGGGAGAGGGGGGGGCAGGCCTAAACATTTCTAATGGCTGCCCTGTCTGTAAGGCATATATCAATATTATCGAATCATTATTTTGAGGGAAAAGGTAACTCTTTCTTTCCATGAACAAAACCAGCTGCTCCAAAACTCTCTCATCACCTTACTGCCTTGTCCCACCAAGAATCCTGTTGTTGGAGACACTTTGCCAGCCACATGATCTTTAAGAGACATCTGACCTTTTTCCATGGTGCCGGCTTTGCTGGCTAAACTAGCGAGAAGTTGCTTTGTTACTACTTTCCTGGTTAGGTTCTGCAGCATTTCAGCCACTGAGGGAGTGACAGCCATTGGGGAAATGTCTATTGCACATCAGTGAGGCGGCCAGTGGTGACACCTTTTCAGTGGCAAAAGAATAAATGTGCAAACAATTTTATTATCACGTCCACATGGTACAGAGTTTCTCAACTTCTGCATAAACTCTACCCCAAATCTTTTCCACTGTGCTGGAGATGTGGTCAACAGGATGGATCAATGTTACACGTTTTCTGGAGCTTCCCGGTACTACAAGACTTTTGGAAACTTTTGAGCAAAATTATATTTAAATTGACCGACGTCAAACTACAAAATGACCCAAACAGTATAAGGATAGGAATCGCTTTTCATCCATCTCTTGAATGCCGCAAAGACTTGTATCCCTCAGTTATGGAAACAAACTACTGCCTCATCGATTAGCCTTTGGTTCCACAAAACTAATGAAATCCAGCCTATGGAAGAGACTGTAGCTTCCGCCAACGGCACCAGTGCACAATGTCATAAAACCTGGTTCTATTGGATGGTAGGGATGGGCCCGGTGTTCGATTCGAACCCGTGTTCGAATCGAACATCGGCCGTTTGTCCGCTCGTCGAGGGCAGAACTCTGAGGGCTGTTTGCATCAAATTTGTTTGATGCGAACGGTCCACAATGCAGTGGGCCAGTCGCAGTGCATTGCTGGCTGATGATTGGCCAAGCATGCCCTGTGACCCCGCATGCTTGGCCAATCATAGAGCCAGCGGCGAGGAGAGCAATAATTGGCCACAGGCAGGATGCCTGTGGCCAATTATAGCTCAGGGGGTTTAGTACACGCCCCACACTATATAAGGCCTCCACGCCGGGGGCCTCGTGTAGTGTGTTCCAGGGTTGAGGGAAAAAGTATTGCTAGGCAGGGACAGTGTACTGTACACTAACATTATATTTGAATCATTTCTGTGTGGGGAAAGTGTAGGGATAGAGGAAAAATAGGAAGGGATAGTGTATTCTTCTCAGCCTTTGCGTGTGGGGAAAGTGTAGGGATAGAGGAAAAATAGGCAGGGATAGTGTGTTCTTCTCAGGCATTTGCATGTGGGGAAAGTGCTGTTCTCTACCAATTCAGCCATCTGCAGGAGTTAGTGTGTGTGTGCTGTGTGAGTCTAGCACAGCACACTAAACCACCTCATCCTGTATCTGCCCTTCTGCCCTGTTGTCATCTAAGACAGCCATCTGCAGGAGTTAGTGTGTGTGTGCTGTGTGAGTCTAGCACAGCACACTAAACCACCTCACCCTGTATCTGCCCTTCTGCCCTGTTGTCATCTAAGACAGCCATCTGCAGGAGTTAGTGTGTGTGTATGCTGATTGAGTCTAGCAGTCTAGCATACTGCTGTTCAGAGTATATAGGGTTGTAGGTATAGGGTTTTATTTTGGGTGCGGGGTTCCCCTTAATATCCAAGACCAAAAGGGGCTGGTAATGGGCTGGGGTAGGGGGGGGGGTGATGGGGTAGCCATGCCATTTTTCTCAAAGATTTTCATCCATATTGCCAGGACAAGACATGACATTAAAGCCGCAAGCAGTTTTAAATGGCTTATTTTTTTCCTTTAATGTAAAAAATGTAATTTTTTGCAGGGACAGTTCTAAACACGGGAAACACATGCCACTTCACAGGCATACTTTAGACACCCCCCAGATACCATATTTAAAGGAACATTTCACTTTTTTTTTTTCACTTTATGCATCATTAAAATGATTGCTCCAGAAAAAACGTCCGTTTTTAAAACTTCTTTTTGCATTGATACATGTCCCCTGGGGCAGGACCCGGGTCCCCAAACCTGTTTTATGACAATAACATGCATATTGGCCGTTATAATTAGCACTTTAGATTTCGAACACTCGCGTCCATTGTAACTAATATGGTTCTAACGTTCGCACAAACTTTCGGTCCGTTTGCAGGTTCTGGTGCGAACCGAACCCGGGGGGTGTTCGGCTCATCCCTATTGGATGGACTTTACTCCTCAGCTTTTCATAAATTCATAACACCCACTTGATTAGTTATATTTCTGGTATAACAGTACTCAGGCATCCTGGCCAGAGATGCACTCTCCGCTCAACAGCATAACCTACCATTTTTCCTTCCCAACCTGTTTTTTTTTTTTGTTGTTGTCCCTGCTCTTTTCTCTTCTATTTCCACTCGGTTCTTTTCCTCTTTTCTCCGCTGGACTTTTTTTTTCATTCTGTGAGATTGCTTTTATGGAGAATACGTGACCATATATGCCCGTCTGGCTGCTCAGCCTACATGCTAAAGTTTATCCAGCAATCTTTTTGTTCCAACCTCAGTTAGCTAATGGTGGCATTCTGTGTTGGATGCCGGGTTTCAAGTTCCGATAATGTAGTGTTTTCTATAGGATGTTTATTTTTGTACCCGAACTGTTCAGTTGTTTCTGTGCTCGCAGTCATACACTTGAGAGATCAATGTACAGTAGTGTCTCTAGCATGCTACACACAGCCTTACTGTATTTTCGCTGTACTTTTAGTCACACACGTAGTTCTATAAATATAAACATTCTCCTGTACGTTATAGACATTTCCCTGGATTGCTTTGAATTACTAAGGTGTATATCTGTCTGTAATTCCTCTTTGCAAAATAAAAAAATGAATTTATAAAACAATTAAAAATGTGACAGGGTGCAAAAGTATAAGAAGTCACAATCATGTGGTCTCTGGCTAGAGATGAGTAAATAGGTGAGTAAATATTGTAATATCCAATCCACTTTTGAATTGGCAAGTGAATGTGGACTTCACTTTATAAAAAGTGGTACAAAGAACCAGTTTCCTATAAAACTTAATGGGGAATTGGTCCACTGGTGTAGAGAATAAACTCTCAGGGAACCCTGGCTTTGAACAAACTGTTTGGATTCACTGTGAGTTCTGACTCCCTGAAACTGATTTACTTATCGCTTATTTTTGGCTACCAAAGTGGGTTTTTCACATCATAAGCAACTGCAGAAAGTCTAATGCGGCGTACACACGGTCGGAATTTCCGATGGAAACAGTCCGATGGGAGCATTTCTTTGGATTTTCCGACCGTGTGTATGCCCATCGGTCTTTTTCTGTCGGAATTTCCGACGGACTTTGAATTGAGAACCTGTTCTCAATTTTTCCGACGGAAAACCTTTCTATCGGATTTTCCGATCGTGTGTATGCAATTCCGACACGCAAAATTCAGACGCACGCTCGGAAACAATTCGACGCATGCTCGGAAGCATTAAACTTCCCTTTTATAGTGCTGTCGAACGTGTTTTATGCCGCTGTGTTACAGACCGTCGGAATTTGGTGTGACCGTGTGTAGGCAAGACAGTTTGAGCGAAATTCCGTCGGAATTCCGACGGGAAAACCATCAGAGCTTTTTCCGACGAGAATTCCGACCGTGTGTACGCGGCATAACGCTCTAACCCTTGCAAACAGATTGACTGCCATTTGGAGTGAGATAAGTGGTCTAATTAAGCACAAAGTTGTGTAACATTGCTAAGCAGGAAGTCCAGCCTATGTGCTGAGCACAATAGCCCTTTCTGATAATATTATTTACATGACTGCCATTGTTTTTACTAGTATATTTAAAAAAAACATTAAAAACACTACAGTACCCCTCTGCCCCGTACACACGATCGGGAATTCTGCCTGCAAAAGTCTGATGTGAGCTTTTGGCCGAAAATCCGACCGTGTGTATGCAAGCCAAGCTTGAGCGGAATTCCGTCGGAAAAACCATCCAAGATTTTTCCAAAGGAAATTTCGCTCGTTACAGGGCATAAGGCCTCATGTACACTGCTGCTGGTAAACGGACGTTCAGAGGCAGTTGGATGCTTTTTTCAGCTGCCCCTGGACTCATCCAATGTTAGGTTATGTGTACATGTACACAGGGTCATTTAATGTCGTTTTTAGGCAGTTGCGTTTCAAGGCTTTTCTTTGAAGGCAAAAATATGGGTTCAGACACCGATGTTTCCAACGTGCCTTAACGCGGTACCGGCGTTTAGCCACGTTTTTTCATTTAGAATCGTTATTAAAGGTGTCCTATTTTATTTGAGGGTCTAATGATGTTATCGTAAATACTCCTGCAAACACGGCTAAACTGAAGTTTTTAAACACCGGTTTCAAGCTATCAAGAAAAACATTCAGAAGAGGTTGCCTGAGCGTCCCGTGTACATTAGGCCTCAAACTCCCTTAGGCCACTATTGCAATATCACCTTTTTAATTTAGAGTTCTGTGGTTGTTAAGCTCCATGTTTTTTTTACTGTGACTGTGGAATGAAACATTAATTCCCTATCATCTCATCCTTTTAGGCGTGCATAATAATAATTATGAGTAGATATATTAAGAGCATCTTATCACATAATTGTGGTGTTAGTTGTTTAGGTCATTTGACCTCTACTGTAAATGAGACTTAAAGAGTAACTCCACTTTTGTTTAAAAAAAAACATTCCCCTCTAGGCAATCTATATACATTGCAAGGATTTAAAGAAAAAAAAATGTTGCAGATTCCTGCCTTTTGATATTTCGAAAGAATTAGCTGCTTGTCTGTGTCCATGTGCTAAGTGAAGCTGTATGGGAGGAATGTTATAATTCTCAGTCAACTGCTGCACCCGCAGGGCTCTATTGTGGAAAGTGGCATCCCTTTAGTTGTGATTTCCCTGACATTTTTGTTGCAGAGGATGCTCAAAATCGGACTTGTATCTTAGTGCAGATTGAAAAGAAAAATATATTTTTTTTATTTCCTTTTTTTTCCCCACAAAAGTTGAGTTACTCTCTAAATAACTTAATTTGATGTTCAATTACTGACTGGTTTAGTCTTGCTTTATGAAATATATACCTAAAAACACATGGTTTACATAGAAATGGTTTTAAGCTCTTTGTCTTCATGAGATTATGATTTTATATATATATTCAATACTTTCCTCTTTGGACCCGGCACTACTACTAAAGAAGTTACCAAACTTTTCTCAGATGCCCACCCAACCAATTGTCCCCTGGATCCTGTTCCCTCACAACTACTACGGTCACCCTATTTTTCTATCCTATGCTCTCTCTCATGTCTTTAATTTTCCCATCTCTGCTGGTACCTTCCTCTCGCCTCTAAAGAATTCACAGATCACCCCCATACTTAAAAAATTCTCACTGGACCACACTTACCTGAACAACCTAATGCCCCGTACACACTGTCGGATTTTCCGACGGAAAATGTCCTATCGGACAATGTTGTCGGAAATTCCGACCGTGTGTAGGCTCCATCGGACTTTTTCCGTCGGATATTCCGACGGACAAAGTTTTATCTCTTGCTCTCAAATTTTCCGACAACAAAGTCCGATCGGACTTTTTCCGATCGTGTGTATCGAATTCCGACTGACAAAGTGCCACGCATGCTCAGATCAAATTACAAGACCAAAGCTTTTGGCTACTAGCCTCTACGTAGTTCCGTCGTACGCAATGAACGTCACCACGTTCAGAATGATCGGATTTTCCGACAACTTTGTCCGACCGTGTGTATGCAACACTAGTGTCGGACAAAATCCGTCGGAAAAAATCAGACGAATTTCCGACCGTGTGTATGGGGCATTAGACCTACACTAGAACTTTAATGGCATCCCAGTCTTAGTCCATAGGGTTCAATATTGAGTTGGCCCACTCTTTGTAGCTATAACAGCTTCAATTCTTCTGAGAAGGCTGTTCACAATGTTTAGGAGTGTGTCTATGGGAATGTTTGACTATTCTTCCAGTGCCAATCCCTCTACTGGCTTCCGACTACCCATCTAATTAAATTCTAAATACTAACAACAACTTACAAAGCCATTTACAACTCTGCCCGATCTTGTCTCAAAATATCACCCAAACCATCCTCTCCACTCCTCCCAAGATCTCTTGCTCTAGCTCTCTTGTCTGCTCCTCCCATTCTTGTCTCCGGGACTTCTCCAGAGCCTCACCTTATTTGCTGGGTTTGTGACATCACAAGGGACGGGACCACCAGGTGACCCTGCCCCTTACCTATTTAAGAATGGTCACCCGGTGGAGCAAGCATGTGGCGTTCAGCCTTCCTCGCGTGCAGAATTTTTTTTCTGGGTTCAGTAGTGTGGTGGGTGTCGTGATTGGCGATGGAACTACATCGGGGGACATTGTTTTTTTATTTTTTAATAAAGAAATTGTCAAAAATAGTAAAATTTTTTCTTATTGACACTTTTTTTGGTGAATGAGTAGGGGTGTAATGTACCCCATACTCATTCTCATAGGGGGCTGGGATCTGGGGCCCCTTTATTAAAGGGGGCTTCCAGATACCGATAAGCCCCCTGCCTGCAAACCCCCACAACCACAGCCCAGGGTTGTCGGGAAGAGGCCCTTGTCCCTATCAACATGGGGAGAAGGTGCTTTGGGGTGGGGGCCACAATGCACCCCCACATGTTGAGAGCATGGGGCCTGTTATGGTTCTGGAGGGAGGGGAACACACTCGTCCCCCTCTTTCCTGACCTGCTAGGCTGCATAAGGGTCCGGTATGGATTTTGGGGGGACCCCGTGCCTTTTTTTTTTTTTACATTTTTGTATTGCCTGCAATTAATTATTTTTTCTTTTTTTTCTTTCGAAATGTCTGTTTTGCTGCAGCAGGTTCTATACATGGTACCACTTTACAGGCAGACTAAGGGAACCCCACCAGGCACTATATTTAAAGGATTTTTCATTTTAATTGTTTCACTTTAATGAGGCATAATTGATTATCTCCAAAAACAATGCAGTTGTGAGATTTGTTCCCTTGTTATTGAAAATGCAGTTGTAGATGGTGGGGGAAATGTTCCTGGCCATTCGCTGCTTTATGGATTTCTTCCCCCAGGCTCAGTGTTTGGCACTGATTTTATGTAAGAAATATGAGAAGGGGGTAGATTAACATCTGGTCTTGGAGCTCAACTTGGCTCATTGTGGTGGTATAACTAGGTCATCTTCCGACTGTTGTTGTCAAAGGGCATTGTCATCATTGCTGCTTACTAAATTGACCCAATCAGTCTTTGAAGATAGGTATAGTCCTTGTCTGCAACTGTTCCAGGTGTCAGGCGTGTGCCATATTCCTGGCCAAGAGAAGGCATCTGAAAAATATTGCTTTATTAGAGAATTCTGAGGTAAGGAACTAAAAGAATGTTGCATTGATTATCTAGTAGGGCACTGATTGCACCTTCAAAAAGATGGCCAGGGAAGCATGACAAGAAGACAACTGCATGAGTATTTTGTTTTCCAGCTAAAACAATTCACAGTGAATGGCTGGTGGTTGTAGTTAGGCCTCATGTAGACTGCTGCTGGTAAATGGAATTTTAGGAGCAGTTGGGTGTTTTAGGAGCAGTTGAGCAGCTGCCCCTGAACTCTCCTCTATGTTATCTTATCAGTAGATGTACACTCAGTCGTTTATAGTCGTTTCCAGGCAGTTGAGGTTAGACACATTTTTTGGAAAGCAAAAAAATGCGTTCAGAACGGATGTTCAGAGGCATTTGAAACACCAAAAGCCTTTAACAGCTTGTAAACGCAGTAACTTGCATTTAGCCACATTCCGTTTATAGGCGTTTTTAATGGAGACACATTTCTGGCCATTGCCAATGCAAAAAACTATTCTAAAAGCAAACGCGGCTAAACACAGCATGTAAATGCGGCACAACGGACGTTTTTAAATGTCGGTTACCAGCTGTCAAATTCCATCGTTAAGGAGAGATTTTAAAATATCCCATATACATGAAGCCTTAGGGGGGGGAAGAAGAAAAAGGATACCCTTTCCCCTGGGAATGAGGTTGTCTTCATAAAAGATAAGTGGCTGTGTTTTCATGCCTCCCATCCCTTCTTTGTTGCTATAGCTGCTGGTGATGGCAGAGAAATGTTGTTTAGAAGAGGTGAAGACAAAGTTGTTGAGATGAAAATATAAGGGTAACGCCCATTTCTTATTTGGCAGTTTGGATTAATCAGTTTAATCTTCGGGGTCATTTTGTAGGGTAGATTTCTCTCTGTCTGTCTCTCTCTGCATTTGTGCATTCAGAGATGGTATTCTGCATACCTTGATTGTACCAAGTGGTTATTTGAGTTACTGTTGCCTTCTATCACCTCAAACCAGTCTGCCCAGTCTCCTCTTACCTCTGACAACAACAAGGCATTTTCCTCCCCACTGCTTCTCACTGGATATTTAGTTTTTCAGACCATTCTCTGTAAACCATAGAGATGGTTATGTTTGGAAATCCCAGTAGATCAGCAATTTTGAAATACTCAAACCAGCCCATCTGGCACCAACAACCATACCACGTTCAGAGTCACTTAAAGTGGTTGTAAGCCCTTACAAACCACTTTGACCTACAGGTAAGCCTAGATGAAGGCTTACCCGTAGGTCCAATAAATATCTCCTAAACCTACATGGTTTAGGAGATATTTAGAAAAAAGAGGCATCGCTGTCTACGGCGCATGCGCCGTGGACAGCGGTGCGCAGGCGCACTGAGCATGCCGAGATCACGGCGATATGCCGCTCTTGTGCGCATGCGCGGGAGTGACGTCATCGCCCGGAAGGAATTGATGGCGGCGGCGGAGGTTGTGGACGAGGTTCGCTTCGGGGGCTTCGTTCTCAGGTAAGTTTTTCATAATGAGATTGTATGTAGCTCATTATGCCTTTGCCTTGCAGGTTCCGTTTTTTTTTTTTTTTTTTTAGAAGAGGCTTTACTTCCTCTTTAAATTCTCTTTCTTCCCCATTATGATGCTCGGTTTGAACTTCAGCAAGTCATCTTCACCACGTCTAGATGCCTAAATGCATTGAGTTGCAGTCATGTGATTGGCTGATTAGCAATTTGTGTTACCAAGCAATTGAACTGGTGTTGTATCATTAGCCGTCCCCCATCACGAAGTGTCCGCTGTGTACTGTGCATGCGCAGTACACAGGACATTCTGATTCCGAAAATTGCCGAGGATGAAAGGCGCCTGCGCTGTGAGTCCACTTTCAAGCCCCACCATCCAAGTGGACATAGAGTTATAATATAAAAGACCTGAGCGCAGCGAGGCCGTGCCCGAAGCGTGGCGATCGAAGCGAGCCCGCGAGGGGCCCTCTAAGTTTGACTAACCCTATGTCTGCTTGGATGGTGGGGGCTTCACCTCGACTCACGGCGCAGGCGCCGTTCATCTTCCGACAATTTCCGAAAATCTTCATGCTCCGTACTGCGCATGCGCAGTACACTTCGGACGCCTAGTGACAGCCGGACACTTTGTGATAGAACACCGGTGTACCTAATAATGTGACCAGTGAGTGTAGATTGGATTTGAAACCTATTGCTTGGTACATTTTGAGAAATGAAAAGATAGTCTATTGAGCAATGTAAATTGAAGTCTTTACAATAATGTAGACAGATTGTTCCATTATAAGTTTTTCTCTTAAAATACAGTATTTTATGGTTAAATGTTTTTATGAGTTAACTTGTAATAAATGAAACTGCTTTTATTGTACTACTATGTTGGTACATTGGTTTCCTTTTTCTTGAGATTGTAAATATTCATTATAATAAAAATGTAATTTAAAATAATTCTGAGAAGAAATGGTAATACATTCATGTGTGTTCCCTGTAATGAAGAAAGTTGAAAAGCTTTACACAACTCCATTGCTAGTGTGAAGTGAGTTCAACACCACCTCCTGGTCAAATTGGATATTGCAACATAAAGATACATGAAAGATTGAAGTGTAACCAGATACACTAAAATGTATCTGCACTGTGCTAAAAAAGCTGAAAAAGTGTTGCTAAAATTTTTTTCATCTTGCTTTATCATATAAATAACACTTTAACTTTAATGTTAATAATGTTGCACATTAATAGCAGATACATTTCACTGTAATAAAGAGATAAAAATATAGACACTTTATGTATATATGCACTAGGAACCATGGGCTACAAATTAGGGCAAATTGAAATATGTGAATACGTGACTTGTGAGTTCACAGTAAATGCCCATCTTTCCTGACTGCTGTTCTGACAGATGAGATCTTGCAAGCTGGCCTATCGGCAGGGCAGCTATCAGAAATTGTGGGGCCCCTTACACAGCTTTAAGCCTGGCCACCAACATTCACCAGGGTCTGCCCACTGGCCATACCACCAAATCCACCCACTAGCCATTCCATCAAGTCTTTTAGTGCCTCAGCCCCCCTCACACCTGTACACTCTCAGCCCCCCTCTCAGCCTCCTCACACCTTTATGCTTGCAGCCCCCCTCACACCTGTACTCTTGCAGCCCCCCTCACACCTGTATGCTCGCAGCCCCCCTCACACCTGTACGATCGCAGCCCCCTTCACACCTGTACTCTTGCAGCCCCCCTCACACCTGTATGCTCGCAGCCCCCCTCACACCTGTACGATCGCAGCCCCCTTCACACCTGTACGCTCGCAGCCCCCCTCACACCTGTACGATCGCAGCCCCCCTCACACCTGTACGATCGCAGCCCCCTTCACATCTGTACGCTCTCAGCCTCCTCACACCTGTATGCCCGCAGACCCCTCACACCTGTATGCTCGCAGCCCCCTCACACCTGTACACTCTCAGCCCCCCTCTCAGCCTCCTCACACCTGTACGCTCGCAGCTCCCTCGCAACTGTACGCTCTTAGCCCCCCTTCACACCTGTACGCTGGCAGCCCCCCCTCACACCTGTACGCTCGCAGCCCCCCTCACACCTGTAGGCTCTCAGCCTCCTCACACCTGTATGCTTGCAGCCTCCTCACACCTGTACGCTCTCAGCCCCCCTCACACCTGTACGCTCTCAGCCTCCTCACACCTGTACGCTCTCAGCCCCCCTCACACCTGTACGCTCTCAGCCCCCCTCACACCTGTACGCTCGCAGCCCCCTCACACCTGTACGCTCTCAGCCCCCCTCACACCTGTACACTCTCAGCCTCCTCACACCTGTGTGCTCTCAGCCCCCCACACACCTGTACGCTCTCAGCCCCCCTCACACCTGTACGCTCTCAGCCTCCTCACACCTGTACGCTCTCAGCTTCCTCACACCTGTACGCTCTCAGCCTCCTCACACCTGTACGCTCTCAGCCTCCTCACACCTGTACGCTCTCAGCCTCCCTCACACCTGTATTCTTGCAGCCCCCCTCGCACCTGTATGCTCTCAGTCCTCTCGCACCTTTACGCTCTCAGCCCCCTCACACCTGTACGCTCGCCCCCCCTTGTGTATATATGACACACACACGTGTACACACACACGTACACATACACATGTACACACATACATGCACACACAGACACACATTCAGACACACACGCGCACGCAGACACACATTTACACAGCCACCACCCCCCCTTTACTTGTACAACAGCCTTTACTTGTAAGGTGGTCTTTCTAGTCCCAGCTCTTGTTTCCACATGTGGCATGCACATGCAGGAAGTTGCCAGAGGTGGCAGCAAAGGGCCCGATGTGAGCTTATTGACACAGAGCAGCAGCAGCTGCCGACTCACACTCATACAGAAGCAGCCATGGAGCTCCCCTTCACCCACACCTGCCTTCTCCCATCCCCGCCAGGCGGCTGGGCCTTCAAAAACGCTCGGGCCCCTTACAAGTGTATGGGCTGTACCCCCCTGATGGCGTACCTGCCTATCAGTCTGCTATCTACCAAGTCATTTAGATAGCACAGAAGGAATCATACTGGGAGGTGAAGATTGGAGAGTGCTTTTAAAAACACAGTGTACATACTGTATGTTCTGGAGGAGGATGCTCTTTGGAGTTCTCTTAAAGGTGCTGTAGAGGACAATATCTGGATTAAAAGCAGGAAACATACCTAACAGTCCATACTGAGGGACAAAAACTTGCTTTGACCCTACATACAGTAATATGTAAGGTTGATAAAACCAGGTGAGTGCACAAATGGTGGAGGTCACACATTTGTTCAAGCATGCTGGGTGGTTTATGAAGCACAGCAAATTACTTTTATTGGTTAATAATCACATCATAGAGACTGGATATTGCTGATATTGAGATTGTTATTTATCATTACCAGGATATGCTGTGCTAAATGATTGCACAGATCAGGTAAGTATAACATGTTTGTTATTTTTTTTTTTTAAATGGGTATACAATCACTTTAATAGTTGCAATAATACTGCTGTAAGTACAATTAGTGTTACATGTAAATGGTCCTAGCTAAAAATGTTATCATTATTTGGTACAATAAACTGCGTCATTGATATACCATTGTCTTCACATATGTGTTCTTCCAGGAAGGAGTGTGAAGAATTAAATGCTGGTTGCAGAAAGATCAAAATGAAATGAAACATTGTAGTTTTAGAAAAAATAAACAATAGACCTTTGAATTCGGTTAAAAAAAAAGTTAGTCATGTGGCATCTGAACTGTTTGTGCTGGCAAGAAGCCTAGATAGGAGGCAGCATGCTTCACGTTTCTCAGCAGGGTATAGAATGTACTCAGTTACCAGGTGCCACTTTCAGTGACGCTATTATTCTTTGAACCTCAATGGCCAAGAATCCATCATTCAAATCCATTCAGCAAGGAAAGCGAGAGCTATGAAAAACGACTCTCAAATGTTCAGGTCTAAACCAAGGAACTGTAATTCTGGCCATGGACAAGAACAACAATGGAAGCTTCCTTGTGTAATGAGGTCATACTTTGGTATACATTAAAGTTGAACTGTAGCTAAAGGGCTTAATACACAATGTAAATACATACTGTATGTGTTTAAACCTGCCAAAACACACATGATTCTGTTCAACCCCAGTTGGAAAAATCTGTTGGAAAATATAAAGTTCAAAAGCATATAAATGCAAGCTATAATAAGCACCCCGTCTGTATAATAATTTGTCCCAACTCATGTAACTGTCACTTTTGCTGGACAGCTTGGTCTGCATGTAAATGTGAAGAAAAATGCTAATAAATGAGGTCATCTGAAATAAAACAGAAATCCACATATTAGGGTCCATGCACACTGGCCTAAAAATCATTGCTTCTACATAGTCTCCTAAATTCTGTACATAAACGATCTATATGAGCATTTTTTTCTGCCAGCGGAACTGTTGTTTTTTTTTTTTTAAGCCCAGTGTGCATGGAGCCTAAATACAAAAATGACAGGTAATAACCCCATACCGTTACCATAAAACAATATTTTTCGTCACTTACCCCATATTTTTTGCCTCTTATGCCCCGTACACACGATTGGAATTTCCGATGGAAAATGGGTGATAGGACCTTGTTGTCGGAAATTCCGACCGTGTGTAGGCTCCATCACACATTTTACATAGGAATTTCCGACACACAAAATTTGAGATCAGTTTCTCAAATTTTCCGACAACAAAATCCGTTGTCGGAAATTCCGATCGTGTGTACACAATTCCGACACACAAAGTGCCACGCATGCTCGGAATCAAGCAGAAGAGCAGCACTGGCTATTGAACTTCATTTTTCTCGGCTCGTCGTACGTGTTTTACGTCACCAAGTTCTTGATGTTCGGAATTTCCGACCAACTTTGTGTGACCGCGTGTATGCAAGACAAGTTTGAGCCAACATCCGTCGGAAAAAATCCCATGGATTTTGTTGTCGGAAAATCCTATTGTGTGTACAGGGCATTAAACATATTATTTAATATTGCCATGTCCATTCTATATAATATCTGCTTAAAGCGGTGTTTCACCTTAAAAATTTTTGTTTTAAAAGTCAGCAGCTAAAAAAAAAGTAGCAGCTGACTTTTAATAAGTACACTTACCCTCCCAGGGCGCCCGCGATGTTGGTCGTGGAGGCCGAGATGTCCCTTGGCGATCCGGTTCCAGCGCCGCCATCCTCAGTAAGGGAAACGGCTTCCTGTTTCCTACTGCGCTTGCTCGAGTCGGTGAGCGGCCTACTGCGCGAGTCGGTGCGCGGCCTACTGCGCATGCGCGAGTCTAATTTGTGAATGGGGAACGCGATGTGTTGTGGGACACAGTTCCCATAACACACCGCGCCCCATTCACTAGAAGACGGAAGGAGAGAAGATCACTGCGGCGCTGGAAGAGGCAGATTAGGACGATCTGCTTAGCAACATCCATTTCTGGTAAGTAAAAAAAAATAATAATTTTTTTTTTTTTCATTTTAAATTGTTATTAACATTTTTTTTAAAGTTTTTTTTTTTCAGGGTGTCCCACCACTTTAAGCTGGAGAATTAAAATAAAGCACTACTCACAGCATTTGCACCTGTATCTACAGTACATTCACAATTCACGTCAGTATCTGCACTGAATCCACATCAATTGAATGTAATTGCATTCAGTTCTACTTTTCTGTACAATGGCAGTGAAACTGATAGACCAAAGGTAATGAGAAAGAGAATGTGTTAGAAAAGAAAACTTGAACAGAATATAATTATTATTGGTGAGACACCTGGCTTATGAATGATCTCTTCTTCTCCGGGGTCCCAGTTTAAGCTCTTGAATGGGCCTCTCAGTTATAATAATTATGATTTTCAATGTATAATGCTTTTTCTCTAATGGGACCCTGAGCTGCAGTCTGTTGCATAGCAAAGATAACACTCAACATTTAATTAGCATCAGTATAGGAAGGCTGAATATTAGTGTACATCAGAGGGAGATGAAGGAAATAAAGTACATCCCTATCATAATAAAGCTAAACATTCATTGCCCAAAGGCATACAGTAAAATCTATCACACATTAAATGGGCTGTGTTTGCGAGTTTGTCTATACAGTATGTATTTGTATGCCTAATTTGTCTATCTCTTGCTCTAATTTGACAGTACTGGTACCTAATGATTTGCACAGTTCTGTCTCTTGGGGGCTGGTAGAGTGTCCTAAGTCTTGAGTAAGGTCCAACTAAAGTGACTCTTATCTTGAAGTACAACTAAAAGCTCCTGTATGACTCTCTAAACAAGTACCAAATCCAAATACTATATGATGCACAAGCCTCAAAAATTAAGCAGAAAACTTCCTTTACCTTCCCTGACTGAGCCTAACCCTCCTTAATTTATATTTCACACACTCCCCCTACTAGACACTGCAGCCCAGAGTGGTAGGGGTTCTGCAACAGAGGCAGCACTGTCAATCCAGAAAGCAGTGGGCAAGACGAGATGTGGCCATTTGCGGATTGATAAGCTATAGACTTGATGAGCTACGGCAGTGACAAAGCTTATAGTCAAGCTCTCTTTAACATCTTTACATCCAACTGTAGTGAACGCTGGAATAGCCTGGCAACTCTGCTCTGAATTAAGGAGCAGTGCAGCATTGTTGCCACACCATTACAGGAAGCAGGTAGGCCAATCTACACCTGTCTACACTCCCACTATCATTCTAAAGGGACAGGGCTGGGCTAGTACAGAGGACACCCCCCAAGGGGACTGGTTATTCATTAAAGGGGAACACCTGCCTACATATGGGTGCTGGCTATCAGAATAAACAGTCAGCAGCAGCAGGGATGGGGGATTCTATGAATGCAAATCTTTATGTGTATGACCACCTTTAGACAGAAAGTGACATAAAAGCTTCATTATGCTAATATAATCTCAAATGTTTATTTTAAAATATGCAACCTTTATTTATATAATACCTGGTGATCAGTCATGAGGTTAAGATCTACTTTAGAGTTGGCTATACATAGTTAGATTTTCGTTCAAACCCTGGTAGGGAGATTATGAAAAATCAATCAAGCAGAATATTCTTTCTCAACATCACTAGCCAACTAATTTTGTTTGAAAGCCTTTAAAATTTTGTCCAGACCTGCTATTTCAATTAAATCTCAGATGTAATAAACAGGTTTCATTGCAATATATACCATTTTCCCTGCTCAAAAAACACATTTACAGTTAAAATTTTGTTAGAAAAAGATTTTCCATCCTACTCTTTTGAATGTTCTCATAACTACAGTAGAAATTGAATGTCAATTTGATCCCACTAAGAAAAAAAAAATGTCTAACAAAATTCTACTGGTGTATGGCCAGCCTAAAAGAGAATTGTTGGATTGAAAAAAAACAAACCTCATACTCAGCTAGATGACTTCAGCCCTGATCCAAGCTGCAGCTGTCCCCTGCCACCTCTAAGCCCAAGAACTGAATGATCAAAGACCGCTAATGGCAAAGTTATTGGGTCTGCTCTGAGCACAGAGCGGTGACTGTAAGTTACCCTGTGCTCTGCCCCTCCAATAGGACCATCGGGCTGTGGAGGGATCTGGAGTGGCCAGCTCAGGCTCTCAGTAGTGCGCTAAGAGGCTGAGTCAGCTACTGGTCAGGCATATGGACAGAGACCAACATTATTGTCAGGATCCCTGCAGAGCCTAGACTGGCTCTGTTATGTCAGCTGACAGCAAAATTTAGCCTGCTGACAGCTGAATCTGGATCACAGGACTGCAGAACTAAGTACACTCCTGTGGCCCACATGAGAAGTATGCCAAACAAGCTTTGCCCATACTTCTCCTTTAAGAGAAGGTTTACCCAACCTTGTTAGCCACGTTCAGGCTAGGTACTGATATTATGTTAGACACAGTCAGATTATGTAATGATATTGGCTTTACATCCTTTTAAACTTGACAGACATCCCCTGTTCAAGCATTCGTGAGGGAGTAATCATTCATCCAGGTCTGATCTTTTCTGGCTGATACCAATTGTCTTCCTCAGAGATAGACTGGTACCCTTCATGAGACATGCATGCAAATTCACTCAATGCAAACATGCATGTCTACAAAAAGGTAGAAAACCCCCAAAAGAAAGGGAAATATGGAATACATCAAATTATTCAAACCTAGGCAGATATAGTAAATTATTTATTGGAACCTTAAGGAAATGTAGTGATATGAAATGATTATATATATGCATCTTTCCTCAAATTCTAAAGTGGTTTTGATATGGTCACAGTAAATCAGCTTGATATTATTGTGTCACACAATCATTTTACTCTATATTTTACTACTTTATACTGGCTGTAGTACAGATATCTATCTGTAGACTTTTCCCTGTACATGCGTGGCTTCGGGAAAAGTTCTACATTCATCTTTTGAATATACAGACACATACTTCAAGATCCTACTGAGAATGATCCCTTAAATTTCACATTTGCTTAAACCTCTAAAAATAACATTAAAGCATGCTCTTAGTTACAAGCCTTCATACTGTAATACAGGACTCTTTTTTTTCTCATGAGCTCAGGGAAAACCACTAGCTTGATAGAGGATAGGCTACTCGGCGCCACAAGCTTTTTTTGGATACGTTTACCACAGAGTGATCAGAGCAGAATAAAACAGGATTATTGGCCAATATAAGCAGACTAGGAAAGGGAAAGCAGTTGTAAGTCTTAACAATGACACAAAGCATAGGAGATGATTGACTGCCTGACTAAGACATATGTAATAGGATTTCTAAGTTGTTAAAATTCCTCAATATATTCAA
>CM053026.1:621009864-621384095 GCA_028564925.1 Lithobates sylvaticus | reverse complement strand
CTTAAACAAGTGTTGTTTGGGGAGTGAACCTCCGCTGAGCTGCACAAATGAAGAGCTCAAACAAGTCCCCTTAAATAACCCTCTCCACCGCCGTTTTGGCGCCAAAATCTCGGCGCCAAACGATCATGTGAGGACAAGTGATGTCACTGCAGGAGCGCCAGGCGCACAGGAAGTGACAGCCGTGAAACAGGAAGTGCCATCCCCAACAGGAAGCCAGAGCAACTGACCTCTGTGCTGATAGCAAATTGAATCACAGGATGTAAGGTCACATCTGAAGGACTGTCAGCAAAGGAGTAAAAGGGAAATGGACTGACAATATTGCCAGTACATGTCAGTGAAGGGATATTTGGATATATCCCTGGGCTGAATGTGATCAGTGTGTAGGAATGATTTTGGGTCACAAAACAGATCCATATGTACTACCTCTGTTTTCTTGGGACATATATGTAACCAAGATAACGGCCGCAGTTTAGCGCAAGCGTTTAACCCTTAAGTGACTGGAACGGCGCAAATTAGGAGAAAAATAGACGGATGAGGTCTAAAGACTCCGAAGATAACGCCTCACGTGTCCATATGAGGCACCTGAACCCCATTTCAAAGCATCTTGCTACAAATGTATATAAGGCTGCAAATATTGCTCCTTTAAAAGGACCAGAACTAAGAGTGGCTGATACTAATTAAATACAAATACAATGGAGCAGTGGAGCTAGCCAAAGGGCCCCCTACCATGATCCATAGGTCAGCAAGCACCACACCAAGCAAAATATGTGATGAACATCTGAATAATAATAACAAACAGTACAAGGGATAAATAAAGAGAATACACATAATAATATACATATTTAAATGAAAACCAATAATGTTCTCAAAAAGGAGTGACAATGGCGACCTACCCCTATAAGAAGGGTTTGAAGCTCAGAGATTCATTCAAGCCTACTACAGTCTATTATTTAAAGAGGCATGTTTAAATTCTAAGGGAACTTGAAGTGAAAAAAGTAAACCGCCAGTGGCACCACCTAGCAATAACCTCTAGATACCTAGCTGTGGGACTACCCATAGTAGTAAAGTGACAATTGGGTGGAGACTCTTGAGCAGGAAACTGGTTCAATATTTGCAATTTGGGGCACCAAGGAGGCATTTTTGGACCAGCAGTAGTTAAGGGACTTTTTTAGTGCATGTTCTCTTTAAAATAGTTATGTTTTAATTAACCAGAATTATATTTTTAGGGCAAACTATAAGGGATTGTCTTGTCTGGAAATACAGTACAAGTCCTGTAATATCCTAGCTATCTGTAAACACCCATGAATTGAACAGTGATCAGGGTTAACTTATTCTACTGCCTTCACACTTAGTGCCTAATTTGCTTAAGCTGGCCTTGTGCTTAAAGAGAGTAGTGTTCAATTTTCCTTTCCATTAAAATGGTTTACATGGTTGTACATCCATGCATGTATGCTTTCACAAAGGCAAATGGGTTTAATCAAACTAAAATAAACCTTTCCATTAGCCACATATATAATACATATTTAATTTAAATAACTGGACATAAAAATTATAAATAGCTTTAAAATGTTTTCATTCATTTGAAAGACCAGTGCTTACTTTATTCATGTACCTTTGCATTAATACATAGCAATGTATACTCACAGCCATTGTTGTGCCGCAACCGGTCTCACTACGCACTGGGTGCTTAATCAGTATGCAAAGGTAAAGTAGTTAGCATCATAATGCAGTAATAAGACAGCTCCTTTATTGATATCTTAAAATAAATGAAGTCTGTTGCCATCCTGTTATAGATTTCTCAAAGCATGTTATAAACTAAATGTGTAAATTATACAGGCAATCACTATTTATTACTTAAGAGGGACATGGATGAAGGTGACTATATATTTGATATGATTGGAAAATGTTCCCTACTACAACAACACAACTTTTCATATAAAGACATGATTGAAAATCGAAAATGTCAAAGCTATAAACCACCCACTACACAGAAAGGCTTCATTGTGTCTGTAGAATTAATAAAGGGGGCACAACAATTTAGGCCCACTTTCCTGGAATTGCGGCCACCCCAGCCCATTTTTCCTTTAATAGTGTATAATGACATAAGTTTTAATGTAAATGTAATTGGTACACTGCCCCTTTAATAAACAGATAAGGTATCCAATTTGATCTAATCAGGATTCCTGGAAGTTTCTGGAAAACTTGGGAAGTGCTATATATGGACTTCAGGATCAGGGAATTTCCTGCAGTTGGCAAAATAGCAGCAAAAGAGCTCCCTCTTACCCTGTCACAAGTTCTTTTTGTGGTTGGATCATCCCAGATTTCTGGGGGAGACGTTTTATTATTCAATGGTAATCTGTGGTTAAAGCTGCTTGAGTTCTGATAATTGAGCAAAAGATTTGGATGTATTATTCTGTCAATAAAGTTGTAATAAAATATTGGTTATTGAGTTGTTTGAATATGATATGTAAAAAATAAAGTGCTGCGGCCATTTCTTTCCAAGTATTTGCCTTATGTTTTATTTAGTGGTTCTATTTGGAGAAAAAGTATGGTTAGGGTGAGTGTGGCCTGCAATCCCAATGGTTTTCTGGAGGGGCAACTAAATTATATGTGTTGCCATGTCTGCAGTGGAGCTCACCAAGCCCCGCAGCTCATCAAAATATGAGAACTGAAAGTGCTCTAATGACAAGGCCCAGAACTGGTTAAACAGCAAGCATCTCCATCAGCCACATCCAGCATCTGAATTCAAGTAGATAACTGGATAAAAATATTTTTTTTTAACTAAAGCATTCACATTCATTTATCTTATTATTTGCTGTTTTGAATTTTATGCACTAATTCTATGCGATTTTTTTATGCATTTTGTTCACTCATGTCATTGCATGCTCATGTTTTTTATGTGCATACTATCATTGCATGCACATGTATTAATTCAACACAATTTTTTGTTACATTTGATTAATTTTAGGTGTCCCAACTTAGTTTGTCACTGTACACTTTCACTATTTTAGATATAGTTATATATTTATTAATTTTGAGCGCTGCACTTTTTGTTCCCAACTAAAGCATTGTATATCAAAACCAATTGGCATTTTATTTTAAAGTTAAGTTCAGTTTTCTCTATTTTAACACCTTTTTTGCAATCAATTGATAAACTCCATTTATACATTGTAAATAGTTTAATAAAAAATGATCATAAACCTTCATAACTTCCCTTTAATGGATGTTTTTATTTTACAGTATGTTTAACGAAAAATTGTAAGCATTAAATTCAAACTTGAATTTAGTGTTTGGTACATAATTATATATGTTTAACGACATTGCAGAGTTGCTTCTGTATATTTATATATTATATTTACAGCATAAATACAACAAAGGTTATTAGAAGCAATTATTTTGTTTTGGATTTTCCATCACTTTCTCAGTGACAGTGGTCGCCAGCAATGATAGAGAAGGCAAATCTTTCTAGCAGTAATATACACATCAACAGGGGCGTTGCTAGGTCTACAAAAGATCTGGGGCTAGAGCCCATAGCAGCGTAGTAAAGAAAGTCATGGGCGGGCATACACATGTATATACAGTAATATACGTGTATGTGTGTGTGTATATCTCCAGAGAGCCCCCCACTTACATCAGGGTCCCTAGAGAGCCCTTACATCAGGGTCCCCAGAGAGCCCCCCTTACATCAGGGTCCCCATAGAGCCTCCCCCTTGCATCAGAGTCCCCAGAGAGCCTCCCTCTTGCCCCAGGGTCCCCAAAGAGCCTCCACCTTAAAATCAGGGTCCCCAGAGAGCCTCCCCCTTAGCATCAGGGTCCACAGAGAGCCCCCCCCTTACATCATGGTCCCCAGAGAGCCTCCCCTCCCCTTTGGGACCCCTGCAGAGACTCTAAAGATATACTTTAAAGCGGTATTAAACCCAAAACCAAAAATGTTATATATTGCAGCTTATCAATCCTGATATGGTGGCTGCATCTTTTTTTTTAACCTTTTTTCTCTCTGTTTTCCCCTGGTGATCTGGCCAGTAACACACCTCCTGTATTAGAGTGCCCCCACTCTGGATGAAGAAGTGCAGGGGCAACTTTGGACAGCAGCATTGTCAGTGTGAGTAGTGTTAGATGTACTATCAGATTTAGATTCAAATTGAAGCCAAACTCCAGCTAACAGTTTATAACAATTTTTACAGCAAACTTTTTTTTCCTTTTTGGATAAAGGTTTTACATAAATTATTAAAAACAGATCATTGTATGCACCCCTGTCTGTAGTAAATGACTTGTCTCATCCCTGTAACTGCTACATCTGCAGGAGAGCTTGTTCTTTTGAAAGACAACAGACTTACTGAGATCACCAGGAAATAATAAGGGAAATAAAACAGGAAACTATTAAAGCCATCACATCTAAAAATTGGTAAGCAGCAATATAATAAATACTTGCTTTTGGGTTTAATACTATTTAAGTCCTTCTACTGATATAGATATGATAAAAGAACTCTGAAGAATAGGAAATGGAATTATTAAACATCCAGTAATTTAGGCAGATGTAATATGATCAGTAAATAAATCAAAAAAGTGGACTGAATGGTGAAGTGGGAGGGAACGCATGCACAGTTTGGAGTTCCTTTTGTTATGTTTCAAATATACATATTTGGGGGATAGAAAATTGTAGTTTTCCGTAAAAGCTGTTTTGGCAGAGAGTACTTGAAACAATCACTATTAAACAATATGACAGATCGAGAGAAAACATTCCAGAGTAGAGATACAGCATGGAAGGAGTCTTGGATGTAAGAAATGTATGTGATAAGCTAAGGAGGATGTGGCACAATATTTGTAAATTTAAGAGCACATTTTGAACTGGGACAAGGAATAAGATAGGAAGTTATGACTAAATCAGCCCATAGATGAGTCATTTTTCATTCAACCAGCTGTTTAAAAGTGTGGATGGAGGAATCCTCCACGCTGAGCTGCATTCTAACAGTGGGAAGACTTTCCTGCCATCAGAATACACTGATCAGCACTGCTGGCTATAGCCGGTGGCCTTGATCAAGCTGGGAAAATTCGACAGGCTGGTTGTACAGAAGTCAATCAACAAATCGACTTCTGTACAACCAGTCTGCCCATACATGGATCAAAATTCAGCTGGTTCCTGAATTGTGATCCATGTATGGCTGACTTTTGTCATCTAGTGGCCACAAAGCATGGATTGTTTTTACTCTGCAGTATGAATCAATAAATTTAATTAGGAAAAAGCTAGTGAGTGCTGGGTTACCAGTTCATGTTGGGCTGGACATTTGCCATTGAAAACTATAGACCACAGCAGCTCCAAATGCAGGTTGACATGGTGCTGTCTGTCAGTAAATAAGATAGGAATCATTATTAAATGCATTGCAAGTAGACTGGAATTTGAATGAGCTAGATCAGTTTGGCTTATTCTGTTTGCCAAAGAATAACATGTTAAATTCAAATCTATCTTGTAATGGTCTACTACAGTACAGTGACTTCTGATTGGCTGTTGTAGGTAATTCTGCAGTTAGCACTTTTTTTGCTTGCACTGTTTATTGAGTATAGCCATATGTTGCTTATTTTAAAATCGTAACAATGTCAGCATTTTTTCCCCCAGAGATTCTGGATACACTGACAGATGAGCGGAAGCTATAGAAGGAAATAATAAAGAGCAAACCAATGTGAACGTCAAATCAAAAAAAATATTTATTGTAAAGTGTAATAGGTACACTTGGACTGTAAACTGTAAACTCTAAAGCAGTATTTCCATTAAGAACATTTGCACATCACACCTTGCTTTTCTGTTTTGTACATCAAGCAATACTCATCTATTCCATATTATGCCATTGTTACTGATCAGATTATCTAATTACTCTCATTATTGCTTCTGCTGACAATACATTAGGGTTGAAATTTCACTTAGCAAAGTGAATGTCCAGTGTGCTTAATTAATAGGGTGAAACTTTGTCCACTTTAATCTTTCAATCATATGCAAGTAAAATCCCCCAAAAAATCACTCTGAAGAGAAGCAGCTTTGGGGGACGGTTTGCATAGAAAGGAGGAGCCTGCAGGAGCGAGGGATAAGATAAGTAAAACTGTTTTTTAAGGTACGCTAGAACAAAACTAGTGTTTATCCCTTGCAATGTAGGGAAACCCCATTGCAAGAATAGTTTGGTAATTTTCCCAGAGTTCAGCTCAGCTCAGCTTTAACTTGCTGAGTAACTGGTCTGGTTTTTACTACTTAAAGTGGAACATTAGTCAGAAATATGCGTCCTGCTGGATTCATTCAACCTGGCCCCTTTTGCAGGTATAGCTTGTGGGGGCCGATCTACTGACAGCCTAAAGTGGAATTGACCCCTCCTATCGTTTACAGCCAAGGAAACTGCTTCTGTTTGATCTGCAACTGCCATGATGCTGCACATGTGATCAGTTATGACACCAGCCATTTGCTGGTTTGACAGTTTGGTTGAGGACACAAGCAAATATGACAGTTAGCAGTTCCAGCTTTCCAGGAATGTAACTGTTTTTTGAAACCGTTATATCAATGCAATTAAATTAAATAATGTGATGTGTGGTGCCAAACAGCTGCCCCTTTAAGTGGATGGAAAACCTTCAAACCACAATATAAATAAAAAAGTTACGCGCTACTATGCCACTTCAATACTTCATATAGATGAGAATCAATATAATATATAGAAACAAATCCATAAAAATCTCAACACATCAAAGTGTATAAAAAAGTCCCATAGGAAATATATATGTATATAGCCTTTTTCAAAATCCTCCAGTCACCGTGCTTAAAAGTGGGAGGTGTTTAAATCTCCTTCCATTAGTTCTCCACCACAGTGCGTACAAAATGCACACTCACCAACCATAAATATTTAGCACGCCTCATTCCAGGAATGTAACTGTTTTTTGAAACCGTTATATCGATTGGGTTTAGTTCCAGTTTATGATTTACTACTGTTCAGGAGCTCTGGGCTTCAGCAAAATGGCAGCCTCCAGCAAGAAGAAACAGGAACAATGCTGGGGCAATTTACAGCACACACTAATGCCCCGTACACACGGTCGGATTTTCCGAGGGAAAATGTCCTATCGGACCATGTTGTCGGAAATTCCAAGCGTGTGTGGGCTCCATCGGACTTTTTCCGTCGGAATTTCCAACGGAAAAAGTTTGAGATCCTGCTCTCAAATTTTCCAACAACAAAGTCCCATCGGACTTTTTCCAATCGTGTGTAGCGAATTCCGACGGACAAAGTGCCACGCATGCTCAGATCACATTACAAGACCAAAGCTATTGGCTACTAGCCTCTACATAGTCCCGTCGTACGCAACGAACGTCACCACGTTCAGGATGATCGGATTTTCCGACAACTTTGTTTGACCGTGTGTATGCAACACCAGTGTCGGATAAAATCCGTCGGAAAAAATCCGACGGATTTTGTGGTCGGAATTTCCGACCGTGTTTACGGGGCATAATTCTGGTTGCAGAATTATTAATGTGGAATGTATGTTCCTTGCTAGAGAACATTATTTTTTATCCAGTTGGTAAAGTTTCTCTTTAAGATTTACCTCAGTGTGTTATAGAGTGATAGGAGCCCCTGGCAACAGAAAGCTATACTTCTCATATGAGGAGTATACGAATTATATCATTTTATGTGTGCTAGATTCTTTTCATGTTCTGCCAACATTTTCTTCTAGTTGGGATTTTTATAAATTTACATAAAAAAGAATCTGTGACATTTGCTATAGATTAACAGTAAATTATGTCCTACATGTCACTTAAATAGAATAGCATTAGGGAAACAAAAATGATGAAGGGCATCCTCTATGTAATTATTCTCTTACCATGTCGGATCACAAATACACATTTATAGTTAGAGTGGTTTTAAAGGCTCAAGATTTTTTACCCTCATGCATTTCATGCATGAAGATAAAAAAAAAACCTGTGTGGAGCGCCCCCCTCAACCCCCCCTAATACTTACCTGATCTCCTCTTGATCCAGCGAGAGCTGAGCTTCTCCCAGGTCTCTCATTCCTCATTGGCTGAGACAGCAGCGGGAGTCATTGGCTCCTGCTACTTTCAATCACAGCCAGTGAGCCAATGGGTAGAGTGTGGGGGCAAGACCGAGCCACAGTTCTTATGGATGCATAGAGCGGGGCTCGGGAGCGAGTACTTGGGGGCACTTGCTATTGGGGGCACTGGCTGAAGAGGAGTAGCCAGGAGCGCCGGACCCAAAAAAAGGAGGACCGGGGCTGCTCTGTGCAAAGCCACTGCACAGAGCAGGTAAGTATGACATGTTTGTTATTTAACCACTAGCTGACCGCCCACTGTCAAATGACGGCGGGACGGTGCAGCTCTTGTGGCGGGCCGCCATCATATGACGGCACTCGCTTTTTGGCCACTGGGGGGCGCACGGGCGCCGCGGGAGGCGCGCGTGCCCGCCGCGTAGCTGGGGACCCGGTGCGCGTGCCCGGCGGTCGCGATGACCGCCAGGCACCCGCGATTGCCCGGTAATCGAGCAGGATGTGGATCTGTGTGTGTAAACACACAGATCCACGTCCTGTCAGAGGAGAGGAGACCGATGGTGTGTCCCTTGTACATAGGGACACCGATCGGTCCCCTCCCCCAGTCAGTCCCCTCCCCCCACAGTTAGAATCACTAAGATAGGGTACATATTTACCCCTGCAGCGCCCCCTAGTGTTAACCCCTTCCCTGCCAGTCACATTTATACAGTAATCAAAGCATTTTTATAGCACGGATCGCTGTATAAATGTGAATGGTCCCAAAAATGTGTCAAAAGTGTCCGAAGTGTCCGCCGCAATGTCGCAGTCACGATAAAAATCGCAAATTCGCAGCCATTACTAGTAAAAAAAAAAAATAATAATAAAAATGCTATAAATCTATCCCCTATTTTGTAGACGCTATAACTTTTGCGCAAACCAATCAATATTCGCTTATTGCGATTTTTTTTACCAAAAATATGTAGAAGAATACGTATCGGCCTAAACTGAGGAAAAAATTTGTTTAAAAAAAAAAAAAATTGGATATTTATTATAATAAAAAGTAAAAAATATTATGTTTTTTCAAACTTGTCGCTCTTCTTTTGTTTATAGCGCAAGAAATAAAAAACGCAGAGGTGATCAAATACCACCAAAATAAAGCTCTATCTGTGGGGAAAAAAAATGATAAAAATTTTATTTGGGTACAGCTTTGCATGACCGCGCAATTGTCATTCAAAATGCGACAGCGCTGAAAGCTGAAAAATGGCTTGGTCAGGAAGGAGGTGTTCGTGCCTGGTAGGCAAGTAGTTAAAGAAAAAAAAATTAACCTTTAATGTCACTAATAAGTATATTCTGCTACATTATACATTTTTATGGACACTCCTCCTTTCTTCATACATAATAAAAGAAAATATTAGGTGAACCTCTCGTAGCTTCAGCTAACCACATTAAAAGGAATTGTATTTTAAAATATTTCCATTATTGATTGCTTGAAGCAATAACTAATTGCAGGGCTGGCATAATTTGTGCATATATATATATATATATATATATATATATATATGCTGTATATATGCCATGTATTTTGAATGTATACAAATAAAATATAATATAAAATATAATATATTTATTTCTAAGCCATATTATAACGAAATCTCCGAAGAGAAACACCAGTACCCCCCCGAGTCTCTTTGGAGATTTCACACAAAAAAATACATATTTTGGGATGTTGGCAACACTCTATGGGAACTATATGTCCCCTAAAATGGTTCAGCAATTTCTGTACTATATTATAACGAAATGCCCAAGGTAGCTGTAACGGAATGAAGTTATACAGTTCAGATTTTGCCCACTTATATATATAACAAGGAGTGCAACTAAAAGGCTGCAGTAAAGTTTATTATACTTTACAATTTCTCAAGGTATGTTGAAGCTGACATCCAGGCACACATCTAAACAAGGAGGTGAATTACATACAGTATATGAGAGCTATTTTACCTGCCAAAAAATTTGTATTTATGTCAGTTCAATGTTGATGAGATGAGGAGAGATGACCCGGCCGCCACACACCTCACCTGGTCCGAGTGTTTAGCCAGTAAACGCAGCCTCAGCTTGGCTCATCCAAGCCATGCCCCCAATGTGTTTTGCCCTGCCCCGGGGCTTGATAATGAAATTCCATGGAGATCATAACCTCCATAATTAAGCCCTGGGGGTGGGGCAAAATGTGTTGGGGGCGTGGCTTGGATGAATGCTATCCACTCGGACCGGGTGAGGTCATGTCAACCCGTCTCTACATTGTGCTATGGGTCTAGATCAGTTATGGCGAACTTTGGCACCCCAGGTGTTTTGGAACTACACTTCCCATGATGCTCTACTACACTGCAGAGTGCATTAGCGTCGTGGGAAATGTAGCTCTGTACATCTGGGGTGCCAAGGTTTGCCATCATTTGTCTAGATGAACTTCTACCCCACTAGCAAGTGGCATCCAATCTATTGGATTTCTATAGCCTGAGCAGGGTCCCTAAGCATATATTGAGGGTCACAGTTCAATCTTGATATTTACACAGCCCTTCCACACATCACAGAGAGCCTGGAGACCTGACTTTTCTCTACTTCAGTAATACAATTGGGTCTTGTCTGACACTCACCCTATGACTGGACAGTGAAAGATAAAGAAGCAAAGCTTATAATCTCAGCTCTTTGTCACTCTGCTCTTTCCTTGCTAACACTGCAGCACAACTGATTGACTACTTGTGCTACTTCTGCCTCTCCCAGGCTGAGCTCTGCTGTACAGTGGATTGGCAGATCTTTTCCTGTTCCCATGACAATTCTAAAATGTTGTCTTTCTGTATAAAAGACAAGGGTCACCGGGACAAATAGTGAGGATGAATTTGCCTGGTGGGGACACAGAAAACAATAAAACCTGACAGGGGTTCTAACTATTCACCACTCCATTAAAAACGTAAAAAAAGTTTTGACTTTACATACACTGCAAGTATCAGACACAATGATATAAAAATACTGATATAAACATATTAAAAATTACCCTACCCCCCCCCCCCCCCCCCCCCAAAAAAAAACTGTGAAATGAAAGAACCCTGTGTTTTCTCATGGCTTCTTTTTCTAGTAATTCTCCTAGTGGAAAAGGAAGTGAAACCCTGTTGTACAGTTGGTAGACTAATAAATAAAAGGTCTGACATGGATCAAAAGCCTTTAAATAAATTTAAACATCATGATTAAATTGCAACACATCAATGAAAGGTCAAATACGAAAGAAGGAAAACAAGCATATACTGTATACATTAGTAAATTTATTCCATTCCGTTGTTATTATTTTATATCACTTAGCGGCTCATATGTGACCCATTTTCATTTCCTCATCTCCAGGAATAGTTGAAAAGGGGACATGCTATCAGTTCTAAGACATACAGCATGTCTCGCACCACTTCAAACACAGTCTCAAATCCCATTTATAATAGCAGACTGTGATCTCATTCAATACAACAACTGTTGCAGAGAGAAGAAACACATATGTTTTATGTCCCATCCTTAGACTGAATGTAGTAGGGGGATAATAGAACTTTCCTTTTAAAACCTTCCCCCCTGTGTATACCACTCTTAGCTCTGTTTTTGCATGCTTTGTACATAGCACACTTCACACCCTGTAATAATTCTCTGACATTGCAACATCATTTAGCACATAGATTTCAAAAGACTTTTGAACTAGCATACTTTAGAAGGTGGAATATTTACATATAAACTTTAAGCAATGCAAGCATTACTATCCATTTTTAGAAAATGATTCCAATATGTCCAAACCAATAGTGAGGAGTCTGGACTGGTCAATGAACTTTAAGCAGTTGTCTGTGTATGTTTTAGACTATCAGCAATGTACTTTCCATTGACAACTGCTGATGCTAAAAAGGTTGGAAGGATTCTAGAAAAACTTATATAGGGACATTCACTAGAAAAAAGGGAACATGTAGACGGATCGAGACCCCCAGACGACGACGGCGGCGACGACGAAGAAGATAGCCGGACTCCCCCCGCTCGTGAACATGTAGACATGACATGGTGGCTTGAAGCAGGAACATTGTTCTGGGTCTCCATTCAAGAGTTAGTGTAACTCAACTTTTAGTGGAGGTACATTTAATGGGCTCTGATGCCCTTCCTCATCAACAAGTTCGATAATTATCTGTCCTTGTTATGTTGAATCTTCATTGTGTGGCCTCTTTTTACAACTAAGGACTGTTCAACTTCCTGTTCAAGTCCTGTCTCCATACAGTCCCACCTGGTACATCCTGCCTTCCCAATGCCCCCTTTCTTGGTGTTGACTGCTGACCCGCACAGATCTTCCCCTCTCTTTAGTTTTCTTTTATAATAATTTCTGAAGAAATTCAATGTACAGAGAGTGATGAAGGGGCAGCAAAAGATGGACAGTGGTCAGAAGAAGACTTCAGTCCTATGCCCCACGTTTCTTGTACAACTCCCTTGGATCATTATCGACCAGCCACTGATATATTTTATATTATATGAATAACATTCATGTAGAAAATATTATTTGCTTAGTATCCTAAAAAATATATTTCTCATTTGAGGTGAAAACCACAAAAATTAGATGGTGACATAAACAGCAGTTTGCTACTCATCTAGTACAGACCTGTGTTGCTGTTCCTCAAATTGGGGCCTGAACATGGTGTAGGGAGTGGGGGCTTAGTATGGTCTCCCCTCTTCCTGGCTCATAACCTCAAGTGATCTGTTTAGTTTTAACACATTTTGCATGAACATTTTCCCAGAACATGCCCATAAAAAGGACCCATCTAACCCTGTTTCTATTTTCAGAACAGAACTCTTAGATGCAAACCTTTTTCCATATATATTGAATCTGCATGGTAACCTAAAGAACATTACAGTATATTTAAGAACAAAAACGGAACATACTGCAGCTTACCAGTCGTTTCCCTTTTTTAGTCTTTATTGACTATTTTTTTTAAATCTGGTGATCCTGTCAGTAACACACTTCTCTCCTAGGGTGACAAGGCTCACTCACTGTACTGTGTCTATGGAGGAGCAGTATTTTCACCACAAGAACAGAAAATGTTTTAGGACTATAGAACACCTCTCCTCCTCCTCTTCACCAAAACAAGGGAGAGGTATTCTGTAGTCCACAGAGGAAAACTGGTCAGGGTTGATAAAACTACTTTCAGTACAGCATAGACAGACAAAGAAGGAAGTTATGAGCTTATTTGATTTATGAAAGAATCAACTGGTATTTTTGTAACATTTTTAAAGAGGAAAACATGGGAAAATGTGCATATAATTGTATTTTGCACCTAAACTTTAAAAAAATATATATATACACTTACACTTTAACTGAATTGAAAGTTAGCATACCAGGGAGTTATCCCACATGCAACATAAGAACAAACACATAGGGATTCCAGCTGAAGACTATTTCTGTGCATGAAGCCAATGCAACACAGATGCAGGGATAAGAGGGAGGATAAGGGGGTCAGTCACTGAGCACCCAAAGCACTTGTTCCACGTCTCTTTTTTTTGTTGGTGTTGGAGTGCCTATTCCACTTGCAGTGCAGCTGCCAGGTCTGCAGCTTAACTGACCTCAGATACTGGCAATGGCAATTCAAAGCAATGGCTGCTCTCTTTAGCTCCCCTTCTGCTCTGGTCACATGAGCAAGCCAAGTTAAGACATCCTCTCAGTTTGAGCTGCCTGGTTGGTCTGGTGAGAAGGTTTCATGAAGAGGGTACTTAGGGGAGATCTGTACTGGGAAGGAGCTGTACTGAGGGGAAATTGTACTGGGGGAGATTTGTACCGAGAGCTGTACTGTGGGAAGAGCTATACTGGATGTGAGAGATTTGAGAGAGGTAATTCTTTGTTGTCTAATGACCTTTACATTATGCTTTCCTGACCCCTGCACTATGTACGTTACGTACCCCTAACCCCTCACTCTGTCTATTGCGTACCCCTGCACTCTGTACATTATGTAGCCATAACCCCTCACTCTGTCTATTGCACTCTGTGTATTACATATCCTGACCCTTCACACTGTACAGAATGCACTCCTGACACCTGAGCTCTTTGAATTATATACTCCTGATGGCTGCACTCTGCACATTGCTCCCTCTTAACCCCTGTGTTTTGTGTATTATAAATTCTTGACCCCTGCATTCTCATGTGTAGTGCACTCCTGACCCCTGCACTCTCATGTGTAGTGCACTCCTGACCCCTGTACCCTGTGCAATATGCACCCTGACTCTTGCACTTTGTACGATATTGCACGCCTAAGCTTTGTACTACATATACCTGTCAGACTGTCTCCAAATCTATCTACTTTTAGGTGATCCCTGAAAACTTTTCTCTTCGGAGAAGCCTATCCTCCCTCCACCTAACAACTGCACTTCTTCTATTTTCTTCATCAGCTCATCCCCCACAGTTATTACCCTTTTGTATCACTTTACCCTCCCTCCTAGATTGTAAGCTCTAATGAGTAGGGCCCTCTGAATCCTCCTGTATTGAAATGTATTGTATTTGTACTGTCTGCCCTCATGTTGTAAAGCGCTGCACAAACTGTCAGCGCTATATAAATTCTGTATAATAGTAATAATACTATATACACTGTGCAGTGCATTTCAAACTCCAGACCAATGTACTCTGTGTGCCAGGCTGTAAATAACATACTTTTGACATCTGCACTCTTTAAAGCTGTACTAAAGTCTTTATTTTTTTTTTTAAATAGTCCCCCATGCAGGCTTAGGTCATAATGTACTAGTATGCACTGCATACTAGTACATTATGACAGACTTACCTCCAGACAGAGCCCTCCAGCGCTGCGCTGACAAGGCTCTCCTTGGTCTCCAGCAGCTTCCATCTTCACCTGGTCTTCCTTCCAGGTTCCCGATCTTCAGGCGCTTGAATGGCCATGCCACAGGTGATATCACTCCCTCACATGCACATGGGAGTGATATCACCGCGGCTCACAGAGCGGGTCATAATTGTGGTCTGAGCTGCGCATGTGATTACCCATTGACAGCAGGGGGGGCATTTGTAACAGAAAAGACCACTAGAGTCTCTTCTGTTATAAAAAGCCTACCTGTCAGTGGATTTTCACTTGTAAGAGTTTACTACCACTTTTAGCTATTTTGTACACTTGCTGGTTGCTAAGTAGTCACTGAATATATTAACCACTTCAATACAGGGCTTTTAAACACCCTTCCTTACCAGAGCACTTTTTGCGATTCGGCACTGCGTCGCTTTAACTAACAATTGCGCGGTCGTGCGACGTTACACCCAAACAAAATTGACGTCCTTTTTTTCCCACAAATAGAGCTTTCTTTTGGTGGTATTTGATCGCCCCTGCGGTTTTTATTTTTTGCGCTATAAACAAAAGAAGAGCGACAATTTTGAAAAAAAAACACAATATTTTTTACTTTTTGCTATAATAAATATCCCATTTTTTAAAAAAAAAACAATTTTTTTCCTCAGTTTAGGCCGATACGTATTCTTCTACATATTTTTGGTAAAAAAAATCGCAATAAGCGTATATTGATCGGTTTGCGCAAAAGTTATAGGGTCTACAAAATAGGGGATAGATTTATTGAATTTTTTTTTTTTTTTTTTACTAGTAATGGCAGCGATCAGCGATTTTTTTTTCGTGACTGTGACATTGCGGCGGACACTTCGGACACTTTTGACACATTTTTGGAACCATTCACATTTACACAGCAATCGTTGCTATAAAATTGCAATGATTACTGTGTAAATGTGACTGGCAGGGAAGGTGTTAACACTAGGGGGCGCTGGAGTGGTTAAGGTGTGTCCCTATAGGAGTGATTCTAACTGTAGGGGGAGGGGACTCAAGGGGAGGAGACCGATCATGTGTTCCTCCGTACTGGGATCACATGATCGGTCTCCTCCCCGCTGACAGGACGTGGAGCTGTGTGTTTACACACACAGCTCCACGGTCCCGCCCGGTCCCGTTGTTTTACCGGGCAATCGCGGGTGCCCGGCGGACATCGCGGCCACCGGGCACTCGCACCGGGTCCCGAGCGATGCCGCGGGCGCGCGCGCGCCCCCCAGTCGGCCGAGAATCCGAGGACTTCATATGACGCCCACCCAGGATGGTAGATCCACCTTGTGGGCGTCATATGACAATGGAGCAGTATTGAAGTGGTTAAGGAAGTTTTTCTTGAAAATAGGCTGCTTGCAAAAAAGCCTATTAAATGGAAAAGTCAATTTTTTTTACAAATGATTGTAATAGATTTGTCAGACTTTCGCTTGTGGCACAGTTTTTAAAGTAAACGCACATGAACTTTAATGGCATCCCAGTCTTAACCCTTTGCAGCTATAACAGCTTCAACTCTTCTGGGAAGGCTGTCCACAGGGTTTAGGAGTGTGTCTATGGGAATGTTTGATCATTGTTCCAGAAGCGCATTTGTGAGGCCAGGCACTGATGTTAGATGAGACGGCTGACTCTCAGTCTCCACTCAAATTCATCCCAAAGGTGTTCTATCGAGTTGAAGTCAGTCAAGTTCCTCCACCCCAAACTCACTCATCCATGTCTTTATGGGCCTTGCTTTGTGCACTGGTCCAAATCATTTGGTGGAGGGGGTATTATGGCGTGGGGAGGTTTTTCAGGAGTTGGAGTTGGGGCTTGGACCCTTAGTTCCAGTGAAGGGAACTCTTAAGGTGTCAGCATACCAAGACATTTTGGACAATTTCATGCTCATACTTTGTGGGAACAGTTTGGGGATGGCCCCTTCCTGTTCCAACATGACTGTACACCAGTGCACAAAGCAAGGTCCATAAAGACATGGTCGAGCGAGTTTGAGGTGGAGGAACTTAACTGGCCTACACAGAGTCCTGACCTCAACCCGATAGAACACCCTTGGGATGAATTAGAGCAGAGAATGCAAGCCAGGCCTTCTCGTTCAACATCAGTGCCTGACCACACAAATGCGCTTCTGGAAGAATGGTCAAACATTCTCATAGACACATTCCTAAAACTTGTGGACAGCCTTCACAGAAGAGTTGAAGCTGTTATAGCTGCAAAGGGTGGGCCAACTCAATAGTGAACACTACGTACTAAGACTGGGATGCCATTAAAGTTCATGTGCTTGTAAAGGCAGGCATCCCAATACTTTTGACAATATAGTGTATATTTTAGGAACAATGACTATGGCATATGTTACCAAAAAAAAGGTGAGTAGGCTAAAGTTTTAAGCCCCTCCCACTGTTAGTGCAATTTTGGCACACCCACAATTTCCCCCAATTACACTCTTCTCGGTGCCCAAGGCTAAAAAAACTCCATGGTAAAAAAAAATCTACGACCTTGATTGCAACAGATACAACCATTGTGTTTTCTGTATCCGGTTACTTTAGCTTGTACATCTAGATTTTACACTTTCAAATTGTAAATTCTGGTTTTAGTAGTATTGATCATAGTAAAGCATGGATAATGATACAGCTCTGTTAATGTTTCAGGATGCTCCTGCTCTTCATAAAAATGCCCCCACATTATGCATATATGCAGTATATTTGCATAGTATATGTGTGAGTATGGGGTGATTATAAACACAAACATACAAAAACAAAGTTAAATCAGACTCCAGACACAGGGGAACCTAAGCTGCCCAAATGTGGCTAAGTGAAGCATGGGAGTTTGATAAAGAACAGTGCTGCCCTGTCATGAGGGTACACATATACTTGTAAATAAACTAAAATGAGGAACACATTCTCTTCCATGAAAAGAATTACATCGGGCAGCTGAAAGGAGAAGAAAAATATGCGGTTGAGAATATGAATAACTGTATATCGCTGTAACAACAATTTTTTTTCTAAGTGAATAAACCCTGCTCATTTTTCATTATTATAGTGTCATGGATTTACATTAAATAATAAGATTTATTGCATTAACTACAAAAGTTTGAAAACATTAGGAAACAACAGTTTATATGTATTCAGAATATGTTTAGAGAAGGATATATTATGGGATAAACTAAGGAGAGAGAGAGATTTTTTTTTTTATAACATGATCTCTATAAAGTTATTTAGAAATGAAATATAAATATTCTCAGTCTGGTGATAAAATATAAACATTTAGTAATTTGTTGAAATAATTAAGCAACATAGTAAGGAAAAAAATCATTATCTAAGGGATTTATATGAAGTAATACAAAATAATGGAGTTTCAAATTTTTTGGCTGTAGTACTTTTAAGCATACTTAGGATAAACACACAAAAAAGAAAAAAAAAGCATATTTCAGACTCAAGTAGTTTCCAAAGTGATTAAAATATCTTTAATAGTCAAAAGGGGTATACAGCTTTGCATGTACTAAATGCAGCCCTGTGTAAGATGGCATTAAAGCAACAAGCCTAAAAATATTAAACTCAAAAACAATAGATACAATTTCATAACAATTTCATTCCTATTTGTCCCCCTCTATTTTCTTTATTCATTAAATAGCCTACCTAAAATAATTGTAATTTAAATTATGTTTTTCATAGATATTATAAATTGTATTATGTTATGTAAATGTTATGTTATGTTAAATACTGTTATGGCATATGCAGATAGCGATGTTTATTCTACAGCAGGTATAAATTGTACTGCAAGTTCTACAGCTAATCAAATGGAAACTGGTCCTACAAAATTAAAGTGTACCTACAACAGTTTTTAGTTTTGGATAGAGTGCAGAAGGATCCCTGGTCAGATTTTTACTGCTATTCAAGGCTTCACAATAGAGATTTTTCTTAATTTCCTATTCTGCTGATAACGTTTTATCAGGCAGGAAGGGAAGAGAGCACTACAACAAAGACAGAAATACAAATATATTGTTTTAGTAGAGTAGAAGATAGAACCCCAGTCAGATTTTTTTAGTCCCTGTTGCAGTTGGCTTAAACTACATTTTAACTTTCTTACAACCTTTTGGACAGCAAAATACCTTTGTTTAAAAAATATTTTGTCTGCTTCTTGATTATACTTTATATTGTACCTTTAATTAAATTAAGATTTGTAATGTTGTGTTCATTTATTAATATTTACAGCATCTTGTATGTTTTTTTTTTCAGAAAACATACCCTACTAATGATTTGGGATGAGGAAATTCTACATTCACATGACCAATTATTTATTGACATCATTCCCACAGTGTCTGCCTTTGTTTCTGGTCGAATCTGGATCCTATCATTCATTTAGTTAAATGATAGCATGAAATCATTGTAATTATGCCCATACCTGCTTTTGAATTTTGAATTTAATGAGTATTAAATATTTAGAAAAACCCTTACAAGCATCAAAAATTGGATTTTGGTATGTCTATATTTTAACAATGACTGTGTTATGTTAGTGAGATATATAACTCCCCAGCACATCAGTTCCAGGTGTTGTTTATCAGGTGTTTGTTCTGGGAAGTGAGATTATGTCGCTCTGTTGGTATCATTTTATACTGCCTGACGAGAAAACCTAACATTTTAAGAGCTTGCATCTTTAAAAGGTTGGATTAACTAATAAATATTATGACTCAATCTCCAAACCTTCTGCTTTTATCAAGTTTACATGGCCCATGGAGAAAGCAAACTTTAATAAGACATTATTGCATGTGCAAAGTTTAGACACTTGCCATCAGTGCTTTTTTGACTTAGTTGACATGACAGCCTCCAAACATTTCCTCAAACCAGCTATTTTACTGTCCCTATTGGGGTTGCTTGCAGAAGACTTCTAATTCTAAAATATTCATGTTGCATATACTGCATACTTGACATATAGCAACAATTGTTTAGTAACTCCTATGGGTTAATTTACTATAGGGAAAAAGTCTGTTTTATTTGCAAGGGAAGTTGCAGTTTGCAAGGGATTTTTTTCCCCAGAGCTTAGTGTATGTAACATAACTTTGCAAAAGAATACCTAATCATGAGCATGGAAAAATACATGGCTGGATAATGGAAGTCATTAGTGCTTCACCCCATTCACTAAGCTCTTGTGAAATACCCTACTTTTACAAAGTAAACATGCTATTTGCCTTAAGTAAATCAACCTCATGGCAACTAGGCAGATAAAAACACTTTAAAAATCACTAAGGCCCCTTTCACACCTAGGCGTTTTTCATGCGGTGCAGCACTAAAAATAGCGCCTGTTCACCGCATGAAAAAATCCTGCCCCTTTAACTCCAGTGTGAAAGCCGGCGGGCTTTCACACTGGAGCGGTGCGCTAGCAGGATGACAAAAAAAGTCCTGCTAGCAGCATCTTTGGAGCGGGATAGGAGCGGTGTGTTCACCGCTCCTATACCGCTCCTTCCCATTGAAAAGAATGGGAGACCGCGGTAAAACCGCGGCAATACCGCCGCAAAGCGCCGCTACGGCGGCGCTCTGCGGGGGGTGTTTAACCCTTTTTCGGCCGCTCGCGGGGGTTAAAACCGCACCGCGAGCGGCCGAAAACCGCGGTGAAAACGACGGTAAAGCAGCGCTAAATATAGCGCTGCTTTACCGTCACCGCCCCAGTGTGAAAGGGGCCTTAGGGTCCATGCACACTGGCTTAAAAATTGCTTCTTCTACAGGAGTTTTGTGTTTTGCCTGTAGAAGCAGATCGATGTTATCCTATATGTCCATGCACATTAAGACAATTAGAGGCATATTTTAGACTCAGCGCTTAGTGGCAGGAAAAAAACCCTTCTTGTTTGTGTTTCTAATTGGAGCTTTCTTGCATAAAAAATGCTAAACTCTCCTAAACTTACCTAAACTGTGGACAAAACGCTCTATATGAACTTTTGTTCCTGCCAAGGGAGCTGTCATTTTTTTTAAGCCCAGTTTGCATGGAGCCTAATGCCCCATACACACAAGCGGATTTTCCGTCCGAAAAAACTTGGATGTTTTTTTTCCGACGGAATTCCGCTCAAGCTTAACCCTTTTTCGGCCGCTCGCGGGGGGTAAAACCGCACCACGAGCGGCCGAAAACTGCGGTAAAAACGACGGTAAAGCAGCGCTAAATATATCGCTGCTTTACCGTCACCGCGGCTCACCGCCCCAGTGTGAAAGGGGCCTAACTAAGGCTGGCCATACATTAATTGCTTTTTTTTTTTTCAGTCAGTGGGCTTAACAAAAAAACAAACAAAAAAACAATACATTACTCCAGCTACAATTTCAAGGTTGATAGAGGAATCCAACCTGCTAAAACATATTCTGACAGCAGGGGCTCTCCACTGTCAGAATACATCGATCAGCGGCTGCAGCAGCAGCCGCTGATCAAGATTTTTTTGTCCAACAAGCCCATTTGGAAGAAGAATTGGATTGACATCAGTCAAGTGGGAGAGGCCACACATAGATTGAAATTTTGCCGGTTCCTGCTGAGCCGCCTAAATTTTGATATATCTATGTCAAGCTTAACACTGCTTACATAAAAAATAATTAAATGTGTGTTTATATTGAGCTAGCTTAAGTACCTGAAACTGTCTTAACATTAACTTAATATAATCCTCTGCACAGTAGGGCTAAGATCTGGAGGGGGGGCAGCAGTGTGAGCCAGTCAAGTTCTACCTGAAGACTGCTGCCAATCTAGCAACGGATGCTTCCTAAGAAGCAAAGAATGCAGAAACAATAGATGATTACTTAATGCGGTAATGCTCCTTTATTGTCTAATCAGCATGTTGGAAAATGGGTGGACAAACTTACATTACAGATCTCACCCCAGTACAAATCTCCCCATGGCACACCCAAGTGAAGTCATCACTTGGGTGTGCCATGTGGGAGGGCAGCTTGGGTCATAAATCTGGATGAAGTTATAAATGAATATTATACCTGAAATAGAAAATGCCCTAAATGCTTATATGAATCTTTCTCAGTGGTTCTCAACTCCTGTCCCCAGGACCCACTAACAGGCCAGGTTTGCAAGATAACTGAAATACATCACAGCTGATATCATTTGCTGCACAGTGATTGCAGTATTCTAGTCTGCATCTCCCCAAGGTAATACTTAAAATCTGGCCTATTAGTGGGTCCTGAGGACAGGAGTTGAGAACCGCTGCTCTATCTGATTTTAACCAGTGTTTCCTTCTAGGGTGTTAGTTTAAAATATGCAGAGCAGATAGCTGCTTCTTGGTCCATAAGGTCAAACGATTAAAGCTTTACATTACATTCTGTACAAAATAAAGCAGCATTTCTCTTCCCTTTGTTGTGTTTTTCCTATTGCCTGCTGTTTATTCTGTAGAGAGCTTACATTTCTTGCATAAAATGTATTGAAAGGCAGGAAGAGCTAAATAGCGCCCCCTGCCTATGGGACCAGGGACTGAAACAAATGAAGTCACAAGGGTTGTTATATTAAATATGTTAATAAAAAACTTTATTTATAAACTGTATTTGAAGAAGGTCATGTGACTTGAAGAACCTATATGAACTAGGAGGATAATAACGGTCATCACATCAACGGACAGCGCTTCAAGGAGCAACATCCCTCCCCCCCTTCCTATGTCGTGGTCCTTTTTATGTGGCTGGTGTTGTATATTTGGTGTTTGATTTCATCTGCCTTAAGGGGTTATTTGTTGTAATATTTATATGTAGTTTGAGCTTTTATAGCTGAACTATTTGAATTTACTAATTTATATATATATATAGTTTGGGCTTTGATAGCTGAACTATTATTATGGTTTAGTTTAGTAGTGGTTATAAAGAAATGTAATTTGTAATTGGTATGATTTTATGCCAATAATAAAGGACCACGGCCATTTCTATCCATATCTTAGTCTGTGTTTATTTATTATTAACATTGCAATTTAAATGACGTTTTCAGCCTCTGGTCCCATTATGGTTTTAGGTTAAAGTGATAAATTTTTTTAATAAAAACACTTTCATTAGCTTTTTTAGTTAACATAAAAAGGGCAAAAATAAAATGTAAAAAAATAAAAATCTATCCTCATCCCTGCTGGTTGTCCCAGTGCCCACTCTATTATCCCTGCTCCTAAGAAGAAAACAGACAAGGACTTACAATTCAGACAGACCAACTACAGGGATCATGTGTCAGAATTCTTGACAGCTATGGCAAATCTGGTAAGCGATCTTATAACATAGTAAAAATCTGCTGACTGACGCCTTTAATCCTAAAACTGTAGTAATCTAATGCACATGAACTTTGTGTTTTGCTTAAATTTAGGAAAAATGCAAAGACAGACTTTCCTTGTGGGTTCGTTTAACACTGAGTACCATTGCCAACAGGAAGATGGGTTTTAAAAATACAGATGCTCCCAGGAATCTGGCAAGTACATCCAAGACCTATCAGTGGCTTGTTTGCAATTCAGAACTAATGAATCTGAAATTAAATACTCACCAATTTAACTTATACATGGATACCAGGCACATCCTAGATTGACTATGCCCTGTCGCCCCTTCACCTTTGTCTCTCACCTGGTCCAGATGACAATTTTTGACTATGGTGAATTTTTCAAGATAATGCACAGCATGGTGGAACATTGAAGTAACCAGAGTTTGTTAATTTTGTGGCCATCCCAGTTATTCTTTGAGGCACCATTGATCTACCTAGGGTGATTTTGGGTTTACATCTCCTTGACAGGCTATGTCTATTTGTGTGTTTGAGTGGCCAGAATAGTCCATGAAATGCATAGGGATTCATCTCTTCTCTCCCATTGCCTACATGGAAATCTTTGGACATTTTTAAATAAATTTGAAGTGATTGATACCATGCAGGAAAGATAAAGAGATAGAGGGGATGCAATAAGATTTTTTGGTTATGTGTCTAACATTGTTGTGCCAGCTTTAACAATTGATTGATATTTTATGAAGGATAAATATGAATTAAAAAAAAATAGTGTTGTGTACTGGTACCCACATTGTTATATGTATTGTTTAACACCAGGCACATGATAAAACTAACATGAAATTTCCTATAAGGTGCTAATATTTATATTCATTTAAATATTTAGTTTTACTTTTCTGATTTTAATTGTTAAATACTGGCTCCCGTGGTTATGTTTTGTATAATTTGCTTATAACAATTCAACAATAAAGTAGTATTCTGACTGCATCTGATTCATCATCAGACTGTTAAGACAGGGTCACTTAGAACCAGTGGAACCTTGTGTTCCACTCATGGGAAGTATCTGGAACTAGGCTTTTAGTTTGTCGGAGAAATACTAAAATGGTCCCCAAGCTGGAGCTTCTGAAAAAAATATGACTTTGTTTTTTAAACTGAAGTTTAGATTTAAACATTTGAGAAAATGTCTAGATTTATGTATTAGATCCAATTTATGCTGGGTTACCAGTTCTGTGTTAAAAAAGTGTAAACAATTAGAAAAAAAAAACGAACATTCTATTTACTTAATTTAAAAAAAATGTAACTCCAGGCAAAACTTTTTTTTTTATTTGAAAGGAAAGGTTAGCATTTCTGTCGGGATTTAATTGCTGCTTTTGGCTGCATTGGGGAGATTTCTCTTCACTACTGGTTTCAATGGTAATTTTGTCACTAGGATAGGAAATTAAGGTAAATATTTAAAGTAGGGATGCACTGATACACTCGTACTAGTGAAAATGCTCCCGATACCTGAAACTGATACAAAATGAAAGGGCGCAAAATGCACTGCAATTCCTGTCCAAATTGCATGCAGTTTCCCAAAATTGCAAAATAGCACAGTAAGATAAATAAAGAATAAAATAAGAGGAGTATAAAAATAAAGAGTATAATAGCATCCTTTAGAGCAGTGATGGTGAACCTTTGCACCCCAGATGTTTAGGGACTACATTTCCCATGATGCTCAACTATACTGCAGAGTGCATGAGCATCATGGGAAATGTAGTTCCAAAACATCTGGGGTGCCAAGGTTCACCATCACTGCCTTAGAGGCTTCCCTCAAAAAACTTTATTAGAGTTGTCATTAGGTAAGTTAACACAACAAAAATATATAAAAAGAACTGTTTTTCATTCAGTGTAGGAGCAGATGCCGATACCTGGAAATTATGTGTGTACTATGAGAATCCTGGAATCATGCCTAACTCTGTACTAACAATATTATGGACCATGCCAGATTACATACTTTTCATCCACAGTATTGCCCACGTAGTGATCATTTCCACCAGCTTTGATATCTATCAAATGTTTACATTTCAACTTGATGATATACAGCACATTCTAGAAAGAAGTATCAGATAGTTTATGCACCTTAGACCATTAATTAGTTCTGATTTGAAATTCACCTGTTATTCTATAGATGGATATATCATGGATATATCATGCAACTGCTGACCTTCCATGGGCCCCAAAAGCAAATTGTACTCCAGGGTTAACCACTGTCAATTCTAAACAACATCTTAATCTTAAGATCTTAACATCTGATATTAATGCCTGTTCCTAGTCATTGACTCTATTGAATCAATTGCATTGGAATAATAGCCAGGAAAAATTGGAAGTTTTAAAAAGACAATGTTTTATTTCATGTTAGATGTTGGAGGCATTTGCATTTATTAGAATTTGTTTTAAAGCTCAGGAAGGTAATAAGGAAAACTGTTTCTTTGGTTTTAAGTAAAGGAGAAGCCAAATTGACATGTTTAGTAAATCATTCCATTAATTTAATCTTGTGTTTTTTTTTCGATTCATGGAGCTTAGATTTAATAAAAGACATCAAGCTTGGATTGTAAGGTTTATGGTATTGATTCCATGCTGTGAATCCATTTCATTTTAGCATTTTTAAAGTGATATTAAAGGCAAAAATGTCATACGTACCTGTTCTGTGCAACAGTTTTGCTCAGAGCAGACCCAATCCTCCTCTTCTCAGGTCTTCACTAGCGTTCCTGGCCCCTCCCTCCTGTAGAGTGCCCCCAGAGCAAGCAGCTTGCAATGGGGACTCCTAAGCAGGCACACTCTCGAGCTGCTGATCTGCGTATCCATTCAGACACGGAGCTGTGGATTGGCCCGCCCCCTGTCCCCTCATTGGCTGTATGGCTATGATTGACAGCAGCGGGACCCATTGGCTGCTGTCACAGTCAATGAGGAGGGGGAGTCCCTGGAGAGCCGATGCCCTTGTGCACATCGCTAGATTGAGGGGGAGCTCGGGTAAGTATTAGGTGGTGGGGGGGCTGTTGCTTGCTCCTTACTTGGAAAGGATATTCATAATTTTTACTGTTCTAGCCTCTTTATCCTCACATATTCATGCTAAATGTCAGTAGTTTTCATCTCAGTGCCTGCCACAATGTTTCCACATGTTATTGGGTTTATTAAAATGCATAAGGAAAACAAAAACATGTGGCATATTAAAATAAAACTGGAACCTTTTCCACCATAGTCATTTCATTTGTCAAAGGCAATTTTCTAATTGTATCTCATTTCTTTTCATCACACAATCCTTGGGGGACTCTATAAACATATAAATTGTGTGAGTACAGCATATTTACATAGACTGTAATATTCTTGTGCTGCTAAGTAATTCAATTAAATTATTAGAAAATAAGGAACAAGTCATTGCTTTATTATTAATGCACTTTAGTCTCCCAGTCATTAAATGTGATTATTTTTACTTGGTTCATTGTTTTCCTAACAGAAAAAAACATTTCTGCACTGCTTGATATTTGCATTTTAATCAAAGATATTACCTGAAAGAGCAATTCCAATTAAAAAGTGAAAACATACCTTATCCTAAGAGACTGAAACCGACACTAAAGACGATTATGGGGGAGAGTCTACAAAAGGCATCAATAATGGTCCGTGGGGATGCTATGCATGGGGTCGCACCATTAACATTTAGGTATCAGGTATCTTGGTGGAGTAGTACCTCCAACCTGCCCAAGTTTCCCTGATTATCTGCTTTTCAATTGAGTGTACCCAATGTTCTATTTCCATGATCTTATCCACCTCTCTCTTCCAATCTAGTAGAGAGGGACAGAAAGATTTTGCAGATGAAGAATAACACTTTTCTTAACGCATTTAACAGACAAGGAAGTATCATGAAAATAGAAATTGCAGAGGGGTACCTGCTACGGGCGTAATGATCAGTTTTTTAATTCAGGGTTTGATTTCTTCCCAGAAGGCCTTAATCTTGGGACATGACCACCAAATATGTAGGAACATGCTCCTCTGGTTACAGCCCCGTCAGCAGCGATGGTCAGTAGCAGGGAACATAATATATTAATTTTATGGATTTGAGGAGGAGTAAGCTCTAAGCCCAGCTCTCCCATTCTCTAGAATAATAAGGGGTGGACACTGGTTGCTCACTCAATACAAGCTTATACATGTGGGAAGGCAGATGCCCAGAATCTGTGAGTTTCACCCACAGTGATTCAAATAGGGACAGTGAGTCTTGCAGTTGCAGGTCACGTCCTAGCCTATTAAAAAAGTCTGTCAGCTCATAGTATCTCAGGTCTGCTAATGGAAACGTCCCTTAACCATCTCAATACAGGGAATTTTCACCCCCTTCCTGCCCAAGCTGTACCCAAATGAAAGTGTTATAATTTTGTCCCCACAAATAGAGCTTTCTTTTGGTGGTATTTGTTTTTTGCGCTATAAACAAAAGAAGAGCAACAAGTTTGAAAAAAAAAAAAAAACAATATTTTTTACTTTTTGCTATAATAAATATCCAATTTTTTTTAAAACCAATTTTTTCCTCAGTTTAGGCCGATACGTATTTTTCTACATATTTTTGGTAAAAAAATTGCAATAAGCATATATTGATTGGTTTGCACAAAAGTTATAGTGCCTACAAAATAGGGGATAGATTTATTGCATTTTTATTATTATTATTTTTTTTACTAGTAATGGCGGCGATCTGCGATTTTTATCATGACTGCGATATTGCAGCGGAAATATCGGACACTTTTGGCACATTTTTGGGACCATTCACATTTATACAGCGATCCGTGCAATGAAAAAGCTTTGATTACTGTATAAATGTGACTGGCAGGGAAGGGGTTAACCACTAGGGGGCACTGAAGGGGTTAACATGTTCCCTGGGAGTGATTCTAACTGTAGGGGGAGGGGATTGACAAGGGGAGGAGACCGATCTGTGTTTTTCTGTATTGAGAACACACCATCGGTCTCATCTCCTCTGACAGGACCGTGGATCTGTGTGTTTACACACACAGATCCACGGTCCTGCTGTGTTACCGGGCAACCGCAGTGATTGAGAGGTTGCAGATGATTTGAGGGAGCAGCTGTCCTATTCTACCAGATGGCAGTGATCCATGGGTGCAAGGCATTGTTATGCTTCCGTTCACTCCCCAGAGCTTAGCTGTGTGGGCTTTTTAAACACATATTAATTTGTATTCTCTACTTAAAGTTTATCAAGATTAACAATAACATTGCTTATTTGGGTATAACATGTATGAAGAGACACATGACCTGAGTGCTAGCTGTAAGCAGTAAAAGGGGCACACCCTTCCTCCTCTGTCCAGCTCCTGCTCCTCCCTTTCCACCTCTACTCTTGCAATACAAGATTCCCCATCAGCAACCACAGAGACAGGAATGAAAATCCCCACCCTGCCATCTCCAACTGTAGCAATAAGCAGGCAAGTTTCATTGCCCCAGCTGTTGGAATAGAAGAAAAAATATGCCTTCAGCCATCCCCATACTCAGTGCTTAAATTTAAACCTGGAAAAATTGCTGCCTTTCCAACCGGTAGATTCAACCCCGTTGCTGAATTTACAGCCTCTGCTGTTCTGCAGGGGCAGGTTTCCAGCAAGCAGCCATTGATATGCCTAGGGGACAGGAACCACATTGGAAGACATATTTTAGTTCTTCAGGAGCAGGCCCAATGGTGGTTGACACAATATTTCAAAGCTGTTTCATAGTTGCAAGAGTTTACATTTTTTGGCCAGGTAACATCTCATTATTTTTGCAGAATTACAGCGTATTAAACACTACTAACATCCCATACTCAATTCTTCTAAAGAACCTCAAAACCTAATTTGTAGACAGCTGTTTTACAAACATAAAAGTTTTTACATATGTCTGGCTAGGTAACTACTGTCTTAGCCATTAATGTTTCCATTTTATTATGGTGCATTGATAATACTTGAGTACACTGCCACAATTCTGAATTTTTTTGGATTCACATTCTTTAAAGTAGTGTGGCCTAACAGAGATTTTTTTTAAACTACCACCAGTTCTCATTTCCTAACTCTAAATATTGTACCCCACCCAAAAAAAACGAAATACTTTATACTTTGGCAGCTACGGGACAAATTCAATTTATTTTTTCTAATAAATATGGAAAATAATTAGATTGTGTGCAGATGATCAGTATAATTTATAAATTGTGTATATAAAAACAATAAAAATAAGCATTTAATATACAACTCATATTTACTTCCAAAATGTTATTCCATTTAAAAGGATTATATTCTGTGCATGAAATCTTTACAATTTTTCCACTGTCTCTAAAATATATATTGCAGAGTAATTTTATTGTTATGGCTGTACTGTGAATATTCTTAAGTTTCAGTACAGTCCATCGGCGCCATAACAATATAGTGTCCTCAAAAAGTCTTATTGCTTATTTCTGGTTGAAATAGGACTTTCTCTGTTTCTGAATTTTCCCATTTTTTTCATGATAAATGTCTACTCCTTGCCCCTCAAATTGCATCCTATTAAACAGGATGAGATTCTATGCATAAATGTGTGCAATGTTTATACAATGTCTATGGGAAAATAAAGTTTTACCTAATATTTCTGAGTAGAATATGCCAACTCTATGTCCAAACCCCCATTACATCCTAAAGAATCTGATTCAGTTCAGAAAATAATTACATTTATTTAATAAAATGCTTTTTCAAACAATACATTTTCATTAATATTTATAGCTGAACTATGCCAACTCCCTCATCCCAAATTGTGTCTATTGAAAGTGGTAATTTTTTTAGGCAAATCCATAAAAATTACACTTTTGTTTTAAATTGCTGTAATAGGACTACTCCCTGTCTCCAAGATTACACCACATTGCAATAGGTGAGATTCTTTTTAGCTAATCCACCCCATTTTATTTTTATATAGTGACTTTCTATTTGTTAATTGTATTTCTGGCTGAAAAAAACAACTCTCTGTCTCCAAATATGCCTCCTATTAAAAAGATGATATTATGTTCTGCAAATACTGTATGTGCAATGTTTAAAAACTGTGTCTGAAACAATTACATTTTTTTCAATATTTATGGCTGAAATAGGCAGGGGCGGGCTGGGCCGGGGGGCAGGGATGCAATTGCCCCCTGGGCCGCTCTGATTCCCTGTAAAAAGGCTGATGTGCTGTCAGCTGGGAACTGTGCAGTTCCGCAGTTAGCCGAGTGTTACTGCTCGGTTGACTTAGGAGAGAGGCTGACAGGGCTGGATAACAGCCCAGAAGCGTGTGGGAATGTTTGTGCTGTGAGTGGACATCTGTCCTCCTGTCACAGTGCTTCCCCAGCTTCTGAGCTGACAGTCTGTGTCCATTGCGAGCACAGCCGAATGGAAGAGGGTGGATCCGCTCTGCCTCCTCCAGCCCCCTCTCTCACTGTGCCCGCCCACACTCTGAGCAGCCCGTGTGCTGTGTCTGAATAGGAGGTGTGGGCGGGAACATTTAAACCGAGCAGACAGACAGTGTTTTGTATGGGACGCTGTGATGATCATGACTGAGTCTCGTGCTGGGTCCTTCCTTCCAAGTAAGTGATCTGTGATCAGCCTCTCCCCCCCTCCCTCCCAAATTCCTCTCCCCCTCTCTCTCTGCAGATAAGGAAGTTTCTTTCAGCAGCATGTGCAGTAACTGGTCCTATGTACTATGATGTGTACACCTCACACTGGTCTGCTGCAGTGTTGGTGATCTCACTGTCTTCCTGCATGTCCCCCCCAGTCAAATGCAGCCACACTGTGTCCATCAAAGTCAAGCTCACTGTTCCCAAATGCAGCCACACTGTGCCCATCAAATGCAACCTCACTGTGCCCACCAAATGCAGCCACACTGTGCCCATCAAATGCAGCCACACTGTGCCCATCAAATGCAGCCACACTGTGCCCATCAAATGCAACCTCACTGTGCCCACCAAATGCAGCCACACTGTGCCCACCAAATGCAACCTCACTGTGCCCATCAAATGCAGCCACACTGTGCCCATCAAATGCAGCCACACTGTGCCCACCAAATGCAACCTCACTGTGCCCATCAAATGCAGCCACACTGTGCCCACCAAATGCAACCTCACTGTGCCCATCAAATGCAGCCACACTGTGCCCACCAAATGCAACCTCACTGTGCCCATCAAATGCAGCCACACTGTGCCCACCAATGCAACCTCACTGTGCCCATCAAATGCAACCTCACTGTGCCCATCAAATGCAGCCACACTGTGCCCACCAAATGCAACCTCACTGTGCCCATCAAAGTCAAGCTCACTGTTCCCAAATGCAGCCACACTGTGCCCATCAAATTCAAGCTCACTGTTCCCAAATGCAGCCACACTGTGCCCATCAAATGCAGCCACACTGTGCCCATCAAATGCAACCTCACTGTGCCCACCAAATGCAGCCACACTGTGCCCACCAAATGCAACCTCACTGTGCCCATCAAAGTCAAGCTCACTGTTCCCAAATACAGCCACACTGTGCCCACCAAATGCAGCCACACTGTGCCCACCAAATGCAGCCACACTGTGCCCACCAAATGCAGCCACACTGTGCCCACCAAATGCAACCTCACTGTGCCCATCAAAGTCAAGCTCACTGTTCCCAAATGCAGCCACATTGTGCCCAACAAATGCAGCCACATTGTGCCCAACAAATGCAGCCACACTGTGCCCACCAAATGCAGCCACACTGTGCCCACCAAATGCAGCCACACTGTGCCCACCAAATGCAGCCACACTGTGCCCACCAAATGCAACCTCACTGTGCCCATCAAAGTCAAGCTCACTGTTCCCAAATGCAGCCACACTGTGCCCACCAAATGCAGCCACACTGTGCCCACCAAATGCAGCCACACTGTGCCCACCAAATGCAGCCGCACTGTGCCCATCAAATGCAGCCACACTGAGCCCATCAAAGTCAAGCTCACTGTTCCCAAATGCAGCCACACTGTGCCCACCAAATGCAGCCACACTGTGCCCATCAAAGTCAAGCTCACTGTTCCCAAATGCAGCCACACTGTGCCCACCAAATGCAGCCACACTGAGCCCATCAAATTCAACCTCACTGTTCCCAAATGCAGCCACACTGTGCCCACCAAATGCAGCCACACTGTGCCCACCAAATGCAACCTCACTGTGCCCATCAAAGTCAAGCTCACTGTTCCCAAATGCAGCCACACTGTGCCCAACAAATTAAACCTCACTGTTCCCAAATGCAGCCACACTGTGCCCACCAAATGCCGCCACACTGTGCCCATCAAATTAAACCTCACTGTTCCCAAATGCAGCCACACTGTGCCCACCAAATGCAGCCACACTGTGCCCACCAAATGCAACCTCACTGTGCCCATCAAAGTCAAGCTCACTGTTCCCAAATGCAGCCACACTGTGCCCAACAAATTAAACCTCACTGTTCCCAAATGCAGCCACACTGTGCCCACCAAATGCCGCCACACTGTGCCCATCAAATTAAACCTCACTGTTCCCAAATGCGGCCACACTGTGCCCACCAAATGCAGCCACACTGTGCCCATCAAATTAAACCTCACTGTTCCCAAATGCAGCCACACTGTGCCCATCAAATGCCGCCACACTGTGCCCATCAAATTAAACCTCACTGTTCCCAAATGCAGCCACACTGTGCCCACCAAATGCCGCCACACTGTGCCCATCAAATTAAACCTCACTGTTCCCAAATGCAGCCACACTGTGCCCACCAAATGCAGCCACACTGTGCCCATCAAATTAAACCTCACTGTTCCCAAATGCAGCCACACTGTGCCCACCAAATGCAGCCACACTGTGCCCATCAAATGCCGCCACACTGTGCCCATCAAATTAAACCTCACTGTTCCCAAATGCAGCCACACTGTGCCCACCAAATGCAGCCACACTGTGCCCACCAAATGCAGCCACACTGTGCCCACCAAATGCAACCTCACTGTGCCCATCAAATGCAGCCACACTGTGCCCACCAAATGCAACCTCACTGTGCCCATCAAAGTCAAGCTCACTGTTCCCAAATGCAGCCACACTGTGCCCATCAAAGTCAAGCTCACTGTTCCCAAATGCAGCCACACTGTGCCCATCAAATGCAGCCACACTGTGCCCATCAAATGCAACCTCACTGTGCCCACCAAATACAGCCACACTGTGCCCACCAAATGCAGCCACACTGTGCCCACCAAATGCAGCCACACTGTGCCCACCAAATGCAACCTCACTGTGCCCACCAAATGCAGCCACACTGTGCCCACCAAATGCAACCTCACTGTGCCCATCAAAGTCAAGCTCACTGTTCCCAAATGCAGCCACACTGTGCCCAACAAATGCAGCCACACTGTGCCCACCAAATGCAGCCACACTGTGCCCACCAAATGCAGCCACACTGTGCCCACCAAATGCAACCTCACTGTGCCCATCAAAGTCAAGCTCACTGTTCCCAAATGCAGCCACACTGTGCCCACCAAATGCAGCCACACTGTGCCCACCAAATGCAGCCACACTGTGCCCATCAAATGCAGCCACACTGCGCCCATCAAAGTCAAGCTCACTGTTCCCAAATGCAGCCACACTGTGCCCACCAAATGCAGCCACACTGTGCCCATCAAAGTCAAGCTCACTGTTCCCAAATGCAGCCACACTGTGCCCACCAAATGCAGCCACACTGAGCCCATCAAATTCAACCTCACTGTTCCCAAATGCAGCCACACTGTGCCCACCAAATGCAGCCACACTGTGCCCACCAAATGCAACCTCACTGTGCCCATCAAAGTCAAGCTCACTGTTCCCAAATGCAGCCACACTGTGCCCAACAAATTAAACCTCACTGTTCCCAAATGCAGCCACACTGTGCCCACCAAATGCCGCCACACTGTGCCCATCAAATTAAACCTCACTGTTCCCAAATGCAGCCACACTGTGCCCACCAAATGCAGCCACACTGTGCCCATCAAATTAAATCTCACTGTTCCCAAATGCAGCCACACTGTGCCCATCAAATGCCGCCACACTGTGCCCATCAAATTAAACCTCACTGTTCCCAAATGCAGCCACACTGTGCCCACCAAATGCTGCCACACTGTGCCCATCAAATTAAACCTCACTGTTCCCAAATGCAGCCACACTGTGCCCACCAAATGCAGCCACACTGTGCCCATCAAATTAAACCTCACTGTTCCCAAATGCAGCCACACTGTGCCCACCAAATGCAGCCACACTGTGCCCATCAAATGCCGCCACACTGTGCCCATCAAATTAAACCTCACTGTTCCCAAATGCAGCCACACTGTGCCCACCAAATGCAGCCACACTGTGCCCATCAAATTAAACCTCACTGTTCCCAAATGCAGCCACACTGTGCCCACCAAATGCAGCCACACTGTGCCCACCAAATGCAACCTCACTGTGCCCATCAAATGCAGCCACACTGTGCCCACCAAATGCAACCTCACTGTGCCCATCAAAGTCAAGCTCACTGTTCCCAAATGCAGCCACACTGTGCCCATCAAAGTCAAGCTCACTGTTCCCAAATGCAGCCACACTGTGCCCATCAAATGCAACCTCACTGTGCCCATCAAAGTCAACCTCACTGTGCCCCCCAAATGCAGCCACACTGTGCCCATGAAATTCAACCTCACTGTTCCCAAATTCAACCTCACTGTTCCCAATGCAGCCACACTGTGCCACCAAATGCAGCCACACTGTGCCCATCAAATTCAACCTCACTGTGACAAAATGCAACCTCACTGTGCCCATCAAATTCAACCTCACTATGTCCATATGCAGCCACACTGTGCCCATCAAATTCAATCTCACTGTGCCCAAATGCAGCCACACTGTGCCCAAATTCAGCCACACTGTGCCCATCAAATGCAGCCACACTGTGCCCATCAAATGCAGCCACACTGTGCCCATCAAATGCAGCCACACTGCCCATCAAATGCAGCCACACTGCCCATCAAATGCAGCCACACTGCCCATCAAATGCAGCCACACTGCCCATCAAATGCAGACACACTGCGCCCATCAAATGCAGCCACACTGTGCCCATCAAATGCAGCCACACTGTGCCCATCAAATGCAGCCACACTGTGCCCATCAAACGCAGCCACACTGTGCCCAAATGCAGCCACACTCTGTCCATCAAATACAGCCACACTGTGCCCATCAAATGCAGTCACACTGTGCCCATCAATTACAGCTTCACCGTGCCCATCAAATGCAGCCACACTGTGTCCATCAAATGCAGCCACACTGTGCCCATCAAATGCAGCCCCTCTGCTCATCAAATGCAGCCCCTCTGCTCATCAAATGCAGCCCCTCTGCTCATCAAATGCAGCCACACTGCTCATCAAATGCAGCCACACTGTGCCCAAATGCAGCCACACTGTGCCCATCAAATGCAGCCACACTGTGCCCATCAAATGCAGCCACACTGTGCCCATCAAATGCAGCCACACCGTGCCCATCAAATGCAGCCACACTGCTCATCAAATGCAGCCACACTGCTCATCAAATGCAGCCACACTGTGCCCATCAAATGCAGCCACACTGTGCCCATCAAATGCAGCCACACTGTGCCCATCAAATGCAGTCACACTGTGCCCATCAAATGCAGTCACACTGTGCCCATCAAACGCAGCCACACTGTGCCCAAATGCAGCCACACTGTGCCCAAATGCAGCCACACTGTGCCCAAATGCAGCCACACTGTGCCCATCAAATGCAGTCACACTGTGCCCATCAAATACAGCTTCACCGTGCCCATCAAATGCAGCCACACCGTGCCCATAAAATGAAGCCATAGTGACCACCAGCAGCATTTAACCTGCCTGCTCGCTGTCTGACTGGCACTGACTGCATCTTGGTGGCGGTGAGCTGTGGGACGGGCAGCGGGTCAGGCAGCGGCTCCCGTGTCCTCCATAATTTTCCTCCTGCTAGATGCCCAATAGGAGCACCTGACCTTCCATCCAATCAGGTGATGGGTATTAGACCTGCGCTATCCTGGTTGGCGGAGAGCCGGTTCAGTGTTAAAAAAGCAAATATTCATTTGCCTTTCTAATACACCTGGGTGGGCTTCAAGTGCAATGCTCTGCGCTCCGAGTCCACCCTATTTTGAAGCCTATTACGCCACTGTAATCCAGGCATCCGGCGTCTTAAAAGGGCCGGATGGCTAAATAGGGGGTGGCCGCGGCGGCCAGGGATAGATTCATGTTGTGCATGAATATATTCCTTTAGCATATAGGGAAATGAGCGGGGTCTCTCTCTCTCGCTGTGCAGGAAAATGTGGAGCGGTGTCTCTGTGTAGCATAGCTTTACTCACAGAGTGACCCGGCCGGCCAAGATGCGTTTGTTCCACTGCTTGCCTCTATCGTCTGCAGTGGTTGCTAGGATTGCCTGACTTCTAGCAACCAGTGATGTCACAGTCCCCAGGAGGAAAGTGAGGCTGAGGCCCCAGCATTCAGAGTGGAGGAGGATCTTCTGCCTCCTCTACGCCTATTAGTGTTTTATCCACCCACCTCCTCCCTCCATCTTCTCCTGTGCGGCAGCATGCGCCTTGGAGCCTGCCTGAGGGAAGGGAACTGTCACTGACTGACTGTGCCAGAAGCACCTCTACAGAGTCAAACTGCCTGAGGTGAGGTCGGGAGCAGTGAATGAATTAGAACATATGTGTAATGTGGAGCATGTGTGTCATGGGAGAATGAGCTGGCAGCAGAGGAGGAGATCACATCCTTAAATCTCAGCCTGGGTTCATGCTGGGACTTGTAGTCCTTTACTAGTTGGGGGGGGGGGGGGGTCAAATCCTTAAATCTCAGGCGGTAATGCTTGGACTTGTAGTCCCTCACTAGTTGGGGGGGGGGTCAGGTCCTCAGCTCTAAAGGAATTCATACAGGGACTTGTTTGCACTTTAGTTCCTGGAGGCCATGGTGGTACAGGTCCTCCACAGGTCCTGGAGGGCCACATTGTCATCCCTGCCCCTCCCCCCACCTTTGTGATCATGGAAAACCTTAGACTGTTTTCCTGATCCATCACTTTGCCACCACCGGTTCTATGGGCCACTTGACTGGACTTGCCCCCCAGGCCTAAGGCTGCCAGCCCTCCCCTGGAAATAGGCCTAATCTCTGACTCAAAATTATTCTCCCATGAATAAGGACGGATTTTTCTGCAGAAAATCTGAGCAAAATTCCTATTATAGATATGAAAAATTCTAATTTTATATTTATCTTTCTGATCTCCCTCAAAAATAGCAGTCTATCAAAAATGATCACTTTCATTTTCTGTTTTAAATTTCAAATAAAAATACAATACATTTTTTGTTCAGATGCATTTTGCCTGATCTCCACCTCAAAACTATTGGCCTGACAAAAGGGGTATAAAAGCTGTGCAGCAATTATTCATTTTGTTTCTCTATTTTGTATGAGAATAAATAACTTTGTTTTTTTAGACAATGCAATTTGCTTGTTGTATGGTTGAGATATAGCATCCTGTGGGGCTAATCTGTTAACATGCACCGCCTTGATTCTTTTAGAATCTATTAGAGTCTTTTGAACATGTAATTTTCTTCCCACAAATTTTATAAGATATTTCTAACACAAAGCATGTGCAACAGTGACACCCCAAAATATATTCTGCTAATGGTTCCGAGTATGGCGATACCACATGTGTGAGAATTTTACACAGCCTGGCCACATACAGAGGCCCAACATGCAAGGAGCACCATCAGGTGTTCTAGGGACATAAATTTAAAATCTAATTTCACTACCTATTACACTTTTGTGAGGCACAGTAGTGGCACCTATAGGCAATGTAGTGGCATGGATGAGAACTTATGTGGCATGAATCAGCACTGATCTGGCATGAATGTGGCATGGATGAGTACTGATGTGGCATGGATGTGGCACAGACGAGTACTGATGTGGCATGGATGTGGCCCGGATGAGCATTGATGTGGCATGGGTGTGGCACGGATGAGGCACAAATGAGCACTGATGTGGCATGGATGAGCATTGATGTGGCATGGATGTGGCACAGATGAGTACTGATGTGGCACAGATGAGAACAGATGTGGCACAGATGAACACTGATGTGGCACAGATGAACACTGATGTGGCATTGATGAGTACTGATGTGGCATGGATGAGTTCTGATGTGGCATGGATGAGTTCTGATGTGGCATGGATGTGGCACAGATGATCATTGATGTGGCACAGACTAGCACTGATGTGTCACGAATGATCACTTATGTGGCACGGATGAGCCATGGATGAGCATGAATGAGCCATGGATGGGGATGGATGAGCCATGGATAGGGATGGATGAGCCATGGATGATGGGGACAGATGAGCATGAATGGGCCATGGATGGGGATGGATGGACCATGGATGGGGATGGATGAGCATGAATGAGCAATGGATGAGCATGAATGAGCCATAGATGGTGATGGATGAGCCATGGATGGGGATGGATGAGCCATGGATGGGAATGGACGAGCCATAAATGGAGTTGGATGAGCAATGGATGGGGATGGATGAGCATGAATGAGGATGGATGAGCATGAATTAGGATGGATGGATGAGCCATGGATGGGCCCAGATCAGGATTTTGGGAACTTCAGATCCAGCCCACAGCGCTGCTGCACCACCGAGGAGAGGGGAGGAGCTGAACTGGACATGCTCCGGTTTGTTGACAACTGACCGCTTTGTCATTTAAACCTGGAAAAATTGCTGCCTTTCCAACCGGTAGATTCAACCCCGTTGCTGAATTTACAGCCTCTGCTGTTCTGCAGGGGCAGGTTTCCAGCAAGCAGCCATTGATATGCCTAGGGGACAGGAACCACATTGGAAGACATATTTTAGTTCTTCAGGAGCAGGCCCAATGGTGGTTGACACAATATTTCAAAGCTGTTTCATAGTTGCAAGAGTTTACATTTTTTGGCCAGGTAACATCTCATTATTTTTGCAGAATTACAGCGTATTAAACACTACTAACATCCCATACTCAATTCTTCTAAAGAACCTCAAAACCTAATTTGTAGACAGCTGTTTTACAAACATAAAAGTTTTTACATATGTCTGGCTAGGTAACTACTGTCTTAGCCATTAATGTTTCCATTTTATTATGGTGCATTGATAATACTTGAGTACACTGCCACAATTCTGAATTTTTTTGGATTCACATTCTTTAAAGTAGTGTGGCCTAACAGAGATTTTTTTTAAACTACCACCAGTTCTCATTTCCTAACTCTAAATATTGTACCCCACCCAAAAAAAAACGAAATACTTTATACTTTGGCAGCTACGGGACAAATTCAATTTATTTTTTCTAATAAATATGGAAAATAATTAGATTGTGTGCAGATGATCAGTATAATTTATAAATTGTGTATATAAAAACAATAAAAATAAGCATTTAATATACAACTCATATTTACTTCCAAAATGTTATTCCATTTAAAAGGATTATATTCTGTGCATGAAATCTTTACAATTTTTCCACTGTCTCTAAAATATATATTGCAGAGTAATTTTATTGTTATGGCTGTACTGTGAATATTCTTAAGTTTCAGTACAGTCCATCGGCGCCATAACAATATAGTGTCCTCAAAAAGTCTTATTGCTTATTTCTGGTTGAAATAGGACTTTCTCTGTTTCTGAATTTTCCCATTTTTTTCATGATAAATGTCTACTCCTTGCCCCTCAAATTGCATCCTATTAAACAGGATGAGATTCTATGCATAAATGTGTGCAATGTTTATACAATGTCTATGGGAAAATAAAGTTTTACCTAATATTTCTGAGTAGAATATGCCAACTCTATGTCCAAACCCCCATTACATCCTAAAGAATCTGATTCAGTTTAGAAAATAATTACATTTATTTAATAAAATGCTTTTTCAAACAATACATTTTCATTAATATTTATAGCTGAACTATGCCAACTCCCTCATCCCAAATTGTGTCTATTGAAAGTGGTAATTTTTTTAGGCAAATCCATAAAAATTACACTTTTGTTTTAAATTGCTGTAATAGGACTACTCCCTGTCTCCAAGATTACACCACATTGCAATAGGTGAGATTCTTTTTAGCTAATCCACCCCATTTTATTTTTATATAGTGACTTTCTATTTGTTAATTGTATTTCTGGCTGAAAAAAACAACTCTCTGTCTCCAAATATGCCTCCTATTAAAAAGATGATATTATGTTCTGCAAATACTGTATGTGCAATGTTTAAAAACTGTGTCTGAAACAATTACATTTTTTTCAATATTTATGGCTGAAATAGGCCTAATCTCTGACTCAAAATTATTCTCCCATGAATAAGGACGGATTTTTCTGCAGAAAATCTGAGCAAAATTCCTATTATAGATATGAAAAATTCTAATTTTATATTTATCTTTCTGATCTCCCTCAAAAATAGCAGTCTATCAAAAATGATCACTTTCATTTTCTGTTTTAAATTTCAAATAAAAATACAATACATTTTTTGTTCAGATGCATTTTGCCTGCTCTCCACCTCAAAACTATTGGCCTGACAAAAGGGGTATAAAAGCTGTGCAGCAATTATTCATTTTGTTTCTCTATTTTGTATGAGAATAAATAACTTTGTTTTTTTAGACAATGCAATTTGCTTGTTGTATGGTTGAGATATAGCATCCTGTGGGGCTAATCTGTTAACATGCACCGCCTTGATTCTTTTAGAATCTATTAGAGTCTTTTGAACATGTAATTTTTTTCCCCACACATTTTATAAGATATTTCTAACACAAAGCATGTGCAACAGTGACACCCCAAAATATATTCTGCTAATGGTTCCGAGTATGGCGATACCACATGTGTGAGAATTTTACACAGCCTGGCCACATACAGAGGCCCAACATGCAAGGAGCACCATCAGGTGTTCTAGGGACATAAATTTAAAATCTAATTTCACTACCTATTACACTTTTGTGAGGCACAGTAGTGGCACCTATAGGCAATGTAGTGGCATGGATGAGAACTTATGTGGCATGAATCAGCACTGATCTGGCATGAATGTGGCATGGATGAGTACTGATGTGGCATGGATGTGGCACAGACGAGTACTGATGTGGCATGGATGTGGCCCGGATGAGCATTGATGTGGCATGGGTGTGGCACGGATGAGGCACAAATGAGCACTGATGTGGCATGGATGAGCATTGATGTGGCATGGATGTGGCACAGATGAGTACTGATGTGGCACAGATGAGAACAGATGTGGCACAGATGAACACTGATGTGGCACAGATGAACACTGATGTGGCATTGATGAGTACTGATGTGGCATGGATGAGTTCTGATGTGGCATGGATGAGTTCTGGTGTGGCATGGATGTGGCACAGATGATCATTGATGTGGCACAGACTAGCACTGATGTGTCATGAATGATCACTTATGTGGCACGGATGAGCCATGGATGAGCATGAATGAGCCATGGATGGGGATGGATGAGCCATGGATAGGGATGGATGAGCCATGGATGATGGGGACAGATGAGCATGAATGGGCCATGGATGGGGATGGATGGACCATGGATGGGGATGGATGAGCATGAATGAGCAATGGATGAGCATGAATGAGCCATAGATGGTGATGGATGAGCCATGGATGGGGATGGATGAGCCATGGATGGGAATGGACGAGCCATAAATGGAGTTGGATGAGCAATGGATGGGGATGGATGAGCATGAATGAGGATGGATGAGCATGAATTAGGATGGATGGATGAGCCATGGATGGGCCCAGATCAGGATTTTGGGAACTTCAGATCCAGCCCACAGCGCTGCTGCACCACCGAGGAGAGGGGAGGAGCTGAACTGGACATGCTCCGGTTTGTTGACAACTGACCGCTTTGTCATTGGATGGAGCGATCACGTGGTAAATGGCCCTTGTCATTGGCCCTCTACCCCTAACTGTGACGCGCTGGGTCAGGAAGACCCGACGGTCATTCCCGGGTGCGCGGCCCAGGGGGGCGCGATTCTGGGAGAACCAACACTGGTCCTCCCAATGTCTATGTTCAGTGTGCACTAAAGCATTTGTAATAGAAGAATTTCATTTACAGCTTTCACTCAATTCTCCTACACAAATCTTTGCACAGCTCTGCTGGGTTCACTCCTTTAGTCTTTTTGTTAGCTTAGCAACAGCGCCTTACAGACTAGGAACTCTCAGTCCCTTGGAAAAAGTAGCACATGTGGAGTGAACTGCTTCCTGAACACTTTCAGCTCCTTTGTAGACACCAGCTCTACTTCTTGCAGGAAATGCTAGCCCACCTGGCAGCTTCTTCCCCCAGTCTACCCGACTGACACACACTGGAGACCTTCCAGGGCAAGTTTAGATGAAGACTTAAGAGAAACCTGCTACAGATGGCAATCCCTCCCCTTGTCTGTCCCTGCACCATGCTGATCTACTCAGTATGTCTCTTTTTTCTCCTGCTACCTCTTTGGAAATCTTTTCTCCAAATGCCTCCTGTGGTAGGATCTTTCCAGGCCAGCAACCTGAGCTCCGGCCTGAGGTAGAGCCCCTCCCCAACAGGGTTCCCTTGAGGGCCACCGGCAGACTCCCTCAGCACTGTTTCTCCATATTCCACCCGACTCCCCTGCTGGCATGGCTCATGTCTATTTAAGGGCTCCCCTTAATTCCCTGCCAGACCCACTTCGTGGAGATTGGCTAAAGGCCCCTAAATATGCAAGATAATCCTCCTAGCTTCCGCCCACTAATTTCTAGAATATTCTCCAACATTCTAAAACCAGGGGGAGGCACCAGAGGCACTCATCCAGCTGCCTGGATGAGTCACCCAGCCCTAACCTCTAATAAACCTGACCCAGATTCCATGGCTCAGGCAATGGTTTACCTGCACTACCACTAGTAGCACACTAGAAGATGCTACATATAGATACAAGAACTGTGGCATTTGTAAGCTATGAATACAACGAGTAGGCTTAGGTTTATTTTAACAGTGCGCCTTTAAGCCCCTCCACCTCCATCCACTGTTCTCTATGACCTGCTATGCACAGCACATTATTCTTCTTCTTCATGTGTCCAAAGATTCAGAATATCTCTCCAATGCAGGTGACCCCCTTGGCATTGGAAAGTATTTTAAAAAAAGAACGACAATGATATAAATGATAAAAAAAATTATGTGCACGTTATTACGTTTTCTAACAGAGCATGCACTGCCTGCAAACAGACAGCAAAGCAGTCTAAGTCTGGAACAAAATTCTCATGGTATCTCAGTTTCCCCTATCTACTCACTGTAAACGTTGGCATGTAACTCTAGAAACATAAATCACATCTTAACAGTTATTTGTCGACAATATTTCCTGATCAGTTTTATAAGGCTATGTAATTGGAGCTAATTGTATGTATATGCAAACAAATGACACAATCCAATGGCCGTATCATATCTGCCAACCCAAATGCTAGCCAGCTGCGTACATTAATATGATCCCTGGCAGTGAAGCAAAACCCATAAATCAGGCTAAAATGTACTTTTCTCCAATTAGCAAAGTTAGAGGAAAAAATAAGATATTAATATGTGTCTACAACGCATATGACATCTTTATGTGAATAAAAATACACTAGTGTTTCTTTCTGTTTATATAAAATAAATTTCTAGGCTTGGTTTTCATTCTTCTGGGGATGGATATATCATGTTTCCTATGAGGGCAGTTCACACCGCAGCATTACTGTGATGTGTGCTCAAAAAAGGGTACTGTGTATATACAGTACTTTTTTTTTCAGCACAACTGGTTGCATTTTTATTACATTTCTGTTAAAAAAAAAAAGTAAACAGTGTGATGCACCTGGATTCATGCATTGGTTTGTATCTCTCTAGCACACACCAGCAACCATAAGTGCAGTGTCGCCACTGTGTGAATGAACCCTAAAGCTGTCCATAGCTGTACCTAAATAACATGTGTGTTCCTGGCTATAGGCCCCCTGTGTTCCTCTTAAGTTACCCTAAGAAAGTTCTGAGTTACTCCATCTTCCAAGCAACCCCAAGTTCCGAGTTACTCAAGAATTACGTGACGTCATCACACAAAATCCAGAAGCCGAAGTAAGGTCGTTTTCTATGGATGTGATGCCGAGCCTTGTTCTTAAAGTGGGGTTGCCACCAAAAAATAAAATTTAGCTTAAAAATCATAAAAAAAATAAAAAATAAATAATTGGAAAAAAATAAATTTTTTACTCACCTCTAAATGCCTGTTGCTAGGGGGTCCCTCGTAGTCTGCCACCTTCATTGCCCAGGCTAAACGTCACTTCCTGTAGGCGCCGCACAGTCATCTGGGACCTGTCATGTGTCCCAGATGAGTGAGCGTTGAATCACGGCGCACGGCGCCGCTCGCGCATGCGCAGTGGGTGCCGGCTGTGAAGCCACAGCCGGGTTCCCACATTAAGAATGCCGGCGCCGCAACGCTGGACCCCGGGACAGGTAAGTGTCCGATTATTAAAAGTCAGCAGCTGCAGTATTTGTAGCTGCTGACTTTTAATTTTTTTTTTTGTGGGTACTCCACTTTAAGGGGGCAAAGCACTGATTATTAGGCAAATTGTTATTAGTGCACTTGATGGATGTGCACTTTACTTGTAAATGATAATTTACCATTTGTTTGGCAAATAAAGAGCATTGTTTTTAAATAAAGTAGACAATGATTCCTTTTTAATGTTTTTAACAATACAGGAAAAGAGAAAAGCTTCTTTTTATACCTGGAATTTGTTGCTGGATATACAGTGCCTTAAAAACGTATTCATATTTCTTGAAATTTTCCACATTTTGTCCATGTACAACAAATGTTTGCAAAATAGTTCAAGCTCTGTCACATTTGATGGAAAGTGTCTGTGAACAGCAACTTCCAAGTCTTGCCACAGTTTCTCAAGTGGATTTAGGTCTGGACTTTGACTGGGCCCTTATAACACATGAATATGCTTTGATCTAAACTAGGGATGAGCCGAACACCCCCGGGTTCGGTTCGAACCAGAACCTTCGAACGGACCGAAAGTTCGCGCGAATTTTCGAACCCTATACGTTATAATGGACGCGAACGTTCGAAATCAAAAGTGCTAATTACAACGGCCAATATGCATGTTAATGTCATAAAACAGGTTTGGGGACCCGGGTCCTGCCCCAGGGGACATATATCAATGCAAAAAGAACTTTTAAAAGCTAACGTTTTTTCGGGAGCAGTCATTTTAATGATGCATAAAGTGAAAAAAAAAAAGTGAAATTTTCCTTTAAATATGGTACCTGGGGGGTGTCTAAAGTATGCCTGTGAAGTGGCATGTGTTTCCCGTGTTTAGAACTGTCCTTGCACAAAATGACATTTGTAAAGGAAAAAAAGAAGCCATTTAAAACCACTTGCGGCTTTAGGTTTGATCTTAAGTAGAATCTGAACAGGTACATTATGAAGTGTAGCTCCATCCCAAAAAATCTATTTTTAAGCTTTTTGGAGAACATAGGGAGGGGTTATCACCCCTGTAACATTTGCTGTCTTTGCACATGTGTTCAGAACATGTCACCTCACTTTCCGTCCCAATGACAAATGTTTTTGGAAAAGTGGGGTTTTAATTGAAACAAGGATTGGTGATAAAGTATCAGTAGAGAGGAGATACCTTTTTCCCAAATTAAATCTAACAGGATAGAATTTCCCTTCCTAGGGGTAGATTTCCTCTCACTTCCTGTTTTCTCTTTCCATTTGCAAGTAGGAGTCGTTTGTAAGTTGGATGTTTGAAAGTAGGGGCCTGGTGTATATACTCTGCAGAAATTTGCCCTATTAGATGTTGGTGTAGCCACAAGACTGGTGGGCACAGGAATGGGCCCTGCTGTGAGTTAATAGATCAAGATTTGTAATTGCATGCACCTCTTGAACAGGGCAGAAAAATTGGGGGTGGTGGTGGTGGTGGTGGACGGTTTTGCCACAAGACTGTAAGCTCTCACAGTTACTCTTGGTGGGCGCAGGAATGGGCCCTGCTGTGAGTTATTAGATCAAGATTTGTAATTGCAAGCACCTGATGAACAGGGCAGAAAAATTGGGCCTTTGGCGGTGGTGGTGGACGGTGTTGCCACAAGACTGTAGGCCCTCATAGTTACTCTTGGTGGGCGCAGGAATGGGCCCTGCTGTGAGTTATTAGATCAAGATTTGTAATTGCAAGCACCTGATGAACAGGGCAGAAAAATTGGGCCTTTGGCGGTGGTGGTGGACGGTGTTGCCACAAGACTGCAGGCCCTCATAGTTACTCTTGGTGGGCGCAGGAATGGGCCCTGCTGTGAACTATTAGATCAAGATTTGTAATTACCCGCCCCTGTTAAACAGGGGCTGAATAATTGTGCCTTAGGCACTGGTGCTGGTGCCACAACACTGCAACCCGGCCCTCACAGATACTGTACTTGGAGCACAGCAGTCACACGTGTTGCGAAGCATTTTTTTAAAAAATTGTAAGTACACGCCCCTGTTAAACAGGGGCTGAAAAATTGTGCCTTAGGCACTGGTGCTGGTGCCACAACACTGCAACCCGGCCCTCACAGATACTGTACTTGGAGCACAGCAGTCACACGTGTTGCGAAGCATTTTTTTTAAAAAATTGTAAGTACACGCCCCTGTTAAACAGGGGCTGAAAAATTGTGCCTTAGGCACTGGTGCTGGTGCCACAACACTGCAACCCGGCCCTCACAGATACTGTACTTGGAGCACAGCAGTCACACGTGTTGCGAAGCATTTTTTTAAAAAATTGTAAGTACACGCCCCTGTTAAACAGGGGCTGAAAAATTGTGCCTTAGGCACTGGTGCTGGTGCCACAACACTGCAACACGGCCCTCACAGAGACTGTACTTGGAGCACAGCAGTCACACGTGTTGCGAAGCATTTTTTTAAAAAATTGTAAGTACACGCCCCTGTTAAACAGGGGCTGAAAAATTGTGCCTTAGGCACTGGTGTGGTGGCATGGATCATTGAGGAGGAGGAAGAGGATAGTCAGTGAACATAAGAGGACAGTCACTCAGCATCAGCATAGGCAGTCTTGAAGGGATGTGACATTAAAAATTATTCGGTTATATCCGCCTCAGGTGCCTGGTAGCTGGTGGTGATCCAAGACTGATTCATTTTGATGAATGTCAGTCGATCAACCGAGGCGGTGGACAGGCGCACCCTATGATCAGTCACAAATCCTCCAGCAGCACTGAATGTGCGTTCGGAAAGAACGCTGGAGGCAGGACAGGCCAGTAGCTCAATTGCATACTGTGCAAGCTCTGGCCAGTGATCCATCCTCAGGACCCAGTAAGCCAGAGGATTTTCGGTGGGAAAGGTGTCCAAGTCTGACCTTGCCCCAAGGTATTCCTGCACCATGTATATCAGACGCTGGCGATGGTTGCTGGAACCGATCATACCTTGGGGCTGCGGACTAAAAAATTGTCTGAACGCATCGGTCAGACGTCCACCTTCCCCACCGCTCCTTCTGCCACTGACCGAAGCCTCAGCAACTCGTCGCCCAGGACCAGGAGTTTGTAGCCTCCCAGTTTCTGGGAACGCGTTGCACAGACCTTTCTGCAAGGCCTCCCTGAGATGTCTCATCCTCTGCTCCCTCTGCGACGGCAAGATAAGGTCCGCAACCTTACCCTTGTACCGCGGATCAAGGAGAGTGGCCAGCCAGTAATGGTCCCTCTCCTTGATCCGAAGAACACGAGGATCCTTCCACAGGCTTTGCAGGATCAGGGAGGCCATGCAGCGTAGGTTAGCTGAGGCATTCGGTCCGGAGTCTTCTGGGTCACTGAGGATGACATGATCGCCAGCCACCTCCTCCCAGCCACGTACAAGTCCACTGGCTTGTTGGGACTGTACATCATCCCTAAAAGACTGCTGCTGCTGATGCTGAGTGCCAGGCTCCACCTCCATGCTCACACAATCCTCCTCCTCCTCCTCCTCCTCCTCCTCATCCTCTTCCTGTGTGATGGGTGGGACAGAAGGAACACTGTCCGGATAAAGGGGGCCTTGAGAGGCAAGGAAGTCCTCCTCTTCCTGCCTCTGTTCTGCCTCAAGTGCCCTGTCCATTATCCCACGCAGCGTATGCTCCAACAGGTGGACAAGAGGGACAGTGTCACTGATGCATGCACTGTCACTGCTCACCATCCTCGTGGCCTCCTCAAATAGTGAGAGGACAGTGCATGCATCCCTGATCATGCTCCACTGACGTGGGGAAAAAAAACCAAGCTCCCCTGACCCTGTCCTGGTGCCGTAGTCGCAAAGGTACTCATTGATGGCCCTCTGCTGCGTGTGCAGTCGCTGCAGCATGGCCAACGTTGAGTTCCACCTGGTGGGCATGTCAGATATTAGGCGGTTCTTGGGCAGGTTCAGCTCCTTTTGCAGCTCAGTCAGCCGAGCACTGGCATTATAAGATCGGCGGAAATGCACACAGACTTTCCTGGCCTGCCTCAGGACATCCTGTAAGCCTGGGAACCTGCCCAAGAACCGCTGCACCACCAGGTTGAGGACGTGAGCCATGCAGGGCACATGGGTGAGCTGCCCCTGTCGCAGGGCGGAGAGGAGGTTGGTGCCATTGTCAGAAACGACCATTCCTGGCTTAAGCTGACGTGGCGTCAACCACCTCTCGGCCTGCCCCTGCAGAGCTGCCAGAACCTCTGGCCCAGTGTGGCTCCTGTCCCCCAAACACACCAGCGCAAGCACGGCATGGCATCTTTTTGCCTGCGTACTTGCGTAGCCCCTTGTACGCCTACGGAGCACCGCTGGTTCCAAGGACAGAGCACTGGAGGAAGAAGAAGAGGAGGGGGTGGAGGAGAGAGGTGTGTCACAACCAGTAGCAGTAGTCGCGTTTTGGAGGCGTGGTGGCGGAACAACCTCCAACACTACTGCACCTTGTCCTGCATCCCTCCCAGCTGCCAATAGAGTGACCCAATGGGCCGTGAAAGAAAGGTACCGTCCCTGTCCATGCCTGCTGGACCATGAGTCAGCGGTAATATGCACCTTACCGCTGACCGCCCTGTCCAGCGAGGCATGGACATTGCCCTCCACATGCCGGTAGAGAGACGGAATCGCCTTCCGCGAGAAAAAAGTGGCGTTTGGGAACCTGCCACTGAGGAACCGCACATTGAACAAACTCACGGAAGGGGGCCGAGTCTACCAACTGAAAAGGCAGCAGTTGAAGTGCTAGCAATTTAGCAAGGCTAGCATTCAACCGCTGGGCATGTGGATGGCTGGGAGTGTACTTCTTTCTACGGTCCAGCAGCTGGGGCAGGGAAATTTGCCAGCTGCATTCGGACGTCGGTGTACTGCAAGTACTTGGTTGTGACACACCGAATTCTACACCTTCAGTCCTCTCAGAGCAGCTTTCAGAGAGGACTGAAGGTGTAGTGGGGATGGAGATCCCAGCTGAGGAGGAGCAAGGAGAGGTCCGCTTAGTTCTTTGGTGTGGGTCTTTTATGTGTGCCTGCCAACGAGCTGCATGGCAGGTCGCCATATGTCTGGTCATGCTTGTCGTGCCCAAGCGGCTGATGTTTTGGCCACGCGAGATACGCTTGAGACAAATATTGCAAATAGCAGTGGTGCGATCTGCTGCACTCGTCTCAAAAAAGGCCCACACCAAAGAACTTTTCTGATAACGTGCAGAGGCAGCGCCCTGCACAGGCGGAGCTCTGCGGTGTTGTACAGTTGCTGTGCTGGCCTCTACCTGGCCTCCAGGGGGCATCCTGCCTCGTTGGACATGTGACGCCGCATCCTCCTCCTCCTCGTCCTCCTCCTCATCCTCTCTCCCTTGAGGCACCCACGTGGAGTCAGTGACCTCATCATCCCCTCCCTCTTCACCACTAGAGCAAACCTGGCAGTAAGCTGCAGCTGGTGGAACTGTACTGCCAGATTCCTCAAGCTGGGTATCGTCATCCGAGCCTTCGAATCGTTGGGCATCCTCCTGGAGCATGTACCCAACACTGTGCTCAAAGAGTTCGGGGGACTCCTCAGGAGGACATGGTGGGTCTAGGGAAGGGGTGGCTGATGATGCTCTGTCAGTACCCTGAGCCTGGGTGAGAGAGGATGAGGAGGATGAGGAGGGCTTGGTCATCCATTCTACCAAGCCTTCAGCATGATGCGGCTCCACATGTCCAGCTGCCGAAAACAAAGACGCGCGTGTCCCATGGCCACGTGCTGATGACGATGCACGACCACGTCCACGTCCACGGCCACGTCCACTAGAAACAGAGCCTGCCTGCCCTGTGTTCTTGGCTCTGCACGCTCTGCCTCCCCTTGGCGGTCTTCCAGCCATTGTAGTCGGTAGTCCTGTGGGTGCTGCTGAGAAGAAAATATAGGAGCTCTGTGTGATGCCACTAACACACTAGAAGTCCTATGGGTGCTTCTGCAAAGAAAATAGAGGAGCTCTGTGTGATGCCACTAACACACTAGAAGTCCTGTGGGTGCTTATGCAAAGAAAATAGAGGAGCTCTGTGTGATGCCACTAACACACTAGAAGTCCTGTGGGTGCTTCTGCAAAGAAAATAGAGGAGCTCTGTGTGATGCCACTAACACACTAGAAGTCCTGTGGGTGCTTCTGCAAAGAAAATAGAGGAGCTCTGTGTGATGCCACTAACACACTAGAAGTCCTGTGGGTGCTGCTGAGAAGAATATATAGGAGCTCTGTGTGATGCCACTAACACACTAGAAGTCCTATGGGTGCTTCTGCAAAGAAAATAGAGGAGCTCTGTGTGATGCCACTAACACACTAGAAGTCCTATGGGTGCTTCTGCAAAGAAAATAGAGGAGCTCTGTGTGATGCCACTAACACACTAGAAGTCCTGTGGGTGCTTCTGCAAAGAAAATAGAGGAGCTCTGTGTGATGCCACTAACACACTAGAAGTCCTGTGGGTGCTGCTGAGAAGAATATATAGGAGCTCTGTGTGATGCCACTAACACACTAGAAGTCCTATGGGTGCTTCTGCAAAGAAAATAGAGGAGCTCTGTGTGATGCCACTAACACACTAGAAGTCCTGTGGGTGCTTATGCAAAGAAAATAGAGGAGCTCTGTGTGATGCCACTAACACACTAGAAGTCCTGTGGGTGCTTCTGCAAAGAAAATAGAGGAGCTCTGTGTGATGCCACTAACACACTAGAAGTCCTGTGGGTGCTGCTGAGAAGAATATATAGGAGCTCTGTGTGATGCCACTAACACACTAGAAGTCCTATGGGTGCTTCTGCAAAGAAAATAGAGGAGCTCTGTGTGATGCCACTAACACACTAGAAGTCCTATGGGTGCTTCTGCAAAGAAAATAGAGGAGCTCTGTGTGATGCCACTAACACACTAGAAGTCCTGTGGGTGCTTATGCAAAGAAAATAGAGGAGCTCTGTGTGATGCCACTAACACACTAGAAGTCCTATGGGTGCTTCTGCAAAGAAAATAGAGGAGCTCTGTGTGATGCCACTAACACACTAGAAGTCCTGTGGGTGCTTATGCAAAGAAAATAGAGGAGCTCTGTGTGATGCCACTAACACACTAGAAGTCCTGTGGGTGCTTATGCAAAGAAAATAGAGGAGCTCTGTGTGATGCCACTAACACACTAGAAGTCCTGTGGGTGCTTATGCAAAGAAAATAGAGGAGCTCTGTGTGATGCCACTAACACACTAGAAGTCCTGTGGGTGCTGCTGAGAAGAATATATAGGAGCTCTGTGTGATGCCACTAACACACTAGAAGTCCTGTGGGTGCTTCTGCAAAGAAAATAGAGGAGCTCTGTGTGATGGGACTAACACACTTCAAGTCCTATAGGTGCTTCTGGGAACAAAATATAGCTCTGTGTGTGTGATGGGACTAACACACTTCAAGTCCTATAGGTGCTTCTGGGAACAAAATATAGCTCTGTGTGTGTGATGGGACTAACACACTTCAAGTCCTATAGGTGCTTCTGGGAACAAAATATAGCTCTGTGTGTGTGATGGGACTAACACACTTCAAGTCCTATAGGTGCTTCTGGGAAGAAAATATAGCTCTGTGTGTGTAATGGGACTAACACACTTCAAGTCCTATAGGTGCTTCTGGGAACAAAATATAGCTCTGTGTGTGTGATGGGACTAACACACTTCAAGTCCTATAGGTTCTTCTGGGAACAAAATATAGCTCTGTGTGTGTGATGGGACTAACACACTTCAAGTCCTATAGGTGCTTCTGGGAACAAAATATAGCTCTGTGTGTGTGATGGGACTAACACACTTCAAGTCCTATAGGTGCTTCTGGGAACAAAATATAGCTCTGTGTGTGTAATGGGACTAACACACTTCAAGTCCTATAGGTGCTTCTGGGAAGAAAATATAGCTCTGTGTGTGTAATGGGACTAACACACTTCAAGTCCTATAGGTGCTTCTGGGAACAAAATATAGCTCTGTGTGTGTGATGGGACTAACACACTTCAAGTCCTATAGGTTCTTCTGGGAACAAAATATAGCTCTGTGTGTGTGATGGGACTAACACACTTCAAGTCCTATAGGTGCTTCTGGGAACAAAAATATAGCTCTGTGTGTGTAATGGGACTAACACACTTCAAGTCCTATAGGTGCTTCTGGGAAGAAAATATAGCTCTGTGTGTGTAATGGGACTAACACACTTCAAGTCCTATAGGTGCTTCTGGGAAGAAAATATAGCTCTGTGTGTGTGATGGGACTAACACACTTCAAGTCCTATAGGTGCTTCTGGGAACAAAATATAGCTCTGTGTGTGTAATGGGACTAACACACTTCAAGTCCTATAGGTGCTTCTGGGAACAAAATATAGCTCTGTGTGTGTAATGGGAATAACACACTTCAAGTCCTATAGGTGCTTCTGGGAAGAAAATATAGCTCTGTGTGTGTAATGGGACTAACACACTTCAAGTCCTATAGGTGCTTCTGGGAACAAAATATAGCTCTGTGTGTGTGATGGGACTAACACACTTCAAGTCCTATAGGTGCTTCTGGGAACAAAATATAGCTCTGTGTGTGTAATGGGACTAACACACTTCAAGTCCTATAGGTGCTTCTGGGAAGAAAATATAGCTCTGTGTGTGTAATGGGACTAACACACTTCAAGTCCTATAGGTGCTTCTGGGAACAAAATATAGCTCTGTGTGTGTGATGGGACTAACACACTTCAAGTCCTATAGGTTCTTCTGGGAACAAAATATAGCTCTGTGTGTGTGATGGGACTAACACACTTCAAGTCCTATAGGTGCTTCTGGGAACAAAATATAGCTCTGTGTGTGTAATGGGACTAACACACTTCAAGTCCTATAGGTGCTTCTGGGAAGAAAATATAGCTCTGTGTGTGTAATGGGACTAACACACTTCAAGTCCTATAGGTGCTTCTGGGAACAAAATATAGCTCTGTGTGTGTGATGGGACTAACACACTTCAAGTCCTATAGGTTCTTCTGGGAACAAAATATAGCTCTGTGTGTGTGATGGGACTAACACACTTCAAGTCCTATAGGTGCTTCTGGGAACAAAATATAGCTCTGTGTGTGTAATGGGACTAACACACTTCAAGTCCTATAGGTGCTTCTGGGAAGAAAATATAGCTCTGTGTGTGTAATGGGACTAACACACTTCAAGTCCTATAGGTGCTTCTGGGAAGAAAATATAGCTCTGTGTGTGTGATGGGACTAACACACTTCAAGTCCTATAGGTGCTTCTGGGAACAAAATATAGCTCTGTGTGTGTAATGGGACTAACACACTTCAAGTCCTATAGGTGCTTCTGGGAAGAAAATATAGCTCTGTGTGTGTAATGGGAATAACACACTTCAAGTCCTATAGGTGCTTCTGGGAAGAAAATATAGCTCTGTGTGTGTAATGGGACTAACACACTTCAAGTCCTATAGGTGCTTCTGGGAACAAAATATAGCTCTGTGTGTGTGATGGGACTAACACACTTCAAGTCCTATAGGTGCTTCTGGGAACAAAATATAGCTCTGTGTGTGTGATGGGACTAACACACTTCAAGTCCTATAGGTGCTTCTGGGAACAAAATATAGCTCTGTGTGTGTGATGGGACTAACACACTTCAAGTCCTATAGGTGCTTCTGGGAACAAAATATAGCTCTGTGTGTGTAATGGGACTAACACACTTCAAGTCCTATAGGTGCTTCTGGGAAGAAAATATAGCTCTGTGTGTGTAATGGGACTAACACACTTCAAGTCCTATAGGTGCTTCTGGGAAGAAAATATAGCTCTGTGTGTGTGATGGGACTAACACACTTCAAGTCCTATAGGTGCTTCTGGGAACAAAATATAGCTCTGTGTGTGTGATGGGACTAACACACTTCAAGTCCTATAGGTGCTTCTGGGAACAAAATATAGCTCTGTGTGTGTAATGGGACTAACACACTTCAAGTCCTATAGGTGCTTCTGGGAAGAAAATATAGCTCTGTGTGTGTAATGGGACTAACACACTTCAAGTCCTATAGGTGCTTCTGGGAACAAAATATAGCTCTGTGTGTGTAATGGGACTAACACACTTCAAGTCCTATAGGTGCTTCTGGGAAGAAAATATAGCTCTGTGTGTGTAATGGGACTAACACACTTCAAGTCCTATAGGTGCCTCTGGGAACAAAATGAAGGAGCTCTGCCTGCCTGCCACGAACACACTACAAGTCCTATAGGTGCTTCTGGTAACAAAATATAGGAGCTCTGCCTGCCTGCCACGAACACACTACAAGTCCTATAGGTGCTTCTGGTAACAAAATATAGGAGCTCTGCCTGCCTGCCACGAACACACTACAAGTCCTATAGGTGCTTCTGGTAACAAAATATAGGAGCTCTGCCTGCCTGCCACGAACACACTACAAGTCCTATAGGTGCTTATGGTAACAAAATATAGGAGCTCTGCCTGCCTGCCTGCCACGAACACACTACAAGTCCTATAGGTGCTTCTGGTAACAAAATATAGGAGCTCTGCCTGCCTGCCACGAGCACACTACAAGCCCCTCTTTCTCAATCAATCTTTGTAACTGAATCTATCTAACTCAATCTCTGTAAGTGAATCTCTCTAACTATCTAAATGCAGCAGAGTGTCACAGAATCTGCCTGCTCAATCTGCGCCGGAACAGCATGTGACCGGCGCAGACGGCGTGGCGGCGTTTTATAGGGGGGGGCGTGTACTACAGCCCCTGAGCTGTAATTGGCTACAGGCGTCCTGCCTGTAGCCAATTATGGCTCTTCGAGTTTCCGGGGCTGTGATTGGCCAAGCATGCGGGGTCACAGTGCATGCTTGGCCAATCATCAGCCAGCAATGCACTGCGTCGGCCGCGCCGGCCGCAATGCATTGCGGGGCCGCTCGCATCACACGAACGTGATGCGAGCGGCCAAAATAGTTCTGGGCTCGCCGAGCGAGCGAACGCCCGGTGCTCGATGCGAACGTGGGTTCGCATCGAGCACCGGGCCCATCCTTAATCTAAACCATTCCATTGTAGCTCTGGCTGTATGTTTAGGATCAGTGTCCTGCCGGAAGGTGAACCTCCGCCCCAGTCTCAAGTCTTTTGCAGACACTAACAGGTTTTCTTCTTGGGTCCATCCATCTTCCTATCAACTCTGACCAGCTTCCATGTCCCTGCTGAAGAAATCCCACAACATGATGCTGCTACCACTATGTTTCACGGTGGGGATGGGGTGTTCAGAGTGATGTGCAGTGTTAGTTTTCCACGACACATAGCTTTTTGCTTTTAGGGCAAAAAGTTAAATTTTGGTCTTATCTGACCAGAGCACCTTCTTCCATATGTTTGCGGTGTCCCCCATATGGATTCTCACAAACTGCCAACAGGACTTCCTATGGCTTTCTTTCAACAATTGCTTTCTTCTGGCTTTTATGGAAGAGTGGCAAGATTTGTGTCCTGTGGACAGATTCTCCCACCTGTGCTGTGGATCTCTGCAGCTCCTTCAGAGTTACCATGGGCCAGTTGGCTGCTTCTCTGATTAATGCTCTCCTTGCCTGGCCTGTCAGTTTAGGTGGACGGCCATGTCTTGGTAGGTCTGCAGCTGTGCCATGCTCCTTCCATTTTCGGATCATGGATTGAACAGTTATTCGTGAGATGTTTAAAGCTTGGGATATTTTTTTATAGCCTAACCCTGCTTTAAACTTCTCCACAATGTTATCCCTAACCTGTCTGGTGTGTTCTTTGGCTTTCATGATTCTGTTTGTTCACTAAGGTTCTCTAACAAACCTCTGAGGGCGTCACAGAACAGTTGTATTTATACTGAGATTAAATTACACACAGATGGATTCTATTTACTAATTAGGTGACTTCTGAAGGCAATTGGTTCCACTAGATTTTAGTTAGGGGTATCAGAGTAAAGGGGGCTGAATACAAATGCACTCCACAGTTTTCAGATATTTATTTGTAAAAAAATTAGAAAACTATTTATTCACAATTATGTGCCACTTTGTGTTGGTCTATCACATTAAATCCCGATAAAACACATTTACATTTTTGGTTGTAACATGACAAAATATGGTAAAAATGTCAAGGGGTATGTGTACTTTTTCAAGGCACTGTAAGTTGGAACATCTGGAGAATTGCATGGATGGTGGAAGCCCTGAACATAGGGCAATGCGCACAGTGACCATCTTGTTCGTAGGTCAATGTTTACAGCTGAGCAGATGGTGTGGTCAGTGAAATTTTGGATAGAAATCACCCAGATGCAAGGATATTCAGCACTTTATTATGAACTACATAAGCACAGACTATATATATGAAGATATTTTGTGTTTAGTGTTGGGACTTTGGTGATATGATGAGCAACCATACAACTTAGGTGAGTAATTAACCACTTCAGCCCCAGAAGATTTTTTTTCGTTCAATATTTTTATTGAAAAGTTTCATCATTAAAGCAAAACATCGTAATAACAAATATCCTCATCCGGGAGCCAACATGGCCCTTCGGTAGGATTTAACAAAAACAGAATTTAACAAGGTAACAGTGTGTCAATGTAATAACGAATATACAACACACATCGGTGATACCTGATCCCCTGAAGGCTTGTTATAAACCATTGATCAGAGCATTTGAGCGACAATATACTCGTTACGTGCCATAGATCTATGAGGTTGAGCAGGGGTCGGCAGAGGATCAATGTCTGATTTTGTTCCAGTCGGCTCAAGGGAGTACACACCAGTCACCCCAACAGGGATCATGCTGTGGTCTGTACGTGCTCCCCCTGCTCCTCCCGGATATTTCGGTCCTGCCCTTGCCCCGGAAGATTTTACCCCCTTCCTGACGAGAGCACTTTTTACAATTTGACACTGCGTCGCTTTAACTGACAATTGTGCGGTCATGCAATGCTGTACCCAAACTAAATTTGTGTCCTTTTTTTCACACAAATAGAGCTTTCATTAAGTGGTATTTGATCACCTCTGTGGTTTTTATTTTTTGCGATATAAACGAAAAAAGCCAGAAAATTTTGAAAAAAAAATTATATTTTCTACTTTTTGTTATAAAAAATTAATAAAATAAACTCAATTTTAGTCATACATTTAGGCCAAAAAGCATTCAGCCACATGTCTTGGGTAAAAAAAATTCAATAAGCGTATACTGATTGGTTTGCGCAAAAGTTATAGCGTCTACAAACTAGGGTACATTTTATGGAATTTACGCAGATTTTAGTTTATGACTGCCTATCTCATGTGCTAAAAGGGTAGGCACTACAACCCCCCCCCCCCCAAAATGACCCCATTTTAAAAAGAAGACACCCCAAGGAATTGGCTGAGAGGCTTGTTGAGCACATGAATATTTTATTTTTTTGTCATAAGTGATTATGGGTACATGTAAAATTACACCCCAAAATACATTCTGCTGCTTCTCCTGAGTAAGGGGATACCACATGTGTGGGACTTTTTGGCAGTCTAGCCAGGTACAGGAGCCCGAAAACCAATCACCGCCTTCAGGCTTTCTAAGGTAGCACAACCCCCCCCCCCCCAATGAGAAAATACATTGGGGTGTCTACTTTCCAAAATGGGGTCATTTGAGGGGGTTGTGTTATCTGGGCATTTCATGGCCTCCAAAACTGTGATAGGTATTGGGGAGTGAAATCAAAAATTTACGCCCTTAGGAAGCCTGAAGGTGGTGCTTGGTTTTCAGGGTCCTGTACGCGGCTAGACTGCCAAAAAGTCTCACACATGTGGTATCCCTGTACTCAGGAGAAGCAGCAGAATATATTTTTGGGTGTAATTTCACATATGCCTATGGCATGTTTGAGCAAAATATAATTTAGTGACAACTTTGTGAAAAAAAAAAAGTATTGTAATTTTCCCGAAACTTGTGGCAAAATATAAAATATTCCATGGAGTCAACATGCCTCTAAGTATATAGCTTGGGGTGTCTACTTTCCAAAATGGGGTCATGGGGGGGGGGTTAAACTGTCCTGGTATTTTATGCACAACATTAGAAGCTTATGCCACACCACCCACTCTTCTAACCACTTGAAGACAAAGCTCTTTGTGACACTTTTTCTTTACATGAAAAAATATTTATTTTTTTGCTTGACAATTACTATGAACCCCCAAACATTATATATTTATTTTAAAGCAAAGGCCCTACAAATTAAAATGGTGGGTGTTGTATTTTTTTCACACAGTATTTGCGCATCGATTTTTCAAACGCACTTTTTTGGGAAAAAACACTTTTTTGAAAATTATTGCACTAAAATACACTATATTGCCCAAATGTTTGGTAAAATATAAAAGATGATCTTATGCCGAGTACATAGTGTTGCCCTATGGCGTTTATGTGAAATTTCCATTAATATCTGTGAAATATTGTAACTATGAATATGTCTCCTTTTGCTTGCAGTTAAGGCTGGGCAAGCTCAAGTTAATTGCAGACATGGCGGGGCCGATACTTGACACTAACAATGGTTTAGCCAATTCCATTGTTTGTCACCTATTCACTATAAACGACCCCATGCCGGGATAGGGAATGAAGTGAGACCATTCAAGTTTTTTTACATCACTGGGAGTTTCGCCTGTAAGGGGGCTGGCTTAGACTATAAGCCAGCCAATGAGGAATCAGGCTGGTTTTTGGTTACTCGGAGGAAAGGAGAGGCAGCTCGGTCTTTTTCCCGGGAGAACCAACAAGCGAGATGGACCCAAGGTAATTTCTCCAGGAGCAGGGGAAGGTATGGCCTGCTACTTGTAACTAAACATGCTTTTACATCACGGTCTGAAGGAATATAATCTATATTCCTTCATATATATATATATTTTATTTCAACCTAGCATTTTCTGCCTTGATGTGCTAGGGATTTGTGTATTAGCTTGACTTTTAACTACTTGTAACTAAACATGCTTGTAGATCACAGTCTGAAGGAATATAATCTATATTCCTTCATATATATATATATTTTATTTCAACCTATCATTTTCGGCCTTGATGTGCTAGGGATTTGTGTATTAGCTTGACTTTTAACTACCTGTAATAAATGTTATTATATTCAAAGCCTTTCCTCCTGGTCAATAGAACTCTCATTTAACCCATATCATATTTTGTGATTAATAAATCAGAAATAGAGATTTTAGAGGTTACAGATGGCTGCCACAAAACCAGTACAGGACGGAAGGTGTTTGAATCTAATATCAAAATCGATGTATTAGAGATTAAGGCTAGTAGTTGAACTTAAATTGAGTCAGTTTGTTCAATCTATCTAGGGGAAAATATAGGTAAATATTTTTCTTTTTCTCTCTTTTGTAGTTTAGTTATATTTTTTTTTGTATTATATATATATTATATGATTATTTTGCTGAAGGTACTTAGTAGCTTGAACTTAAATTGAGTCAGTTTGTTCAATATATCTAGGGAAAACTGTAGGTAAATTTAAATTTTTATTTTTTTTGTGTGGTTTAAAAATGGTGGTGTTGCTGAAGGTACTTAGTAGAGTGAACTTAAATTGAGTCAGTTTGTTCAATCTATCTAGGGAAAACTATAGGTATTAACTCTAAAAATGAGAGAGGATACACCACATATTTAGTTTTGCATAAATATCCCGTAAATTTTAATTGAACAAGTTCTTTGGATGTACCATTTACAAACCGGTTTTATGTAGTGGGGAGGAAGCAACTTGGTGGGAAAAAGTGTAATTTCTTTTTATTATTATTTTTTTTAATGCTCACAAAGCTTAATTGCTCTCTCTAAACCATTGTTTGAGAGTGCGGCATGGTACATGTTTCATTGGAAAGACACCAATTGAGTGGGGTCTTGGTTTCCTGTTGAAAAAGTTTCAACAGATTTCTAATTTAAATGGTCTGTCCACTAAATGCATAATATTTGTGTATAGGACAGGAGAGCAGTAATATTCTCATTGTTGTCAGTTAAAGTACAGGGCTGTGGAAGTCTTGTTGCTGAATGCTGAAGCTAATATCTGAGAAAGATTATTAGTATAGGGTAAAATAAGGTGCATTTAGCATACTGTATTATACCCTGACTTTTTTTTTAGGATGAAACCTTACCACAAATTTGATATTCTGAGTTTGTGCTAGATTTTTAATTTCTTTTGTCTAAACTGAATGGGTGAACTTTGGTGTAAACACGGATGTGTTTACCTTTCTATTGTAAACCAAGAGGGTTATTCACCCTATTTGATACTTGTGGCCCTACTATTGTTCCTATTGTCCCCTGGGCCTATTGTGTAGGGGGTGTAGGCTAAAATAAGGTAAAATACAGGCTATTGTGAGTGGATTTGGGGTGTCTACAGTAATCTAAAAGATTGTTTTATTGAAAGCTGAAAATGTATAGATATATATCTATATATAGATATATATATATATATGTTATTTCGTTTTATTTATTATGTATTTTTTTTTTCTCCTTTCCACTCCACTTTACTGTATTTTCAGGATTTTATTCGATTTTAATGTTCGTTTTCCCAACTTCGTTACAGTAATCTAAAAAGGACTGTATAGTACAGGGCAACATTTAACTTAAACTATTGACGGGTGGGTAGAAGATATAGGTTATTCGGATAGCCGCCCTAGGGTACACTCTCTCTCATCTTAGGGATGGATGCTTATACCCCAAGGGTTTGCCCTCCCTTACACTCATTTTATTATCTCAGTATAGGCTCTGGGTTTATAATACACTGTCTAGGAGGGGGGATAGGTATATGGTAGTACCGCCAGCAATTAGGTGTCTCGCATGTTCTAGTCAAGTACATTCTAATATCCTGGACTCACAGGAAGCGCCAATTTTCCCTATTTTGTACCAATCATTTAAATTTGCCTCTTAGGGGGTAATTTTTTTTCTGAAAAGGCTGCATACCTGGATTACTTGTCCCTAAGCGCGGAGCTGTTTGCTGTTTTCAACATTTAACTTAAGCTTTAACTAGCTTACAAATTGTGCATATTATTGGTTGGTAATGGCAGCCATGTCCCGTCTAGAAGTCCGTAGCAACTTTTACTCTTAAACAGAACAATGTCACAGTTGCTACAAACAATTTCAATTCTTAAATGCTTAATGCTACGGCATCTACTTGTGCCTATGAAATTGGGGACAATAACGTATATGAAAAGTATGGGGGAAAGGAGGATATGGATCCTAATTCTACTTTTCCTGTGGCGATGGGAGAAATCGCAGAGCTACAAGAAAATCGAGAATGCACCATGGTCACAGAATTAGGAGCAAGACAAGTTCCCCAACATGGGCAAAATAATGCACACATAGGTGTGAGAAGTCTTAGTGACCAGAATAAGGCATCTTCTAGCACAGGGCGGTGTGGGCAATCTACACATACCATAGATTGTAATGCAATCATTCCGTCTGGAGTAGGTGTTAATTTTAACAACTCCTTGAAAGGTGAGAGCTCGGGGGTAAATATCCCTAGATCTCTTAGGAAGACAGGAAAGGTGGTCAATAAACCTAAAACCACACCAGTTGCTAAGGGATACCTTATTACTTTACAAAAGATAAAGTGCTATACATTCCAATCTATTAAAATAAATTATGTATTGTTTGCTTTAAAATAGGTTAGAAAAAATTTGGGAAGAGATTAACCACTGTTGTCTATAAAGTTATTTGTTTTCAGGTTAAGTGAATTCCAGAAATGATATGTGCATATCATTTAGCTGTACAGATGCAAAATACGCCCCTAACAAGAGGGTAAGGTATAAAGGCCCATTGTTTTTTTTTCCTCTTTCTCTTCTTTACTTTGTATTCTCCCAGAGGTCAGAAACGCCTAGCAATTCATTTGCAATTACTAAAGCTTTATCCAGAATGTATGGGATGCATTTGAAATGAATGTATACGTGTGAGTGAGAGAATGCATGGGTAGGAACTTTCCATGTGTAAACCATGATTTGTTTTGTGATAGCGGGTGCACCCAACATTGTTTTATGGCCATCAATAAGTGTGATCACACTAATGCGCATGCGTTGTACTGTTTATGATTATTTTATAAATACTTGTTTTTTTTCCCGTTTATAATGAGCTCAATACTGGTACCAGTTTAAATTTATAACTTTTGGTTTTACAAGTTTAAATGTATTCGCGAATAAATAACCTGTGCACAGATATGAATTATTTTTTTTTTTATGTCCTTTCTGGGGGCTTAGAGTGAAAGTTCATTCACTCTGACACTTGGAAACTACATGATACATTACTTTGCACATTGTGGCATCTTAGGCATTCAGTAGGTCTTGTGTTGCGTGTTGTTTTCCCTTCCAAATTCACTCATGTGAAGATTATAGGTCTACATGTTGTATTCTTAGAATGTAAGTATTTATAAACCCTACAGATTTTTCCTATAATTTTTGGCTATCAGAGTTTAGATATGGGGTGGGTCCTGTACATTTTTGACTTTACTTACGGTTGATGGATTCATTACCTCTGCTGGAAGGCGGTTCCAAGCATCCACTACTAGTTAGGCCAGTATGAACCTCTCAGAGAGGTACAGTGAGATGTTATTAATGATTTTTAAGTTTTTTATTATAGGATAAATGCACAAACAAGGACGGATGATTGGACCCAGATGTGTACCCAAATACACAAAGGACCTTAAAGAACATAATTTTTTTTTTGTATGTTCTTAGGAGAAGCCTTAAATATAATTAATTACAGGCCTAGCTAAATTCTAAACACTGGTTTGGGGCAGTCTGTTTCAATAAACAGACGTCCTACCCTCGCTAAAAACAACTTTTGTGGCCTTTTTGACTTGCAAATGGGTTTGCACTGAGAGTCAATTAATATGTTAATCACAACCGGGAGAGGGGGTTACCTTTAGTATACCTACAATGCTAAAGGCAGTTTTTCAAATGTTTTTTTTTTTGGGTTAACAAGACACAGATTTAAGCCGCTTCAACAAAGTTAAAGTTTGGGCCAGCATTCAATCTGTATGGTTTTATTATTTTGTTTTATTTTTTATTTTTTTATTTTAATTTTATTATTTTTTTTTTATTATTTTAATTGTAATTTTTAATTTTTTTTTTAATCTATTTTTTTTTGTTTGATTTTCTTCTTTTTTTTTCTCTTAAGGGAAAGGATTTTTATTTATTTTTTTGTTGTTGGTTTTTTTTATTTCTTACCTATATCACCTTATTTTTTTTTTTTGTTGGTGATTCTTCAGTTTTGCGTGACTATGGTCAAATAAAAAAAAAAGAGGGGAGTGAGTATGGGGAACACTACATGGAGAACATTTAAAGCGATTAGAAATGTTGATATAGAATATTATGGCTTCCCTGTAGCATTTTGGGGATGGGCCAAGTCCCAACAGGTGTTAGTTTTCTCTTATGACATGGGATAATCGTTTTATATGAATTTAGGTCATGGTAGCTATTTATCATGACACTAGTAATATTAGGGTTTAACAACAGTCATGTGACTATTTTCTGTGTAAATGTGACATACAATCCTCTCTACAGTTCTAACATTTGGCCAGTCATCAGATGTGGTCGTTGATATTGTTTTTTTTGGTTGGTCAGGTTTTCCTTTGTGTGCCATAATAAGTCAAAGAGCATTGCGTGAATATAATATAGATATACTGGAACTGGTGAGACTCATAGTGATTGTCAAATAGCAGGGAGTATAGTACAATTGTACTTAAAAGTATTTTAGTTTGATTGTTCCTGAAGCCACTAGTGACTGGTGACATCACACTTATCCATATTCTGAAATCAAGTTATTTTTGTCTGCGTAGATGACACTGCCTAATCTGCACATAGAACTCTCATAGTGGTGACCTCTTCTGTAGCCTGCTAAAGGCCGGACGGTACAGTAGCTACCCATGGTAGCCAAGGACGGAGCTATATGCCCAAATGTTTGGCACCAGCACTGAACATAGCTGCAGGAAAAGGAGCTAGTGGTGAGTTGCGATGGCAACAAGACCACCCGGGACACTTAAAGTGTCACACACACACACACACAGTGGTATTCAGCAGAAGGTGGAGCAGAGTTACTTGCAGGCATATGACAATGGAGGAAGAAAGATGAGGGGTGAAATCAGAAACCTGGCATAAGGACGTAAACCTAAAACCTAAACCTAAAATTGTTACACATGTCACTGGGAAAAGGGTCTCACTTTATGTTGCAGTATATCTATGGCAATTAAAAGGTCCTTACTGCTCAGACTTACCAGACAAGCATTCATTTGAATACATATGTCCCAAATGTACTTGTGTATCTCTTTCTCTACCTCTGTCCACATTAATAAAGTATAATCTTAGAAAGCCCGGATAGCTGTTCCAAAGGCCATTACTGTATGCTGTATCCAACGGGAATCACCGAAGGCTGTCCCAGAAGCAAGGGCAACATGACCAGATTGACATTATGGACTTTCGCACTATTATTATTGGACAGTTGAGAACAAGGATCCTCATGTCTCTATTTTATTTATTTATTTATTTATTTTTTTTCCCCCCTTCATTTTTTATTTTTTTGGGGTGCGTTTTATTATTTATTTTTTTTTTCTTCTCTTTATTTATCATATGATTTTTTTGTTATTATTATGGACTTATTACATCCAGAACAAGTGATGACTACCGATACTGGGATCCAGAAATGTGAACTGTAGAGATGGAGAGTTTAAACGTTTTTTATTATTCACAAAGAAGTCTGATTTCATTTCAGAGAGCAAAGCCGAAAAGTTCCAAATATTAAAGAAAATTGCACATAAACCATTATTCTATGTGTGGCCGAGTCTCATATACTCAACTGGCCACAAGGGGCCATCTGTTGCCCTATGGCGTTTATGTGAAATTTCCATTAATATCTGTGAAATATTGTAACTATGAATATGTCTCCTTTTGCTTGCAGTTAAGGCTGGGCAAGCTCAAGTTAATTGCAGACATGGCGGGGCCGATACTTGACACTAACAATGGTTTAGCCAATTCCATTGTTTGTCACCTATTCACTATAAACGACCCCATGCCGGGATAGGGAATGAAGTGAGACCATTCAAGTTTTTTTACATCACTGGGAGTTTCGCCTGTAAGGGGGCTGGCTTAGACTATAAGCCAGCCAATGAGGAATCAGGCTGGTTTTTGGTTACTCGGAGGAAAGGAGAGGCAGCTCGGTCTTTTTCCGGGAGAACCAACAAGCGAGATGGACCCAAGGTAATTTCTCCAGGAGCAGGGGAAGGTATGGCCTGCTACTTGTAACTAAACATGCTTTTACATCACGGTCTGAAGGAATATAATCTATATTCCTTCATATATATATATTTTTTATTTCAACCTAGCATTTTCTGCCTTGATGTGCTAGGGATTTGTGTATTAGCTTGACTTTTAACTACTTGTAACTAAACATGCTTGTAGATCACAGTCTGAAGGAATATGATCTATATTCCTTCATATATATATATATTTTATTTCAACCTAGCATTTTCGGCCTTGATGTGCTAGGGATTTGTGTATTAGCTTGACTTTTAACTACCTGTAATAAATGTTATTATATTCAAAGCCTTTCCTCCTGGTCGATAGAACTCTCATTTAACCCATATCATATTTTGTGATTAATAAATCAGAAATAGAGATTTTAGAGGTTACAATAGATACCAAACATGACATGCTTTAAAATTGCGCACCACCATACATTTTTAAAAGCATTTAAAGGCCTTTACAGGTTACCACTTTAGATCTACAGAGGAGGGCTATTGCTAAAATTACTCCCCTCGATCTGGTGTTCACGGTGATACCTCACATGCATGGTGCAATTGCTGTTTACATATGAGATGAGACCGACCTTTGCGCGTGAGCATGGGGGGACAGGGGTACTTTTTTATTTTTATTTATTTAGCATTTTAATTTTATTTTTACACTGTTCCTTTCATTTTTTATTTTTTTTATCATTTTTATTGTTATCACATGGAATGTAAATATACCCTATGATGGCAATAGGTAGTGACAGGTACTATTTATTAAAAAAAATTGGGGTCTATTAGACTCTAGATCTCTCCTCTACCCTCTAAGCATCTGACCACACCAAGATCGGTGTGATAAGTTGCTTTCCCAATTTCCCAATGATGCTGTTTATATCCGGTGAAATGATCGTAGCTTCCGGTAGATATGATTGGAGCCATTCTGGTCTTCGATCAGCTCTATGGTCAGCTGGCGGAACCACCGGCTGCATTCTCAGGTTCCCCGGTGGGATTAGAGGCAGAGAAATCCATGGAAGACGGTGGGAGGGAGGGGGAAGTTCGCACTCACTGATTGTAAAAGCAGTCTAGCGGCTAATTAGCCACTAGGATTGCTTTTACATGAAAGCTGACCACTGGCTGAAAAGAATGATACCAAGATGATACCTAAACCTGCAGGCATCATTCTGGTATAACCACTCAAAGTACAGCAACATACAAGTACGTTGCTGGTCCTTGTTGGGTATATATTGCAATGTTTTTCTTTTTAATGCAGCCTATGGACTAAACGAAAAAAGAGATTGGTGGGTATGCCCACTATTAGAATACTGCCCTGCATCCACCCACTTCTAATGATGGGCATACATGCCCCAATTTTTTTAACTGTGGTGGAGAAATCACCTCTTACAGCACCGGAGTTGCTGATTTACGTATAGTGAGAGCAAACACTGTTGCTGTCAAGATAAATAAATCAGTGCTGCAGCTGAATGGAGTACCTGAAAAGCAAACAATGGTAACAATAAAACACAGTAAACAGTAAAGTATAAAATAATTACATACCTGAAAAGCAAACATGATAAAACATAGTAACAATAAAACATTGCAGTTAAAATACAGTAAAAAGAGCAGAACAATAGAGAGAGAGAACATATATATATATATATATATATATATATATATATATATATATATATATATATATATATATATATATATATTTTTTATTTACACTTTTATTTGTAACTGTAATGGTTCCAAGTTCGGGTCTCTCAAAATGTGATGCCATCTTTCGAGACTCTGTGAAAGTGTACCCTAGACTGTGCCGTGCTGTACCCTACGCTAATACTCCACTAGTGTGTGGCAGCGTTCGCCTATGCAAAGAACAGGTTAGCCAGGACAAGATGGACAATAATAGCGGGTGTCACGCCTATATCCGCGCTTGCTACAGACACAATATCTTCTTTGGGATGATCGTTGGGAAGGGGTACCAGGGAGGACATACGGAAAATGCCTCTCATGCAGCCGGCTCACTGCATTTGCATTGGGAAGTTGGGCCACAGCACCGTCTAGAAACAGAAGGGCTCTGATAATCTCTTCTTGGAATTTAAGGAATGATCCAGTTTGTCCTGACGCTTTGTATAGCACAAAAACGTTCAGCAGAGCCAATTGGAATAAGTATACAGACACTTTTTTGTACCAGCGTCTGGCCTTACAGGCAAATACAACTGGTCGTTGAGGTCCATCCCTCCCATATTAAAGCGTAATTCCGCCGAAATATGCTTTTTTTTTTTTTTTCCTTTCATAGTTTAGTAAAGACATTAATAAGATGTCACTCCTGCTGCAGTTCTTTTCCCCACCGATCGCCAATTCTGCCCGTTTGGGTAACTTTTAAAAATTGTTGCTGGACGATTCCATTTTGCTTGTGGGCATTAGAAACCCACAAGCATTTACTTACTTACTTCTGGGATGCAGTGAATGCTGTGCCCCTAGCATTCACCGATCGATCCCGCGCATGCTCACTTCGCTCAGCGAGCAGCGGCGTACAATTTCTGGTTGCCATCACAACGGGCCGAAATCTCTCGAGATTTCATGCTGGCGGCGTCCCCCGTGGCTTCATGGGAAGAGTGTAAAACAGCTCCCAGGGGTCATTGCGGACACAGAGGGGTTTCTCCACAACACCAGTCGCCGTTGGAATTTGGACTGTCATATCTGCGTGAAGGAAGGACAGAACGAAAACATTGTGATTATCCCTGCACTTCACTGCGAGCAAATTATTACTTCTCAAGCAGGCTCTCCCCCTCAGTCTAAGACGGGACTCTACAAGCTGCTTAGATCAAACAAGTGACTAAAAAGTGTCACGCTTGTGTAATAATTGTCCACGTACAAGTGGTACCCCTTTCTGAGTAAGGGTGACACCAAGTCCCAAACAATCTTGCCAGCATTCCCTATGTAGTCTGGGAAGTTCTCGGGCTCCATGTGACTATCTTTTCCCTCGTTAACCATAAAACTTTATGTATAGCCTGTTGCCCTGTCACAGAGTTTAAAATCTTGACCCCCAGATCTGGCACGCTTGCTGGGAAGATACTGTTTGAAAGACAAGCGGCCAGAAAATGTAATCAGGGACTCATCAACACAGACAACTTGATCAGGAGTAAACAAGAATGCAAACTGTTGGTTGAAGTGGTTTCTGAGGGGTCAAATTTTGTGGAGCCGATCGTATTCAGGGTCACCCCAAGGGCAACAGAGTTCATTGTCATTAAAATGCATGGACCGCAAGATCTGCTCGTATCTAGCCCTAGTCATGGATGCAGAGAACACAGGCATATGATGAATTGGGTCAGTGGACCAATATGACCGCAACTCACTTTTTTAAACTATGCCCATGAGAAGGGTTAGGCCCAGGAAGGTCTTAAATTCGGAAACCATAATAGGTTTCCAATCTCTGGCAAGGGTCAACTGGGGATTAGCAGAGATTACTGACCAGCATATAAATTGCTTAGGTCCACAATAAATCTATAGAGATCAAATAAAAATCAAGTGACGTAAAAACTGTTTCCACCTGAATTCTGAGTTGGCCAGTGAATGGGGAAGTACGAGTGCTGCAGAAGTGGTGGGCTCCCAATTAGGATTGGCATATTCTGCAGGAAGGGCATTATGGGCTCGACGGGCCTGTGTGTCTTCTTGGTGGCTGCGGGACACTACTTGTGCTAGCCACCGCACCAGCTTGAACTGCACTTATGGGACTGGCCACGTCACCATGTGATACTGCAGTGCTGGATGTACGACCAGGGTGTACTAGGCCACTGGTGCTTACCAGTTCACCAGAAGGATGAGCAGCACTAGTACTGGCTCTCTGCTCCATACGAGAGCCCTGCAGTTCTTGCAGGTCAACAACAGCAGAAGAACGGGGTCGGGTAAGCCTGACCTTAGCAGGGACCACTACTCCGTCGTCAGAGCTATCTGTCAGGGTGCCGCTGCTGTCTACTGGATGGTATTCTGAGCCTGAATCTGACAGATGGGTGACTTCCTCTTCACTCTCATCTGTCATGCTCAGAAACATGTGCCCTCTAAATTTACTGGTACAACTAGTGAGACTCACAGGCAAAAAGAGCACCCGATTGTCAGAGCCTGCTTCAATCGCTACCAAAAAACTGTTAGCGTTCGCAGGGATCAAGCCTAAGCCCCCGTACACACGGTCGGACATTCCGATCACCAAAACCGTTGGATAATTTCCAACAAATTTTGTCCGAAACTGGTGTTGCACACACACGGTCGGACAAAGTTGTCGGAAAATTTGATCATTCGGAACGAGGTGACGTACAAAACGTACGACGGGACTACGTACAGGGCAGTAGCCAATAGCTTTCATCTCCAAATTTCTTCTGAGCATGCGTGGCATTTTGTGCGTCGGAATTCTCTACACACGATCAGAAAAAGTCTGATCGGATTTTGTTGTCGGAAAATGTTTAGATCCTGCTCTCAAATTTCAACAGAAAAAGTCCACTAGAGCCCACACATGATACAACATAATCCGATCAGACTATCTCCATCGGAATATCTGACCGTGTGTACGGGACATAACTCTGCGAATGCAGAAGTTATGTGTGTTGTGTTTTGTAAGTGACAGTGATCGATTGATACTGCATTTGGGTGTGTGGGGTGGGGCGGAGGGGCTAAACGCAGGTGCTAGCAGGTATCTGGGCTGATCCCGCTAATGCTGCATTTTTGGGAACCCTAAACTACTGGGGACGCTAGTATAGATCTGATAGGATCAAAGATATTGATCCGTTCAGACACTATACTACTAAGGGAGGTAGGTGTATGGTGCGTGCGTGGGTGTTAGTGCTACTGGCACTAATCAGACGCTTCCTGGGGTGACGCAGACCCTAACTGGCGCTAAAACCTAACTGATATCACCCGCCGGGTGATCAGGGGGTTAAACCTTTTTTAGGTAATATACGGCGGGTACCCTGACGCTATTAAAAATAACTAACATCACCCGTGACACTAATATGGTGATCAGAAAATAGATCTACTAGTTAAAATGGTGACAGGGGGTGAAAGGGTTAACCGGGGGGTAAACCTTTATTTAGGGGGGTACCCTAGACCTACCTGTGCTTACTACTAGCTGCCCTAAAGCTGATTAGTGACACCAATGCAGTGATCAGGAAAAATCTGAAAACTGCAATTGGTGACACAGTGACAGGGAGTGAAGGGGTTAACTGGGGGGGCGATCGGGGGTAATCGGGGGGTGAAATGTGTGCCTACGTGTACTGTGTCAGTGTAGTGTTGGTGCAACTCACTTTTAGATGTCTTCTTTCCTCTCTCTGGAATCAAAAAGAATTCCACAAGGGGGGATGACATCACTTCCCCTGCCTGTGTTTACACTTACAGGCAGAGGAAGCATTTGATTGGTCAGAACTGATCAGCAGGTCCAGGCCAGAAATCATTGGCCTGGACCTGAAGACTGATCAGTTCTGCAACTAATCTAATTGCTGATGGCACAGCGGAGGCGCGCGCATGCACCCCCTTCCCGCGGGTGTGAGCGACGTACAGGTACGTGGTTTTGTGCAACCGTGCCATTCTGCCGACGTGCAACTTTCAAATGTGTCCTTCTCACAAACCCTTCCCCTTTTTTGCTAGGCCACACCTATTTTTAGTATACAGTTACACTGAATGAAAAATGCCATTCTGTCACAAATGCATGTCAGGCAAGTGTGTGAACTGACATTTCTCTATTCTGTTGATAGAGCATCCATTTATACATCCATCACTCACATAGTGTTTCTGCTTCTAGTGCAAGTGTGAGGGTACCCTGTGTTTTCATTGTGGTAAAAATGAATGACTGCATACATCAGACTGGATATTAAGAATATTAATACAATTCACAGGGAATAAGAAGATATCACATGTTGAATAGTCAGCACCTCCAGGTGTCTGCACACCAAACTATTTTGCTTTTAAAGTACACCATAATCCCTGACTATCAGAACATATATGAAAATATTAACATTTTTTCATTGTTGTCAGCTCTGGCCTGCATTCTTCCACTTCCCTTACCTCACTACTGGTTAGTGATATCACTTTTGACCATCAAAGGCCAATACTGAGGCCCTCATATATATATATATATATATATATATATATATATGGTCTCATAATATATTTTCTATAAGACTCTATAACAACAGAGAGTCTAGCTAAGAATCACTACTTCAGTAAAAACAGTTATCTTGGAAAATCATTTATAAATAGTATCCCTCTCAGTGAAGTCCAGGGTAGTTCTGGTAACACAGGTGAAATTTCCGAAAGAAAATATTTGTCCGACAACAAAATCCGATCGGACTTTTTCTGATCATATGTAGAGAATTCCGACGCACAAAGTGCCACGCATGCTCAGAAGAAATTTGGAGACGAAAGCTATTGGCTACTGCCCTGTACGTAGTCCAGATATGATCCATTAAAAAATACGCATCTACCATATGAGCTAACCAACACCCATATCACAAAACATACACGCACATACAGTATCTACTGAACTAGCATATATGTCTTTCTAGAACAGGGACGAAGCAGCACATATTTTATCTCTGGGAGAATAATCCATCCCAGCCTATTGATTCTTCCTCTGAGAAAATTTAACCAGGAAACATTTTAGAGTATTTACAGACATACAATATAGTAATATACTAAAGGACTGGTTAGAGTTAAGCTTTTCCTAGGCACCCTTGTACTATTTAATCCATCATGATTTAAAAAATGCAGCCAGGTTTCCATAGTTCCACTCATAAATCCATGGGTGCCTTCACTTTTATTACAAAGTGGAAAGAATCCATAGAAGCAGAAATGTAATTACTTGTCTTTTGTTGATTGATAATGCTCAGTAAAACAAGACCCTGAGACTGTGATGACTCAAATGTATTGGAGCATTTGCATTGTGTCATGAATAAAAACAAGAACAGCATAATAAAAGATATAGAATGTTATTTATTTGCCAGCAAGGATGGCATGTAAAAAAGAGAAATAATATTTCCATATGACATTAACAAGAAATAATAGCCCTATACAAAGAAAATGCCATTAGTAAAAATGATAAAAAGTAAATATTTTGAACAGCAATTTTATTTATGCTGAACATGAGGAGAAGTAGTTCAGCAAGTGTTTTTCTTCCTTCATTATGAGCTCTAAAGAGGTAACTGCTTTCCTCTAGTAAGATTGAGGACTTTGATGGCATTTTTCTTGAGCACATAACATTAATGACCAGGATAAACTGCTCCCAAGGGGGCCATTTCCCTGGCCGCCCAAGTAGAGACATGCTACTACGGGAAGCTGTGACAAACAAAGGTGATTTAGGCAGCAGACAATAGACCTCTCTCAGTTACACTGGCACTGCATACGTCTTTGTACTAATGAGAATGTCATAATTCTTTACTGTGTGTCAAAATAAAAATGCAACCAGATTTCTAACAATAATTAAGCAAGTGATCCTAAACTGCAACATTGGGGGTATCATGTCCCGAGCATGGCTGAATAGGGTGCATACTTTGGGAGATCTGGAGCTTCAACTCACATTTTAGGAGCTAACCAACATATATAACTGACATCCTACATTCTATGTGGCATGCTGTTTATCCTAAGTAAAATAAGATGTATTTCTGATCATGGCAGAAGCAACCACTCATGAAAGAAAATTGTCCCTTCTGTGATAATTTCATGGTGCACAATTGACAATAGAGTGCAAAAATTTTGATATTTTTGGGCAGTTGAGTAATTTGCATAAGCAGATGCCCTACCTACACTCCCTCAGGACCACGAATCTCCTGCTTCATAGTCCTCCTTCCATAAATGGTTTTATGCTATCTAAAGAGAATTTTTATTTAACTAGTATGTGTTCTCCTTTCAAAACCTACTCTTACTATATAATTGGCCAATAGTTTTCAATCTATTTTTTTACTTTTGGACAGGAAGATGAAGAACTGGAAAACCTATCTGGCTTGTTTTGCTGTTAGTGTCCCTGTTAAGGAGATTTCCCATTATTTCCTACCCCAGTGTCTGCACAGGGCACTAAAGGCATCCTCCCAAATGGAACATTGACACAAAATACTTGAGTTCCAAACCCTTTCCTGGTCATCTCTCTGTGTTGAGTCAGTGGTTCTCTAGGTGAACAAAGACAAGGAGAAAAAGAGTGAAAAAGGCATGAAAGAGATTCTTCCATGGGTAGTATTCAGTTGTACGTATGGGTAAAGTATGGCAAAAATTGTACACTATCATTCATAAGGTTGCTGGATACCTTTCCTAGGATTAAGCAACCTATTTTAGCACATGTGAAAAATATGACCGTCTCCACACGAAGTGTGGGCAGTAGCATTTGATGCTCATTGGGGTTTTCTGGAATTTCTTGCAACATGCCAGGTTGGGTTCAGATCTGGTGAACAATGGTAGAATGAAAAAGGCCCTAACATGGAACCAGTGTGTGCTCAACTGAGGCACCTATTCAATAAAAAGGTGCTTCTAAGTGGATTCTTTAAGAAGGTTTGGTATTTACTGATCATAAAAACAGGTTAGCTAAAAATTATAATCAATAAACATATACTACTGAAAGTTCATATATAGTATCTGTGACTGATTGAAGTGAATTTAAAAAATCAATAAATCAACAGTGCAAAAATCCAAAGTGCTTGTGCTTTCCTCCACCATTCACACAGGCTGCTCACTTCACATCTGAATAAAATCAGCAGTGTTCCCCTAGTAGAGAAAGCTGGTGTGGTGCTGGTAATCACTTTCCTCCTTCAAATCGCCTATTCCCATGGGATAAAAACCCTGATCATCTCACCAGATATTATGGATATGCAAAAGAAGGAAGGCAGAATCTAGTGCTCTCAGTTTAAAATCACCAAAGCATTGACTTCTTCAGTAGTTCAGTGCTTTGACGATAAGCATCTAGGGGATGGATCCTGCGTATTGACGTTACATCGCGGCCATCTTGAGACCTATTGTGCCTGAAATGTGTTTTCAGCTTGCACGGCTTACAGTGCCATCTTTGTCAGTTGGGTTTTTATCCCATGGATATAAGCGATTTGAAGGAGGAAAGTGATTACCAGCACCGTGTCAGCCTTCTCTATTATCCCTAAAGGGGAACAATGCTGATTTTATTCAGATGTGAGGTGAGCAACCTGTGAGTAGGGATGATCCTGATGTTAGACTTGAACGTAAGTTTGAGTCGAACATCGGGTGTTCGCCGAATAGCGAACAATTTGGGGTGTTCGTGGAAAATTCGAAAGCCACAGAGCACCCTTTAAAAGTCTATGTCTAGTGCTCATTTTAAAGGCTTATATGCATGGTATTGTCATAAAAAGTGTTTGGGGACCTGGGTCCTGCCCCAGGGGACATGTATCAATGCAAAAACCTTTTTAAAAACGGATGGATGCTTAAAGTGAAACAATAAAAGTGTAATATTCCTTTAAATTTCGTACCTGGGAGATGTCTATAGTATGCCTGTAAAGTGGCGCATGTTTCCCGTGTTTAGAACAGTCCGAGAGCAAAATTAAATTTCTAAAGGAAAAAAAGTAATTTAAGAGTACTCGTGGCTATAATGAATTGTCGGTCCCAGCAATACACATAAAAGTTCATTGATAAAAACAGTATGGGATTCCCCCACAGGGGAACCCCGAACCAAAATTAAAAAAAAAATGCGTGGAGGTCCCCCCAAATTCCATACCAGGCCCTTCAGATCTGGTATGGATATTAAGGGAAACCCCCGCGCCAAAATTAAAAAAAAAATGGCGTGGGGTCCCCCCAAACATCCATACCAGACCCTTATCCAAGCATGCAACCTGGCAGGCTGCAGGAAAAAAGGGGGAAGAGAAAGTGGTACCCCTCCTGAACCGTACCAGGCCACATGCCCTCAACATTGGGAGGGTGCTTTGGGGTTGCATGTTCGGATAAGGGTCTGGTATGGATTTTTGGGGGGCCCCCACACCATTTATTTATAACAGCTTAAATTCTTCTGGAAAGGCTGTCCACAAGGTTTAGGCGCTTGTCCATGGGAATGTTTCACCATTCTTCCAGAAGCGCATTTGGGAGGTCAGGCACTAATGTTGGACAAGAAGGCCTGGCCCACAGTCTCCGCTCTAATTCATCCCAAAGGTGTTCTATCAGGTTGAGGTCAGAACTGTGTGCAGGCCAGTCAAGTTCATCCACCTCAAACTCGCTCAATGTCTTTATGGACCCTGTTTTGTGCACTGGTGCGCAGTCATGTTGGAACAGGAAGGGGCATCCCCAAACTGTGCTCACAAAATTGGGAGCATGAAATTGTCAAAAATGTTTTGGTATGCTGACGCCTTAAGAATTCCCTACTGGAACTAAGGGGCTGAAAAACAATCCCACACCATAACCCCCCTCCAAAAAATGATTTAGACTGATCATTTGTTTGGCTGAGGTATTTGTTAGAATAGCATACAGTTCAGATATATGGCCCTGAAACTTATCCTATTTGTAACATATATATTCCATGGTTGCAAGATAACATTTGCGAGCTAGAGTAAGTAAATAGTGCTTTAATTGATTGTATCGAAAGTGCTCTGAATCTGGCAGTTGGTGCTTATCCATTAGGGTCTGTTTGGTCAATATACCCTTATGGTCACAAAGGTCCACTATGCGTATGAGGCCTTTATTAGTCCACCCTTCGAATGTGTGTGGTGTGAGGCCCAAGGTGAACTCCCTATTTCTCAACAAGGGAGCCAATGGGCAATCGGGAGACCTAAAGTTGTGAGATTTAGAAAGTCTATCCCATATGCTGAGTGAAAAAGAAAGAGAGGGGCACAATATTTCGAAGTTGGTCTCGCACTGGCAACCACATGGCATATGAGATTGACCTGGAGAGACAGGAGTATGATTGCACTTGCATCCACAATGAGTGGGGCTGGTGTGAGTGAAATCTGATAAGCTTGGCTAGCTGTGTGGCCTAGAAATATTTGAGTAAATCAAGGACTACCAGGCCTCCCTTTTGTTTCGGAGTATACAATGTACGCTTATTCACCCTAGGCCTTTTGTCCCCCCAAATAAACAGGAAAAGCTGTCTTTGAAATGCTATCAAATCAGACCGGACCAAAACTTTATGCATGTATACACCTGTTCATTTGTATCTGACTCTTGATACAAATGGTCCTAGGATCATTAGTTAAATATCTGATCCACGGACCCCAGACTTTTTCAAACACTTTAATCTTGTCATTTAAAATTGCTGGGAGCCTTTCATTTAGCATGAGCCCAGAGAACTTATGCTTATACTGACTCTTGGTGATTCTATGGGCCAGTCCCATGAAAGACTTTTTCATAGACCTTTCTTGGCCAATTTTTACAAGGTCGGGTTTTCTGCTCATTTCTCAACCCTCCCCTAATTGATTAGCTGGGACTGCCATGTAGAATGTGATAGCACATGTGCATGGCTACTTTATACTCACATACTAGGGACGATTTAGACAAGGGCCAATTAACCTACCATCATGTTTGTGGAGTGTGGGAGGAAACCCACACAGGCACAGGAAGAACATGCAGATAGGCCCCTGGCGGAAATTGGAACCAAGGACCCCCTAAGCCACTGTTTCATCCACAACTTTATAGCTGGATCCCAAATAGTGTACAATTCTAGGGACACCTATTAGGACAGAAATATTGGGCCTGCCATTTCTAACTTATTTTTGATGGTGAAAGCTCTAAGATTGCCGTTGTCATCGTTGCTATACTATTTAAAGTGGACCACAAAAATGGAAAGTCTGCTTAGATAACAGCTCTTGACCACCTGTATTAAAAATGTGCATAGACAGTGGTAAAAAAGACAGCATTTTAAGAAAATAATAAAAAAGGGATACCTCAGAACCTGCTTCACCACTATGTGCATGAAGAGTTGGGTGCTCAAAATCCTGTAAGAAGTCACTCCTGCACTGCCCTGGAGCTAAGACTATCCTGTCCATAGGGTGACAGTGTTGCTGTGATTTCATTGCAGAGCGAATAGCGTTGTTACCCTGTTGATAGAAGTTGAAAATTAATGGATCAATTAACAAGTAATAAAGCTATGTTACAACAGGGAACAAGAAAAACAAAAACTGCTCAGTTAATTGCTAGTGACAGATTGCTGTTGTTTTATTTAAAAATTTTTGCTCATAGTTCCACATTAGAAAAGTAGTAGATCTGAGAACAGCTACATTTGTTTCAAAAGGATATGCCTGTTTTGTGCACAAGAAAAAGTGTGGGAGCCCTTAGGCCTTGTTCACATATGTGCGGCCGCGGTTTTGTGCCTGGGGTCCGGTGCACTTCTGTTCATTGGTTCAGGTGTGATTCAGGTCCAAATTGTTGCCTAAATTCACACCGAACCGGACTCAAAAATGCACAGGTCCCTTTTCGAATCCACACTGCGGCCACCCCGGACTTCTGTGAAGCAGCTCGCCATGGAGCTGGTTCACAGAGGTCCTGGACGGCCACAGAGTGGATTGCAAAAGGGTCACACTGTCATGTGAAAACCGCATCCAATTCGCTTAATATGTGAACCTAGCCTTAGTGATAGAACAAGTGTTACTGGACAGGATGAACACATCAGTGTGGGCATGGATGGGACACTGGTCATATGGCATTTATCTATAATAAAGGAATTGCTGCTCACACCCAATAAGTGATTCTACCACACGCAATACAGAAACATATAAATCAAACATGCAGTGTAGCTCGACTCAAATGAAATATGAATAACTAACAGTATATTGTCACCAAACAGAATCATAAATATGTACACAATTGTATCTAAATCTGAAATCGATCAATAAAGTGTATAAGTGTCTATATCAGATCATCTCAACAACTTTCTTGTGGATCAACATCATGAAAACAGTCCAAAAGTAGTAAATATTCCACCACCGTGTAACAAATCATAAAGTGTCAGTAAGATGAGAGGCTAGTGTGCATAGGTGTTGGTGCTGTTTGCACTGAACCTATCCGTTTTGTCTATCCCATAGAATTTCATGAAATATAGGTCTGGTTGATATAAGAAACATTTTAGGGATTGCCATTATAGGGCCCTATCCTTGATGAAATTCTGGGCAATAGATATGGTTTTCTCAAATTGGAGTGATTCTAATCCTATAAGAGATATATGCAGGAATGAAACAAAAAGATTTATCTTTGCAACCCCTAGATCTAAATGTGGCATCATATTTTAATTGATTTACAGGGGGTCCCCTAGTTACAAACATCCGACTTACAAACGACTCCTACTTACAAACGGAGGGAGACAACAGGAAGTGAGAGGAAATCTACCCCCAGGAAGGGAAATTCACTCCTGTAAGAGTTATTATGGGGAAAAAGGTTCTTCCACTGATGCTTTTTTATCAAGGCTTGTTTCCACAACAACCCAAAATTTTCAAAATCCAATTGTCATTGGGACAGGAAGTGAGGTGAAATCTTCTGAACAGGGGCACAGACAGCAAAACAAACATTACAGGGGTGTTAACCCTTCCCTATGCTATCCAAAAAGCTTAAAAATAGTTTTTCTGGCTGGAACTACACTTAAAAAATGTACCTGTTCCGACTTACAAACAGATTCAACTTAACCACTTCCCACCCGGCCACTGCACATATACGGCCGGGTGGGAGCCGTCTACTTCTGACTGGACGTTCCGGAACGTCCTTCAGAAGTAGCGGGATCGCGCGGGCGCGCTCCCGCGCATCCGCGCGATCCCGATGCGCGCGTGTCCCCCGCACACGCCGCATCTCGGCACGGCAGGTGGGCAATGTATTTGCCCTCCTGATCCATGCGATGGCTGTGTCTAATCACAGCCATCGCAATGTCAACAAAGGGGGAAGGGCGGCAGATGACAGGAGATCGCGCCGCTGCGTGCCCGCGCAGCGGCGCGATCCCGATCTGCCTGTGTCCCCCAGAGACAGCTGAGCAGTGTGAGACAGGAGGGCCATCTGATTGGCCCTCCTGATCACATGACGACTGTGTCCAATCACAGTCGTCATGTAATGTAAATAGAGAGCAGTTGTAACTGCTCTCATCTCTTCCTCTCCTCACACAGAGCCTGTCAGTGAGGAGAGGAAGAGAGATCTGTGCTGCAGCCAGGAGATCAGTGAGTTATATAGCTGTTTGTCTGCTGTTAACCCACTGATCACCTAGCTAGTGTCCCCAAAACACAGTGTCCCCAAAACACAGTGTCCCCAAAACACAGTGTCCATCTGCCCGCCATCATCCGGCACATCTGCCCGCCATCATCCGGCACATCTGCCCGCCATCATTCGGCACATCTGCCCGCCATCATCCGGCACAGCTGCCCGCCATCATCCGGCACAGCTGCCCGCCATAATCCGCAAATCTTCCGGCCATCAGCCGCCCGCCACCAAACACATCAGCCCGCCACCATCAGGCACATCTGTCCGCCCGCCATCAGGCACATCTGTCCGCCCGCCATCAGGCACATCTGTCCGCCCGCCATCAGGCACATCTGTCCGCCCGCCATCAGTCGCATCTGTCCGCCCGCCATCAGTCGCATCTGTCCGCCCGCCATCAGTCGCATCTGACACCCGCCATCAGTCGCATCTGACACCCGCCATCAGTCGCATCTGCCCGCCATCAGTCGCATCTGCCAGTCAACATGACTAAAAGGTCATACAGCGCAGAGGAGGCTTGCCAGATACTCCAAAGTATGTCAGACGAGAGTAGCGGGGAACTCTCTCTGTCAGACTCGGATAGCGACTATGAGCCAGTGGACAGCAGTGGCTCCGAGATGGAAACAGAGGATGATAGAATCCTAACAAAGAGAAGCAGGAGAAATGAGCAGGCGCAGGCATCCACCAGCAGCGCAGCACTCCAGGATGATATGCAGGCATCCACCAGCAGCACAGCACTCCAGGATGATATGCAGGCATCCACCAGCAGCGCAGCACTCCGGGATAGGCAGCCATCCACCAGCAGTTTGGCAACCTTCCTAGAAGATAGGCCAGATGCTAGCAATGGAGCATCACATCAACGAGGCAGTACTACCCTTCCAGATGTTCTACTGTATCCAACATGGCTGCCCGATACGTCAGTAGAACCTGTAATTCCCCTTTTTACAGCCCAGCCAGGCCCTCAGATACGGACGGAAAATGTAACCCCACTTTATTATTTTCACTTATTTTTTCCCAATGATCTCCTAACCTACATTGTGGAGCAATGTAATCTATATGCCAGCCAACATATAGCCAACAATCCAAGTTCTTCCTATGCCCGCCCTTTTGTTTGGAAACCCCTCACCATTGAAGAATTTAAAATTTTCCTTGGCCTAACCCTCAACATGGGGCTGACAAAAAAAAATGAACTCCATTCCTACTGGTCTACCCTACATATCCAACACATGCCGATCTATTCATCAATGATGCCCAGAACCCGTTATGAAATGATAATGCGATTTTTACATTTCAATAACAATGCCCAATGCCTCCCTCGAAATCATCCCAGTTATGATAAATTATTCAAAATTCGGCCCCTAATCAATTTTTTTTTGCGCCAGCTTCAAACGACTGTTTACCCCAGATAAAAATATCTGTGTAGATGAGTCACTATTACACTTCACTGGAAGACTTGGAATCCAACAATACATGCCCAGTAAACGAGCCAGACGTGGGGTAAAATTTTATAAGGCGTGTGACAGGGCCACGGCCTTCACATATGATTTCATAATTTATGAGGGAAAAGACAAAAAGCTAAACCCCCCTGGATGCCCTACCTACATGGGAACAAGTGGCAAAATTGTCTGGCAGCTGATCCAACCACTGCTTGGGAAAGGTTATCACCTATACAGTGGTGTGAAAAAGTGTTTGCCCCCTTCCTCATTTCCTGTTCCTTTGCATGTTTGTCACACTTAAGTGTTTTGGAACATCAAACCAATTTAAACAATAGTCAAGGACAACACAAGTAAACACAAAATGCAATTTGTAAATGAAGGTGTTTATTATTAAAGGTGAAAAAAAATCCAAACCATCATGGCCCTGTGTGAAAAAGTGATTGCCCCCTAAACCTAATAACTGGTTGGGCCACCCTTAGCAGCAACAACTGCAACCAAGCGTTTGCGATAACGTGAAATGAGGCTTTTACAGCGTCCTGGAGGAATTTTGGCCCACTCATCTTTGCAGAATTGTCCTAATTCAGTTACATTAGAGGGTTTTCGAGCATGAACGGCCTTTTTAAGGTCATACCACAACATCTCAATAGGATTCAGGTCAGGACTTTGGCTAGGCCACTCCAAAGTCTTCATTTTGTTTTTCTTCAGCCATTCGGTGGTGGACTTGCTGGTGTGTTTAGGATCATTGTCCTGCTGCAGAACCCAAGTTCGTTTCAGCTTGAGTACACGAACAGATGGTCGGACATTCTCCTTCAGGATCTCTTGGTAGACAGCAGAATTCATAGTTCCTTTTATCACGGCAAGTCTTCCAGGTCCTGAAGCAGCAAAACAGCCCCAGACCATCACACTACCACCACCATATTTTACTGTTGGTATAATGTTCTTTTTCTGAAATGCAGTGTTCCTTCTACGCCAGATATACTTGGACACACACCTTCCAAAGAGTTCCACTTTTGTCTCATCGGTCCACAGAATGTTGTCCCAAAAGTCTTGGGGATCATCAAGATGTGTTGTGGAGAAATTGAGACGAGCTTTGATGTTCTTTTTGCTCAGCAGTGGTTTTCTCCTTGGAACTCTGCCATGCAGGCCATTTTTGCCCAGTCTTTTCCTGATGGTGGAGGCATGAACGCTGACCTTAACTGAGGCAAGTGAGGCCTGCAGTTCCTTGGACGTTGTTGTGGGGTCTTTTGTGACCTCTTGGATGAGTCGTCGCTGCGCTCTTGGGGTAATTTTGGGCGGCCGGCCATTCCTGGGAAGGTTCACCACTGTTCCATGTCTTCGCCATTTGTGGATAATGGCTCTCACTGTGGTTCGCTGGATTCCCAAAGCTTTGGAAATGGCTTTATAACCCTTTTCAGACTGATAGATCTCAATTACTTTCTTTCTCAATTGTTCCTGAATTTCTTTGGGTCTCGGCATGATGTGTAGCTTTTAAGGATCTTCTGGTGGACATTACTGTGTCAAGCAGCTCCTATTTAAGTGATGCCTTGATTGTGAACAGGTGTGGCAATAATCAGGCCTGGGTGTGGCTAGAGAAATTGAACTCAGGTGTGGACAACCACAGTCATAGTATGTTTTAACAAGGGGGGCAATCACTTTTTCACACAGGGCCATGATGGTTTGGATTTTTTTTCACCTTTAATAATAAACACCTTCATTTACAAATTGCATTTTGTGTTTACTTGTGTTGTCCTTGACTATTGTTTAAATTGGTTTGATGTTCCGAAACACTTAAGTGTGACAAACATGCAAAGGAACAGGAAATGAGGAAGGGGGCAAACACTTTTTCACACCACTGTATGTAGACAATTTCTACACAAGTCTCCCACTTTTCCGCCATCTCTACCTAAAGCAGACTGTGGCCTGTGGGACAGCGCGGACCAACCGCAAAGGCTTCCCACAGACATTGGTCACCAAGAACTTGAAGACGGGTGAAAAGGCCAGTATGCGGACTGAAGAGGTACTAGCGCTGAAGTGGCGAGACAAAAAAAGAGACGTCTACATCCTTTCCACAATACACAACGACACCTTGGTGGAACTGCAGAGAAGAAGAGGCGCCGTCCAGAAGCCAAAATGTATCGACGAGTATAACCTATACATGGGGGGGGGGGGTGGATATGAACGACCAGATGATGCAGCCCTACTTGGCCACCAGGAGATCGCTTTTTTGGTACAAAAAAGTCGCCATTTATTTGATGCAACTAGCCATGTTCAATTCCTATATTATTTTTTCTAAGTGCACCCAAAGTTCCCTGACCTATCTCAGATTTCAAGAAGACGTCCTCACAGCCCTCATCTATCCCCATGGCCAACCCACTCAACTAATTCGCTCTGATGAAGTATCCAGACTCCATGAAAGGCACTTTCCTGAACTTCTCCCTCCTACCCAAACAGGTCGCAAACCCCCAAAAAAATGTCGTGTGTGTTCAAGTAGGGGAAATCGCCGCGACACCCGATACTACTGTCCCGACTGTCCCTCCCATCCAGGCCTCTGTATTGGAACGTGCTTTCGAAGCTATCATACTTCACTGCACTATTAGATGACTTTTTTCCAGTTTCCACTTTCTGCCATTTCTGTGAATGACCCGGACTGTTAACGACTATGCCTCTGCCAAACATCTTTCTGCCTTCAATGTGAATTGACCTCGGCCTGTTAAATGACCATTCTTTTTGCCTGCCTCCTGAACTGATCATTTGCCCTGCCACTGTACAGCACAGGGGTCTCACATGTGAGGGGCTCCAGAAAAGGTTTTCCGAGTGGAGAAAACATTTTTCTCCAGGTTTTGTTTTCTCGGATTAGGGTCTGGAGACTCAGAGGCTTCGTAGAGATTTGGGTGGGAAGAAGCCTCTACCCCTGTCCTCAGGTCTTACCTGACCAAGGCCTAATGTACAAAGTGCCACCTGCTGCCATCTGAACTGGTCATGCCTCTGCCTGCCACCTGAACTGGCCGTGCCTTTGCATGGCACCTGAACTGGCCGTGCCTATGCATGGCACCTGAACTGGCCGTGCCTTTGCATGGCACCTGAACTGGCCATGCCTTTGCCTGGCACCTGAACTGGCCATGCCTTTGCCTGTTACCTGAACTAGCCATACCTATGCCTGTTACCTGAACTGAACTTTGACTGCTCTGGAACGGTATTCCTGCCTGCTAGAACCACAGGTGAGCCTTTTTTTTTACCCTTTGCTCAGCAGAATGTATTTTGGGGTGCAATTCTTGGTGTATACATGCTATGTGTTAGAAGCCTAAAGGTGCTACTTGCATGTTGGGCTTCTGTATGTGGCCAGGTAGTGGAAAAGTCTGACACATGGGGTATCGCCATACTCAGGACGAGTAGCAGAATGTATTTTGGGGTGTAATTTTGGCTATGTACATTCTATGTGTTATAAAGATCTTCTAAATTGACAACTTTGTAAGAAAAAAATAAATTGGTTTTAATTTTCTTTCCACATTTTCCAAAAACTTGTGGAAAGAAATTACATGTTTAAAAGACTCATTATGCCTCATAGAATATACATTGGGGTGTTTTCTTTCCAAAACTTTGTGGGTAATTCTATTGTCCTGGTGCTCCAGGGCCTTCAAAAATGTGATAGGTACTCAGGAAATGAAATGTGTAATTTATGCCTTTAGAACACCTGATGGTGCTACATGGATGTTGGGCCTCTGTATGTGGCCAAGCTGTGTAAAAGTCTCACACATTTGGGATCGCCATACTCAGGAGGAGTAGCAGAATGTATTTTGGGGTGTAATTTTTGCTATGTACTTGCTATGTGTTGGAAATATCTTATAAATGAACAACTTAGCGTAAAAAAAATGCGTTTTCATTTTTTTTCCACATTTTCCCAAAACTTCTGGAAAAAAATGAACCGTTCAAAAGACTCATTATGCCTCATAGATTATACGTTAGGGTGTTAGCTTTCCAAAATGGGGTCACTTTGTGGGCGTTTCCATTGTCCTGGTGCTCCAGGGCCTTCAAAATTGTAATAGGTGGTTGAGAAATGAGATGTGTCATTTATGCTTGTAGAACGCCTGAAGGTGCTACTTCACTGGCGGGCCTCTGTATGTGGCCAGGCTGTGTAAAAGTCTAACACATTTGGTATCGCCATACTCAGGAGGAGTAGCAGAATGTATTTTGGGGTGCAATTTTTGCTATGTACATGCTATGTGTTGGAAATATCTTATAAATTAACAACTTAGCGTAAAAAAAATGCGTTTTCATTTTTTTTCCACATTTTCCCAAAACTTCTGGAAAAAAATAAACTGTTCAAAAGACTCATTATGCCTCATAGATTATACGTTGGGGTGTTAGCTTTCCAAAATGGGGTCACTTTGTGGGCGTTTCCATTGTCCTGGTGCTCCAGGGCCTTCAAAAGTGTAATAGGTGGTTGAGAAATGAGATGTGTCATTTATGCTTGTAGAACGCCTGAAGGTGCTACTTCACTGGCGGGCCTCTGTATGTGGCCAGGCTGTGTAAAAGTCTCACACATTTGGTATCGCCATACTCAGGAGGAGTAGCAGAATGTATTTTGGGGTGTAATTTTTGCTATGTACATGCTATGTGTTGGAAATATCTTATAAATGAACAACTTAGCGTAAAAAAAATGCGTTTTTTTTTTTTTTTCCACATTTTTCCCAAAACTTCTGGAAAAAAATGAACCGTTCAAAAGACTCATTATGCCTCATAGATTATACGTTGGGGTGTTAGCTTTCCAAAATGGGGTCACTTTGTGGGCGTTTCCATTGTCCTGGTGCTCCAGGGCCTTCAAAAGTGTAATAGGTGGTTGAGAAATGAGATGTGTCATTTATGCATGTAGAACGCCTGATGGTGCTATTTCAATATTGGGCCTCTGTAAGTGGCCAGGCTGTGTAAAAGTCCCACACATGTGGTATCGTAATACTCAGGAGGCGTAGCAGAATGTATTTTGGGGTGTCATTTGTGGTATACACATGCCATGTGAGAGAAATAACCTATTACAATGAACATTTTGTGGGGAAAAAATAAAAAATAAAAATTCTTCATTTTGCAAAGAATTGTGGGAAAAAAATTACAACATCAAAAACCTCACCATGCCTCTTACTAAATACCTTGGAATGTCTACTTTCAAAAAAGGGGTCATTTGGGGGGTATTTGTACTTTCCTGGCTTGTTTGGGTCGCAAGAAATGAGATAGGTCACCAGTACATCAGATGTGATCAATTTTGTATGATTCGCACCACCGCTTGTAGACTCTATAACTTTCACAAAGACCAAATAGTATCCACTAATTTGGGTTATTTTTACCAAAGATATGTAGCAATATAAATTGTGGCCAAAATGTATGAAGAAAAATTAATAATTTGCAAAATTTTATCACATAAACTAAGAAAAATTCGTTTTTTTCAAAATTTTCCGTCTTTTTTCATTTATAGCGCAAAAAATAAAAAACCCAGAGGTGATCAAATACCACCAAAAGAAAGCTCTATTTGTGGGAAAAAAAGGACAAAAAAATCATTTGGGTACAGTGTTGCATGACTGAGTAATTGTGATTCAAAGTGTGAGAGCACCGAAAGCTGAAAATTGGTCTGGGCAGGAAGGGTGTTTAAGTGCACAGTAAGCAAGTGGTTAAGAACAAACCTACAGACCCTATCATGTTTGTAACCCGGGGAGCCCCTGTATATCAGATTATTCGTTTATAAAACAAATAAAAAGGTATATGTCGGGTAAATATTTATCCAAAATATTAAAAAAGAAAATTAGGGCCAATTTTATTGAAAGTATACAAACCGGTAACGGGGAAAAGGTATACTCCACCCCCAGATATTGCGCAGGCTTTTCAAGATTACTATGGAAAAATTATACTCGATAACCCAAAAAGACCCCCCCCCCCCCCCCAGATAAGGTAAAAAAGAGGCTAGACAACACTAGAGTTCTGTTGAATGAAATTGGCCTAAATTTTTAGCTCCTTAGAGGATCCCATAACAGAAGTGGAGATATTTAAAATCGAAAAAGAGTCACCAGCCAGGAAAAGTCCAGGTCCCGATGGGCTGTCGACCGTATATTACAAAAAGTTCAGTGACATTTTAGTTCCCAAGATGTGCTCTTGCATGAATGGAATAGGCACTAACTGGGAGATATGACAGGAAGCACTAGAGGCCGCGATTACCATTATCCCTAAGGAAGGAAAGAAACCCTCATTGTGTTCAAGCTACCTGCCCATCTCCCTGTTGAATGCCGACGTGAAGTTCGCGAAGATACTAGCTGGCAGAATGAAGACAGTAATGAATGACCTGGTGCACACTGACCAAGTGGGCTTTATCCCAGGCAGGGAAAATAGGGATAATGGCATAATGGAACCCTTTTGTTAGTACAAAAGATAAAAGAGAGTAAATCCCCAGGACTACTACTGTCTATAGACGCCGAAAAAGCATTCAACAGAGTAGACTGGGGATTTATGCAGAACACATTGGACAAATATCAAAATCCCAGGCTCTAACTCTACATACTTCCCCCTGAACCGTGGTAAGAGACAGGGGTTCCCCCTTTCCCCTCTCCTATTCACCCTCACCATGAAACCTTTGACTAGATTCATCTCTGACAATTATAACATAAAGGGCTATCTAAAAGGAAACCAAGAATTCAAAATCAACTTATACGCGGACGATGTCCTTCTATTCATTTCCGACCCTCTCATCTCCCTCCCAAACCTATTTGCCTCCCTAAACTCTTTTCACCAACTTACAGGGTTAGGAGTGAACCCATATAAATGCACAGAAATGCCCATTCACCTCCCCCAGTCACTTCTGACCTCCCTAAAAGACGCATATACATTTTCCTGGAATCACACCTCACTACAATATTTAGGTATAAAACTGGCCCCTACCCTTAAACAGATGTACTCACTAAATTATCCACAAGCCTTCTCCACGGTCAAAAACCTTCTTAACCAATGGTCCTCCTACTGTATATCCTTCTTAAGCCGCATCCAAGCAGTAAAGATGTCCATCCTTCCGAAGCTTCTCTTCTTCTTTAGATCCCTACCTATATATGTACCCCACTCTACATTACAAAAAATCCAACCATATTTGCTTTCATTCATATGGCAAGGGAGGTGAGTTATGGTGTCCCGATCTATGGAAATATTTCCTGGAATCCCGCCTAGTTCAGACAGCACAGTGGCACGCCGACTTGACATCCATACCATGGCTGTGCGATTTGAGCGAGCCTCAGTTGCCCCTTATCACCTTCCGGCACTCCTCTGGTCGAGCTCAATCACCGAAAGATATTACCTCATTAAATGGTGGCGTGGGACAATCCCTTTACCTTTGGTCTCTTTATTGGAAGAAATTCAAATTGAGGTCCCTGTCCTGTCCGCCTTTATAGGTGAACCCCTTTTCCCCCGGCCTTTCACTCAGACACGTCCTTCCATGACTGGACAGAACACGGCCTGACGAACCTAGAATCCTTGCTACAAAACGCTTCCTTCTGCTCTTTCACACACTTACAACAAACGCATCACATGGATAAGAAAAAAGAGAGACTCCCACTGTATCAACCATGGCATTGTGGTGGTCCCATCCCTGTGTACAGACCAAAAAGACCCCCTAGATGGGACTTTGACAGACCACCAACAATTGCAGCATAGCAATTGGATGGTAACAATTTGCAATACAGTACAGAGAAAAAGACAAAAAAAAAACATGAAACAAACTGATAACACTGAAACTCTCATAGGGGATAGGATATCCCCAAACCCGACGCTTATCCGGTTACTCTTGTGAACTTTCATCAGGGGTGGAGAGTGAGGTACAGTATAATCACTCTAAAAATGAGAAACAGACATGTCAAATGCACACATGAATCAATGTGGAACTTACATACCATTGAATACCCAATATTCAACGAAAGATAGAGATATGAAATAGTCATGGGTACAGCTGGACCTTAGCATTAGACCTTCAGTGTCAGCCATACAGGTTGGCACATAAATCCATAGAGGGTGTAAAATTATGTAGATACTGCCGAACGCATCTATGTAGCCACTGTGAATATCAAGCAATAAAAATCTATCGGTCAATGAATGTAGTGTTCAAAAAAGAGAAGAAAATCCCTGAAGAAAAACACCACCGGGTGTTAGGAAATAGAAACATAAGACGTGCATAAGCCCGTCCCAGAAAAAGGAGAGTAGATAATAGACAGAGTGTAACACCTTCAATGCAGGAACACCTGAAGACCTGAAAGCATTCAAAGAGGATCTCACCGTGCCAAAAAAGGAAAAGGGCAAAAAGTGTGGGTGCCTAATATATACTTACCCCACATATTAAAGGGGGTAGAGTAAGCCCTTATCAAAGCAACCCAAAAGGATCCGAGCCCTAAATATGGCCCACAGAGGGTCCCTGTATGATTAGGATCCTCAGGGTAGAGAGGTCTGTAGGACAGTACAAAAAAGGGAAACTTTGGTTAAGGTGGCAGAGGGGAGTATGATTGCAGCACCCTCCATGGCAGGTTGACTCACCTCGACACAGGTCCAATGCAGTGTGGTGTCCTGGTTGCAGCGCTGTCCACCATGCTGTCTGCTAGTGGAGTTTATATGGTGGCCGGCGGCGCACACATGTGCGTCTTCCAATGACGCGATCATCTGTGCGCCCGCCGGCCCTCGTAAGCGCGGGTACAAGGAACGTGTTCACACATGCGCCTTGCGATGTTCGCGCACGCGCAATGGCGCGCTAGTGCCCGCGCAGCCATGTAATGATAGGCAAGTAGTAGTGTAGTGACGCAAACGCGTACACACACACGCCACCTGTGGGAAATAAATAATAAGGGCAGCTTACGTCTCTGCTGAACATTGGCTTAATCGCGGTATGTAAGTTCCACATTGATGCATGTGTGTATTTTTCTTGGGGGGTTTTCCATAAGCCCCTTTGGGCGTATGCGGGACATGACATCAACTGTTTGTTTTTCCACCGTTGTTGTATCACCCCTCTGACATGTCTGTTTCTCATTTTTAGAGTGATTATACTGTACCTCACCTCACTCTCCACCCCTGATTAAAGTTCACAAGAGTAACTGGATACGCGTCGGGTTTGGGGATATCCTATCCCCTATGAGAGTTTCAGTGTTATCAGTTTGTTTCATGTTTTTTTGTCTTTTTCTCTGTACTGTATTGCGTATTGTTATCATCCAGAAGCTAGTCGTCTGTGAATGCACATTTGATATGTAAGAGTAACCGAGATTCCTGTTATATTGGTAATGAAGTTAGATGTTTTAGTCCAGATTTGTTCTAAAAGCTTGCAGCCCGAAAAGGTATGCAGGAGTGTGCCCCTGTCCCGACATTCTCTTAAGCATGTGTCAGGAACCAGAGGAAACATCCTGTGTAGGCGGTCTTGGGTGTAATACCACCTAGTGTGGAGTTTGAGGACTGTTTCCTTAATGGATATGGAGCGTGTACATTTGTGCATGTTGTCAATCATATCCTGCCAGTCTTCCACTGGGAATTCCTGAGCGGTCTCAGCTTCCCAGCCCAACATTGCAGCAGATTTGGGGGTAGTGTTGTGGTCATTAAGATATCTGTATAAGGTTGAGATAGTTCCCCTATCTCTCGATGCCTCCCCGCACATATATTCAAACTGTGTTTTTGAGTCTTCGATCGTTTCAGAGAATTTAGTAGAATAGAAGTTCCTTATCTGAAGGTATTGATTAAAAATGGATCTATCCATGTCATAGTACCATAGCAGCATAGCAATTGGATGGTAACAATTTGCAATACAGTACAGATAAAAAGACAAAAAAACATGAAACAAACTGATAACACTGAAACTCTCATAGGGGATAGGATATCCCCAAACCCGACGCGTATCCAGTTACTCTTGTGAACTTTAATCAGGGGTGGAGAGTGAGGTGAGGTACAGTATAATCACTCTAAAAATGAGAAACAGACATGTCAGAGGGGTGATACAACAACGGTTGGAAAAACAAACAGTTGATGTCATGTCCCGCATACGCCCAAAGGGGCTTATGGAAAACCCCCCAAGAAAAATACACACATGCATCAATGTGGAACTTACATACCGCGATTAAGCCAATGTTCAGCAGAGACGTAAGCTGCCCTTATTATTTATTTCCCACAGGTGGCGCGTGTGTGTACGCATTTGCGTCACTACACTACTACTTGCCTATCATTACATGGCTGCGCGGGCACTAGCGCGCCATTGCGCGTGCGCGAACATCGCAAGGCGCATGTGTGAACACGTTCCTTGTACCCGCGCTTACAAGGGCCGGCGGGCGCACAGATGAGCGCGTCATTGAAAGACGCACATGTGTGCGCCGCCGGCCACCATATAAACTCCACTAGCAGACAGCATGGTGGACAGCACTGCAACCAGGACACCACACTGCATTGGACCTGTGTCGAGGTGAGTCAACCTGCCATGGAGGGTGCTGCAATCATACTCCCCTCTGCCACCTTAACCAAAGTTTCCCTTTTTTGTACTGTCCTACAGACCTCTCTACCCTGAGGATCCTAATCATACAGGGACCTCCTGTGGGCCATATTTAGGGCTCGGATCCTTTTGGGTTGCTTTGATAAGGGCTTACTCTACCACCTTTAATATGTGGGGTAAGTATATATTAGGCACCCACACTTTTTGCCCTTTTCCTTTTTTGGCACGGTGAGATCCTCTTTGAATGCTTTCAGGTCTTCAGGTGTTCCTGCATTGAAGGTGTTACACTCTGTCTATTATCTACTCTCCTTTTTCTGGGACGGGCTTATGCACGTCTTATGTTTCTATTTCCTAACACCCGGTGGTGTTTTTCTTCAGGGATTTTCTTCATTCATTGACCGATAGATTTTTATTGCTTGATATTCACAGTGGCTACATAGATGCGTTCGGCAGTATCTACATAATTTTACACCCTCTATGGATTTATGTGCCAACCTGTATGGCTGACACTGAAGGTCTAATGCTAAGGTCCAGCTGTACCCATGACTATTTCATATCTCTATCTTTCGTTGAATATTGGGTATTCAATGGTATGTAAGTTCCACATTGATTCATGTGTGCATTTTTCTTGGGGGGGTTTTCCATAAGCCCCTTTGGGCGTATGCGGGACATGACATCAACTGTTTGTTTTTCCACAGTTGTTGTATCACCCCTCTGACATGTCTGTTTCTCATTTTTAGAGTGATTATACTGTACCTCACCTCACTCTCCACCCCTGATTAAAGTTCACAAGAGTAACTGGATACGCGTCGGGTTTGGGGATATCCTATCCCCTATGAGAGTTTCAGTGTTATCAGTTTGTTTCATGTTTTTTTGTCTTTTTCTCTGTACTGTATTGCGTATTGTTATCATCCAGAAGCTAGTCGTCTGTTTTTATAATTTTTTGTACTATGACATGGATAGATCCATTTTTAATCAATACCTTCAGATAAGGCACTTCTATTCTACTAAATTCTCTGAAACGATCGAAGACTCAAAAACACAGTTTGAATATATGTGCGGGGAGGCATCCAGAGATAGGGGAACTATCTCAACCTTATACAGATATCTTAATGACCACAACACTACCCCCAAATCTGCTGCAATGTTGGGCTGGGAAGCTGAGACCGCTCAGGAATTCCCAGTGGAAGACTGGCAGGATATGATTGACAACATGCACAAATGTACACGCTCCATATCCATTAAGAAAACAGTCCTCAAACTCCACACTAGGTGGTATTACACCCAAGACCGCCTACACAGGATGTTTCCTCTGGTTCCTGACACATGCTTAAGAGGATGTCGGGACAGGGGCACACTCCTGCATACCTTTTCGGGCTGCAAGCTTTTAGAACAAATCTGGACTAAAACATCTAACTTCATCACCAAGATAACAGGAATCTCGGTTACTCTTTCATATCAAATGTGCATTCTATATGCTGAACTCCCAGAAATCATCCCTCCACAACAGAAATTGATCCATACCCTCTTTAGTGCCATTCAATGGGCAATTGCACTTAACTGGAAGGGCCCCTTGGTACCATGGTCACAGGTGCTCCTCCGTATGGAGTCTATTAGACTAATGGAAAGAATCCACCATACTCTCCTGGACTCCATGAATATATTTGACCGTAAATGGAATGCTTGGACTGCCCACCTACTTAGCTCAGGACTTGAGAACCCCTAACTCCTCATGGTCACCATCCTGGTAGTACAGAGTACCGGAATTATCACCCATAAACATAAAAGAGGTGGTCAGCCCAGATTGTCTTGGGACACTATATTTAGATACGATAATTTGTACTGATGTTGCCTGTACTGGTACTGTATAATGTTTGCACATCAAGAGTCTTGGTTCCCTTATTATTTTTATTTTTTTTTCAGTTATTTCATTGTGGTCTGTCTATGGGCCTTTTCTTCCCCCATACTCACCAGATGGACTGTTCACTCAATTAACTGGTGCATAAACAACATATGAGATGTACATGTCTGTTGATCCATCTTTATCTGTAACCATAATGAATGTTCTTTCAATGCATGTACACTCTGGAATTTTTATGTTAAATTTCAATAAAAACGTTCGTAAACAAAAAAAAAAATGTATTGGAAGTAAATAGGTGGAGGTATGCACAGTGGAAACACTTTGTGGAATCCCTCCCCCAACCGATCAGGTGGGAGGACAGCCTGCTCCCACTAGAGCGGCTGTGCTTAGCGACAGATGGAAGGAGAGGGATTTTGAGGATTTACAAAATTTTGAATGGATTAAAAATATCGGGGCCCCCACCATTTATCAAAAAATGGGGGAAGAGATGGGAACAGGAGACATGGAGGTAGATATTTGTAAAATACTATGATTGACACATGCTACATCATCGGATTGCAGCTCGACAGAAATGAATTACAAGTGCTTGGCACGCTGGTATATAACTCCAGATAAATTACATCAATATCAAAGGGAGGCCTCTAATTTATGCTGGAGGGGATGTGCGGAAATTGGAACTATGTTCCATATTTGGTGGACATGCCCTAAAATAAAAGTATACTGGAAATAAGTAATATTAACAATAGAAGAAATTACTGGCACTAAAATATCTGAGAAGCCATGGGTTTGTCTGTTCCATGGGGTTAGAATGTCCATCAAACTATATAGAAGATCACTGCTGCCTCATCTCCTGAATGCAGCAAAAACTTTAATCCCCAGAAAGTGGAAGAACCCTGAGAGCCCTTCATTGAAGAGTTGGTTATGTCAAATTAACAAAACTTATAACATGGAGTTCCTAAGGTTCAGTGGCGAAAGGAGAAGAAGGGTTTGAAAGGAGATGGAAAGACTGGTTAAAGTACAAGCAATCACAGAGATATGCCGGAAGGATATTAGAGGGAAGGTAGTGCGAGCGAGTGTGAGGGGGCTGGACTGCAGATAGGTACTTGGAGAGATTTGGGGGGGGGGGAGATCTCGGGGGGGTGGAAGGTATTAATTTGAGACTATTAATTTGAGACTATATTATATTATACTGTATTTGTATAAGCAGGGCTGGTAGTGGCACCCAGCTCTGACTGAATTTATTTTGTATGATTTTTTTTTTGTCTTAAAAAAAACAAATAAAGAAATAAAAAAAAAAAAATAATAAAATTAAAAGAACAATGGTGATGAATGGCGATAGAGCGGTATATTTCTTGGTAGTGTTTATGAACATTTATTTTATTGGTAAATATGCTTTTTGACCAGTAGATGGCAATAGAGAATGGTGACATGTTTAGGTAGCGTGAATATTATTGGGTATTGGTTAACAGTGTGGGCACTTCGCATTTAAGGTTGTTGGTGCTATTGGATTATGTAAGAATAGTAAGGACAGAAGTAGGGCACACTGCTGTATGTAGTCTGTGAAGTTAACGTCACTGATACCGCTCCTTTGTAACCTGGATTTTGATTGGGGAGTGCTGGAAGCTGTCCTGGGTATGTATCTAATCCTACCAGAGGGGGAAGTGCTTAATGACCTCTTAAAGTGTTACTAAACACTTTATACAGTATCTCACAAAAGTGAGTACACCCCTCACATTTTGTAAATATTTTATTATATCTTTTCATGTGACAACACTGAAGAAATGACACTTTGCTACAATGTAAAGTAGTGAGCGTACAGCTTGTATAACAGTGTAAATTTGCTGCCCCCTCAAAATAACTCAACACACAGCCATTAATGTCTAAACCGCTGGCAACAAAAGTGAGTACACCCTAAGTGAAAATGTCCAAATTGGGCCCAATTAGCCATCTTCCCTCCCCGGTGTCATGTGACTCATTAGTGTTACAAGGTCTCAGGTGTAAATGGGGAGCATGGGTTAAATTAAGTGTTATCACTCTCACTCTCTTATACTGGTCACTGGAAGTTCAACATGACACCTCATGGCAAAGAACTCTCTGAGGATATGAACAAAAATAATTGTTGCTCTACATAAAGATGGCCTAGGCTATAAGTATCTTGCCAAGACCCTGAAACTGAGCTGCAACACGGTGGTCAAGACCATACAGAGGTTCCACTTAGAACAGGCCTCACCATGGTAGACCAAAGAAGTTGAGTGCACGTGCTCAGCGTCATATCTAGAGGTTGTCTTTGGGAAATAGACATATGAGTGCTGCCAGCATTACTGTAGTGGTTGAAAGTGTGGGGGGGGGGGGGGCAGCCTGTCAGTGCTCAGAGCATACACCACACACTGCATCAAATTGGTCTGCATGGCTGTTATCCCAGAAGGAATCCTTTTCTAAAGATGATACACAAGAAAGCCTGTAAACAGTTTGCTGAAGACAAGCAGACTAAGGACATGGATTACTGGAACCATGTCCTGTGGTCTGATGAGACCAAGATAAACTTATTTGGTTCAGATGGTGTCAAGCGTGTGTGGCGGCAACCAGGTGAGGAGTACAAAGACAAGTGTGTCTTGCCTACAGTCAAGCATGGTGGTGGGAGTGTCATGGTCTGGTGCTGCATGAGTGCCGAGGGCACTGGGGAGCTACAGTTCATTGAGGGAACCATGAATGCCAACATGTACTGTGACATACTGAAGCAGAGCATGATAACGACCCCAAGCACACCTCCAAGGTGACCACTGCCGTGCTAAAGAAGCTGAGAGTAATGCCGCGTACACACAATTGGACTATCCGTACGAGTGGACTTGCCCACACACGTCCACACACGAAATGACTTTTCCAGCGGACTAGGTACGGCAGACTTTTGGCGGAGGTCCGCCGGACTTTCCAAATTAACAGACTTGCCCACACACGGAGTAAAGTCCGTTCATTTTGAACGTGACTCCAGGTACGACGGGACTGGAGAATGAAGTCAATCTCACCGCCTCCATCGGCGAGATTGACACCTCACCTGGTATGGGTTTTAAGGGTAACCCCTACGCTGAAAAAACGGCGTGGGGGTCCCCCCAAAGTCCATACCAGACCCTTATCCGAGCACGTAGCCCGTCTGGTCAGGAAAGGGGGTGGGGAAGAGCGAGCGCCCCCCCTCCTGAACCCTACCAGGCCGCGTGCCCTCAACATGAGGGGGTGTGGGCCCCCCCACCGCAAAGCACCTTGTCCCCATGTTGATGAGGACAAGGGCCTCTTCCCGACAACCCTGGCCGTTGGTTGTCGGGGTCTGCGGGCGGGAGGCTTATCGGAATACGGGAGCCCCCTTTATTAAGGGTGGGACTTTAGATGAGGTGTGTGAGGTAGAGCCAGACACAACCATATACATATGTAAAAAATTATATTCTTTATTAGACCAAAAATAGGGCATGGATCAACCCATATAAACGCATAATAACGCATTGGCATATTAAATACAAAGTATCAACATATATATTGAGGATAGTCACCAACATGACACAGAAAGTAAATATTGTACATCACAGTCCCTCAAATGGAGTAGGCATTACATTATATCAGGGTGGTAGAGCAATAAAAACCATCTAGAATCATACATATGAGATGGATGCATCAAAATAAGCTCGACAACGTTTCGTGGACTTCTATCCACTCATCGGAAGCAAGTGCATCCATATACTAAAAAGGGGATAAAAAAGATCACCATTATAGTTTGATATAGCCACAGACTGGAGGGGTGGAGGGATTAAGGATGATGATGAACAGATAAACGGCCATAACTGAAAGTACTCACATAAGAGCTGATACTAGGTCATGCGATACCACCTGCCAGAGGTCAGCCAGATATATATGTCCAGCACGGGAGCTGAGGAAAGGACCCAAGCATGAACCAGGAGCACACATGCAGTCCCCCTAAGAAAAGTGTGTATGGAAAAATCTTGATGTAACTGTGTATGGGTTTTCCATATTTCCTTTTTTCTTTGATACTGATTAGGGATGGAGGTGTGTGTGGTTCTAGAGCCTTCACTTCCTTGTATCTGACCCCTAGTGGTCAAGTACCATATACCACATTGAACACAGCTGATTTTGATGGACACATTGCTGCTGTAATTGTCTCTACTCCTTTGAGCTAAACTGGTTTAGTGTGTTCTGCAGCCAACAGGTTGGCCGGTGGTTTGTTAGCATGGGAGCTCCGATGCACGCTGCGTGCCTTCCCTCTCCCCTCCTTCCCACACATTATGGTGATGGGGGATTGGGCGGGCGTTTTCACCGTGCATCAGTGCCACACCTTCCACTCCATGCGTGCGACGCCCAGTGGGCGTCCCTTCACGCAGGTGTGTGCTATTTCAGCTTGGCTGACACATGGTGAACAGGTCCGGCTGCTGCCGTGCTGTCTTTCCCTTGTTGACACGCCAGTGTGACGCTGGATGGGACCCTGGACGCTGGGCTCACCCTGTAGTTCCCCTTCAGTGACCTTTTTTCAGCATTCCCATACTGCGCTCCATTTCTGGTTCATATCCCATTAGGACCTACATGGGTAAATACATAGCAAGCTCTTGCTTTATTCTTAAATTTCTCTACTCTTCATCAATTTCTCCTGGTTTCAGGAATCTCATCTCCTCTTCCCTATTCTTACCATATGGACACCCTATCTTTTCATTCTGTTCACCTTGTTGATATGCTCTATAATATACTTTTATACTGTGGTGATGGGTCTACTCTATGACATTTCTTTTTATTTATACCAATATGGTGACAAACCATTTACTTTATTGTATACAATACAGAAAACCCATCCACAGTTACATCAAGATTTTTCCATACACACTTTTCTTTGGGGGACTGCGTGTGTGCTGCTGGTTCATGCTTGGGTCCTTTCCTCAGCTCCCGTGCTGGACATATATATCTGGCTGACCTCTGGCAGGTGGTATCGCATGACCTAGTATCAGCTCTTATGTGAGTACTTTCAGTTATGGCCATTTATCTGTTCATCATCATCCTTAATCCCTCCACCCCTCCAGTCTGTGGCTATATCAAACTATAATAGTGATCTTTTTTATCCCCTTTTTAGTATATGGATGCACTTGCTCCTGATGAGTGGATAGAAGTCAACGAAACGTCGTCAAGCTTATTTTGATGCATCCATCTCATGTATGATGTATGATTCTAGATGGTTTTTATTGCTCTACCACCCTGATATAATGTAATGTCTAATCCATTTGAGGGACTGTGATGTACAATATTTACTTTCTGTGTCATGTTGGTGACTATCCTAAATATATATGTTGATACTTTGTATTTTATATACCAATGCGTTTATATGGGTTGATCCATGCCCTATTTTTGGTCTAATAAAGAATATAATTTTTTACATATGTATATGGTTGTGTCTGGCTCTACCTCACGCACCTCATCTAAAGTCCCACCCTCCCCCCCTCTTTCAAGCAACTAGGGATGGAGGCGTAATATTCCCCATTGCGTCTCATTTAAAGTCCCAAATATTTCCTTTTTTCTATGATCCCTTTAATAAGGGGGCCCCCAGATCCCGGCCCCCCACTCTATGTGAATGAGTATGGGGTACATCGTACCCCTACTCATTCACCTGGGGGAAGAAGTGTCAATAAAAAAAACACTACACAGGTTTTTAAAGTAGTTCGGAGGTCTTCTCGCCGGGCTCCTCCGCTATCTTCTGCTCGTCCCCACCCCCTTTCCTGACCGGCGGGCTGCGTGCTCGGATAAGGGTCTGGTATGGAATTCGGAGGGCCCCCCCACGCTGTTTTTCCCGGCGTAGGGGTTACCCTTAAAACCCATACCAGGCGACGGGGGTTGCGAGGTGTCAATCTCACCGATGTCCCGTCGTACCTGAAGTCACGTTCAAAATTAACGGACTTTACTCCATGTGTGGGCAAGTCCGTTCATTTGAAAAGTCCGGCGGACTAGCACACAGACGGGCGGATTCAGTCCGGCGGACAATTTTGAGTCAAGTCTTCTTTCTAAGGCGGCCGGAATTTTGGGAAGGAAAAAGTCAGTCTGAGCCCACACACGGGCGATTTGTCAGGCGGACTCTGGTCCGCCGGACTAAAGCCCCATACACACGGTCGGATTTTTGCATGGATTCTGTCCGATCGGACAATGTTGTTGAAAAATCAGACCGTGTGTATGCACCATCGGACAGTGTATGTCGGATTGTCCGACGGACAAAGTCCTATCTCCTGCTGGATAGATTTGCCGACAACACGGTCCGATCACACCAAATCCGATCGTGTGTACGGTTGTCCGACCGGACAAAGTGCTACGCATGCTCAGATCACATTACAAGACCAAAGCTATTGGCTACTAGCCTCTACGTAGTCCCGTCGTAGGCAACAAACGTCACCACGTTCAGAATGATCGGATTTTCCGACAACTTTGTCTGACCGTGTGTACGCAAAACCAACATCAGACAAAGTATGACGGACATGGTCCGACGGACCTGGTCCTCGGATAATCCGCGCGTGTGTATGGGGCTTTAGTCCGCCTGTTAGTCCGATCGTGTGTACGCGGCATAAGGCTTCATGTACACTGCTGCTGGTAAACGGACGTTTAGTAGCAGTTGGGGCATTTTTTTCACCTGCCCCTGAACTCTTCTCTGTTATCTTATCAGTACATGTTAAACACAAAGCTCTAGAAGTCCATAGACATAATTCACAAGCTGTAGCAGTGCTCTAAAAATAAAATAACAAAGTCCAATGGTGATAATATTCCCTCTGAAGAGCGAGTCCAAAGTGCATCAGGTGATCCTAAAAATATTCATATGGTGTTTTTCCAAAGAATAAGCAACCTTCACCGCACAACGTTGGACCGCTCCCCTCAAATTACGCACTCACCAGAACAATGTTATAAAGCCACCTTTTTACAATGATGTATCATTAGCCTGTAGCCTGTAGGGGTGTTCGTTTAACTGATTATTACTCCTGCAGAAAAATTACTCATAGCTGCAAAAATTACTCTGCCTAAACCCCCTGTCCCCTGAGAGACAGGGGGCTTATGCAGAGTAATTTTTGCAGCTATGAGTAAACGCAACAGCTAAACACGGCATGTAAACGTGGCAAAACAGACAATTTTAAATGTCGTTTACTATCTGTCAAGTTAAATCGTTCAGGGGAGGTTGTAAAACGTCCTGTGTACATTAAAAGCCTAAAGGTGATGGACTGGCCAAGCATGTCTCCAGACCTAAACCCTATTGAGCATCTGTGGGGCATCCTCAAACGGAAGGTGGAGGAGCACAAGGTCTCTAATATCCACCAGCTCCGCAATGTCATCATGGAGGAGTGGAACAGGACTCCAGTGGCAACCTTTGAAGCTCTGGTGAACTCCAAGCCACACAAAATATTGACACTTTGGGCCCAATTTGGACATTTTCACTTAGGGGTGTACTCACTTTTGTTGCCAGCGGTTTAGACATTAATGGCTGTGTGTTGAGTTATTTTAGGGGGCAGCAAATTTACAAGCTGTACACTCACTACTTTACATTGTAGCGAAGTGTCATTTCTTCAGTGTTGTCACATGAAAAGATATAATAAAATATTTACAAAAATGTGAGGGGTGTACTCAGTTTTGTGAGATAGTGTGTGTGTGTGTGTGTGTGTGTGTATATATACACACACACACACACACACACACACACAGTTAAGCATGCTTTTTATACTCACTGTGGAACTTATGAGGTTAATCCTGCGCATTGTGTAAAAAGGCTGTTTGATCCTGTCTTATCTGAGCCTCCCCTTCTTCCATTGTCTCCTATATATTTCCTGATAATACAGAGCCTTGGGGGTACTCTACACATGCTCAGTTTGGTGTGTATTGCTAGAGAGTTGTTGTTTTGTTTTTTTTGGGAGGGTGCATGTGATAGGCACAGGCCCAATTAGCACTGTCCAGACAGAGGGTCAGGGGTCATGCAGCTTCATAGGACAGTCAGAGGAGCATGAAAAGCTCCTCCTACAAGCTTTAACCAGTGCTCGCCAGGACACTGATAGATGTCACAAGAGGAGCTTTCTCAGCTAAGCAGACCCTATTTCCTGCATACCTAAGCTAAAGGCAGATGAATTCCAGGGAGTAAATGCCACATGAATCATCTGCCCTTACTCAAGGTGGCTGTGGCTAGAAATGCTAGCGGGTATTTTTCAAAATGATTTCTCAATAAAATAATACATGGAGACATAAATGGACAGGGTAGTTTGCTTTGAATATAAAAAATGAATTAAATAGCGTCTTCAGTTTGTGGTGCTCAGATACAGTTACATTCCATTTTTAAAATATTAAATTTGTAATAAAGATTTTCGCCAAAAAGTAAAACATCAGTTTACCTGCCCCTAAACACCTACTATAAATCCTAATGTTGTATATGGGATCAAACAAACTAACCAAAATTACTATAAACCTAATATTGCATATAGGGTCAAACAAACTAACCAAAGTGCTTTAACCACTTCAGCCCCAAAAGCACTTTTTCCGATACGGCACTGCGTCTGTTTAACTGACAATTGCGCGATCGTGCGATGTTACTTCCAAACAAAATTGACGTCCTTTTTTTCCCCACAAATAGAGCTTTCTTTTGGTGGGATTTGATCACCTCTGCATTTTTTATTTTTTTCCGCTATAAACAAAAAAAAAAGCGACAATTTTGAAAAAAAATCTATATTCTTTTACTTTTTGCTATAATAAATATCCCCCAAAAATATATACAAAAACTAATTTCTTTCTCAGTTTAGACCAATATGTATTCTACATATTTTTGGTAAAAAAATAAATTTCAATAAGCGTATATTGATATTGGTTTTGCGCAAAAGATATAGCATCTACAAAATAGGGGATAGATTTATGGCATTTTTATTATTATTATTTTTTTATTAGTAATGGTGGCGATCTGCGATTTTTATCGTGACTGCGACATTAAGGCGGACACATCAGACACTTTTGACACCATTTTGGGACCATTGTCATTTATACAGCGATCAGTGCTATAAAAATGCACTGATTAATGTGTAAATGACACTGACAGGGAAGGGGTTAAACATTAGGGGGCGATCAAGGGGTTATGTTTGCCCTAGGGAGGTGTTCTAACTGTGGGGGGGATGGGTTACCACTGACATGACAGCAATCACTGCTCCCGATCACAGGGAGCAGTAGATCCCTGTCATGTCACTAGGAAGAATGGGGAAATGCCTTGTTTACGAGTCCGCGAGAGGCACGGTCACGGGGTATGCGGCAGGCACACGCCCACAATTTAAAGGGGACTTATCTGCACGCACATTTGCCCAGCCGTGCCACTGTGCCGACGTACATTGTCGTGCGCTGGTCGGCTAGTGGTAAAGTGAAATTGGGCTGGAGGATATTAGTAATGAAGAAAGGTTACGAGCACTGAACTTATTCCCTCTGGAGAAGAGGCGCTTGAGAGGGGATATGATTTTAATTTACAAATACCGTACTGGTGATCCCACAATAGGGATAAAACTTTTCAGTGGAAGGGAGTTTTCTCAGCGGGGAGCATCGATAGTTTCAAAAAACTATTAGATAAGCACCAGAACGACCACAACATACAGGGATATACAATGTAATACTGACATATAATCACACACATAGGTTGGACTTGATGGACTTTTTTCAACCTCACCTACTATGTAAAGAACACACTAGACAGGTCAGGGATAAAGTTGTGCAGAAGTTTAAAGCAGGGTTAGGGTATAAAAAAATATCCCAAGCTTTGAACAGCTCACGGAGCACTGTTCAATCCATCATACGAAAATGGAAAGAGTATGGAACAACTGCAAACCTACCAAGACATGGCTGTCTACCTAAACTGACAGGCTGGGCAAGGAGAGCATTAATCAGAGAAGCAGCCAAGAGGCTCATGGTAACTCTGGAGGAACTGCAGAGATCCACAGCTCAGGTGGGAGAATCTGTCCACAGGACAACTATTATTCGTGCACTCTACAAATCTGGCCTTTATGGGAGAGTGGCAAGAAGAAAGCCATTGTTGAAAGAGAGCCATTAGAAGTCCAATTTGCAGTTTGTGAGAAGCCATGGGGACACAGCAAACATGTTGAAGAAGGTGCTCTGGTCAGATGAGACTAAAATAAAAGAAAAATGCTATGTGCGGCTGAAAACTAACAATGGACATCACCCTAAACACACCATCCCCACCGTGAACCATGGTGGTGGCAGCATCATGTTGTGGGGATGCTTTTCGTCAGCAGGGACAGGGAAGCTGGTCAGAGTTGATGGGAAGATGGATGGAGTCAAATACAAGGCAATCTTAGAAGAAAACCTGTTAGAGTCTGCAAAACACTTGAGACTGGGGCGGAGATTCATCTTCCAGCAGGACAATGACCATAAACATACAGCCAGAGCTACAATGGTTTAGATTAAAGCATATTCATGTGTTAGGTCTGGACTTTGACTGGGCTATTCTAAATTCAATTAAGAATCTGTAGCAAGACTTGAAAATTGCTGTTCACAGACTCTCTCCATCCAATCTGACAAAGCTTGAGCTATTTTGCAAAGAAAAATGGGCAAAAAGTTCACTCTCTAGATGTGTAAAGCTGGTAGAGTCATACCCAAAAAGACCTACAGCTGTATTTGCAGTGAACGGTGGTTCTACAAAGTATTGACTCAGGGGGGCTGAATACAAATGCACGCCACACTTTTCACATATCTATTTGTAAAAAAATTGGAAAACCATTTATTTTTTTCCTTCCACTTCACAATTATGTGCCACTTTGTGTTGGTCTATCACATAAAATCCCAATAAAATACATTTACATTTTTGGTTGTAACATGACAAAATGTGGAAAATTTCAAGGGGTATAAATACTTTTTCAAGGCACTGTATGTTACCCTACTCACCGACACTAGATGGCTCTCTGAGCCACGCAGGCATTATTGATGTTTAGATATTTTGTCTTTCATTCACACCTTCTTTGCATGCAGTCATCAGATGGTAGTAGATATCCTTTCCTATATGATGCATTTTATGCCTTGAGCCTGGAGTTTGCATTGGAGGAGTTAAGGAGGAGTAAAAGGGAGATTACACATCCAACCATGTTTGATTTTGTGAAGTCATCTACTACCATCTGATGACTGCATGCAAAGAAAGAAGGAGGAGTGAAGGAGAGACAAAATATCTAAACATCATCAATTATTAATACATGTGTGGCTCAGAGAGCCATCTAGTGTCTATGAGTAGGGTAACATAAGAGGGGAGCACGTCACTGTGAAACTTCACTGGAACAAGACACACTTGGACGAGTTACTATGCACAGAGCACTTTATTACTTTTGAGCACTTCCTATATGAACATTTTGTATTGTAATTAGAAATATGTACTAATTTCACTTATACCACTTTGGTTAGTTTGTTTGATCCTATATGCAATATTAGGTTTATAGTAATTTTTTTGCACAACTGATATTTATAGTCTTTTGTATCATGTGTTTAAGGGGAGCACTGTAGATACATGGATTAACAGCAGACCTCTTATGTTTATAAGATCTAATTAGAAAACAAGAGTCCAATATGGCCAGCCAGAGGTAGTCTCCAGCTATATCAGGTGACAATCATCTCATGTCTATGAGTAGCTTTTCATGCTACCCATGAATGCAAATTTTTTACACTGTTTGACTTTGTTCAGTTATAGATTCATAACAGTAACATTGGGGGTTATTTACGAAAGGCAAATTAATTTTGCACTACAAGTGCAACGTGCACTTGAAATTGCACTTGGAAGTGCAGTCGCTGTGGATCCGAGGGGGACATGCAAGGAAAGTAAAAAACAGCATTTTAGCTTGCACATGATTGGATGAGAAAATCAGCAGAGCTTCCCCTCATTTCCGATCTACCCCTCAGATTTGCAGCAACTGCACTTCCATGTGCACTTGCAGTGCAATTTCAAGTGCACTTTGCACTTGTAGTTTGCACTTGAAGTGCAAAGTGGATTTGCCTTTTGTAAATAACCCCCATTCTGTTTGCTCTAAAGCTCTAATATTATTTAGAACAGGTTTATTTTACTGTAACCTCCAGAAATGCTGTTTTCCTATGAGAGGTTTATATCTATGTATGGTAAGAGATTATATGCTTTGTAGGTACCAGGAAGCGTCAGGCAGACACGGAGCATCTGTACACCAGCCAAGTCGTACAACACATTCACAACAAGAATTTAATTTCATTTACTTCTGAACATTCAGAGGAGAGTTTTGATTATATTTTGGCTACAGGGATTTATTTGCCCTCATTTAATTAAATAAAACCATAGGGTGTAACGCTCGTTAAATAAAGAGAAGGAGAATCCCACCAAAGGCATCATGATGAAAAGGGAAACTTCTAGCCAAAATAGCCTAATATAGTTATTAAATAAATGAACACGAGACTAAGAAAACCTAGACACAAGTAAGAAGTTTATAGTCTAATAAAACAAATTAAAAGAGAAATTCCAGCTTTATTCAAGCTGTTTTAAATACTACAATAATGCAATAGGGTTGATTTACTAAAACTGCAGAGTGCAAAATCTGGTGCAGCTGTGCATGGTGGCCAATCAGCTTCTAATTTTAGCTTGTTTAAAGTGTAAGTTCACCTTTGCAGAAAAATCTGTGAGGTGAACTTACACAGGACCCCCTCCTCACCCCCAGTGACATACCTAGGGTTGGTATCACCCGGTGCAGAAAAAATTGATGTCTCCCCCCTCCACCAACTATAGTCCCACCTCAGTACAGACCCCCCTCCACTAACTACAGACCCCCCTCTCAGTATAGCCCTCCCCCACTAAGTACAGACCCCCCTCCCTCAGTACAGACCCCCTCACTAAGTACAGACCCCCCTCCTCAGTATAGACCCCCCACTACATACAGACCCCCCTCCATCAGTATAGACCCCCCTCCCTCAGTATAGACCCCCCCTCAGTACAGACCCCCCTCCGTCAGTATAGACCTCCCCCTCAGTACAGACCCCCTTCACGAAGTACAGACCTCCTTTCCTCAGTATAGACCCCCCCCCACTAAGTACTGACCCCCTCCCTCAGTACAGACCCCCTTCCATCAGTCTAGAACCCCCCCCATCAGTATAGACACTCCCCTCAATCAGTACAGACCCTCCTCCACCGGTATAGATACCCCCTCAGTGCCGACCCCCCCATCAGTATAGACACCCCCCCTCAGTGCAGACCCCCATCAGTATAGACACCCAACTCAGTGCAGACCTCCCCAATCCATATAGACACCTCCTTAGTGCAGACCTCCCCCTCAGTATAGACACCCCTCTCAGTGCAGACCCCCATCAGTATAGACCCCCCTCAGTGCAGACCCCCTCATCAGTATTGACCTCCCTCAGTGCAGACCCCCATCAGTATAGACCCCCCTCAGTGCAGACCCCCATCAGTATAGACACCCCCAGTTCAGACACCCCCCATCAGTATAGACACCCCCCTCAGTGCAGACCCCCATCAGTGCAGACCCCCCAATCAGTATAGACACCCACCTCAGTGCAGACCCCCCAATCAGTATAGACACCCCTGTCAGTGCAGACCCCCCCATCAGTATAGACACCCCCAATCAGTGCAGACCACCCATCAGTATAGACCCCCCTCTCCCCTCCCATAGCACCCCCCTGCACATGTCCATCTACATATAGTAAAGTGTACAGACCTCAGAACAGCGCGGACAGATATACACAGTGGTGTGTGTCTCTTGGCCTCCTCCTCCTGTGTGGATGTAAACAGAGAAGGTGGCTTCAGTCCACTCTGCTGTGGGACACAGCCGTGAGACTCGAAAGGTGCAGATCATTGTAGGGCAGCAGGCGGTGTTAGCGGGGTGTCACCCCTCTGGCAGGTGTCACCCGGGTGTGGGCTGCACCACCCACCCCCACCTAGCGATGCCACTGTTCACCCCCCGTCTTGCTGACCAGGAGCAAGGCGATCTCCCCTTCTGAGCTATTCTATAGACGCATCACGGGTCCGGGGCTTAGAAATCCCCCCGGCATTCACGCGTCTTCTTCCCCGCTGACAGGCTGGGCTAGACCCCCCTCAGTGCAGACCCCCCATCAGTATAGACCCCCCTCAGCGCAGACCCCCCTTCAGTATAGACACCCCCCTCAGTGCAGACCCGCCATCAGTATAGACAGCCACCATAGTGCAGACCCCCCCATCAGTATAGACACCCCCTCAGTGCAGACCCCCATCAGTATAGACACCCCCCCATCAGTATAGACACGCCCTCAGTGCAGATGCCCTCAATCCGTATAGACCCCCCTCTCCCCTCCTATAGCGCCCCCCCTGCACATGTCCATCTACATATAGTAAAGTGTACAGACCTCAGAACAGCACAGACGGATATACACAGCGATGTATGTCTCTCGGGCTCCTCCTCCTCCTGTGTGGATGAAAACAGAGAGGGGGGGGTGGCTTCTGGCTACAATACAATAGGGACACAGCCACGAGACCCGAGAAGTGCAGATCAGTGTAGGGCAGCGGGCATTGTTAGCGATGTTAGCAGTGCCGCTACACACGGGTGCCACCCCTCTGGCGAGTGTCACTCGGGTGCAGGCCGCACCCCCTGCCCCCCAGAAACGCCACTGCTCACCCCCTGTCCCGCTGACTAGTAGCAAAGCGATCTCCCGTTCTGAGCCCTGCTATAGCCGCGTCACAGGTCCAGGGCTTAGAAATCCCCCCCGACATTCACACGTCTTCTTCCCCACGTCTTCCCCGCACTCATGTGATGGGACAGACCAATTAGAATGCTCCGAAATGTCCCTCCTGATGGGGTATGTTTTGGAGATTACGCTGTGGGGATTTCTAAGCCCCAGACCTCGTTAAGGGCTATACTGGGGCTCAGAACGAGAAATTACCACCATTCAGGTCAGTGGGACTAGGGAAGGGGGGTGAGGAGAAGGTCCTGTGTGAATTCACCTTACAGATTTTTCTGTAAAGGTAAACTTACTCTTTAACCACTTGCCGACCAGCCGCCGTCATTACACGGTAGCGGGTCAGCTCGTTCCCGCGAATCGCGTTACTGGTATGTCGGCTCCTTTAAGAGCCATAGCAGGCGCACACCCTCTGCATGGCGAGGGACCCAATGGGCGTGGCCGACAGCCGCGATATCCGCCGACCACCCACGATCACGGGCACGAGAGCCAGAATGGGAATTTGTGTGGGTAAACGCACAAACCCCCATTCTGACAGGGAAGGAGAGACAGATCTGCTGTTCCTACTAATTAGGAACAGCGATCTGTCTCCTCCTCCATTCAGTTACATCCCCCCACAGTTAGAAACACTCACGAGGGAACACATTTAACCCCTTGATCGCCCCCTAGTGTTAACCTCTTTCCTGCCAGTGACATTTACACAGTAATTAGTGCATTTTTATAGCACTGATTGCTGTATAAATGTCAATGATCCCAAAAAAGTGTCAAAAGTGTCCGATTTGTCTGCCGCAATTTCGCAGTCCCGCTAAAAATTGCAGATGGCCGCCATTACTAGTAAAAAAATAATTAAAAAAATGCCATAAATCTATCCCCTATTTTGTAGATGCTATAACTTTTGCACAAACCAATCAATATACACTTATTGATAATTTTTACCAAAAATATGTAGAAGAATAAATATTGGCCTAAACTGATGAAGAAACTTTTTTTTATATATTTATTATAGCAAAAAGTAAAAAATATTGTTTTGTTTTTCAAAATTGACGCTTTTTTTTTTTTTATAGCGCAAAAAATAAAAATCGCAGAGGTAGTCAAATACCACCAAAAGAAAGCTCTATTTGTAGGAAAAAAAAGGAGGTCAATTTTGTTTGGGTACAGCGTCGCACGACCGAGCAATTGTCAGTTAAAGCGACGCAGGGCTGTATCGCAAAAAATGGCCTGGTCATTAAGGGGGAAAATCTTTCGGGGCTGAAGTGGTTATGTAAGCTTTGACAAAAAATCCTTGAAGCTGACTGGTTTCTATGCAGAGCTGCACCAGATTTTACATTCCCAGCTTTGGTAAATCAACCCCAATGTGTACAGTGTTGCAGCATGCATATGCAGCACACTTTACATAGAAGCTGCTGAGTTAGGATTCCCCACTGCTACTCAGCCAGGCACACAGCATTTTCTTAATGCATTACGACACAGAAAACAGTCCATTACCTAGCTCTTTTACCGAGCGGAGGAGCTCGGCTTTCTTCTTCGTCATCGCCTCCGTCGTCTGGGGGTCTCGTTCCGCCTTCGGGGGTCTTCCAGGGTCTCTTCTGTTCTTGCAGCTGTCGCCGCCACAGTCCACCAGTGTGTAATTTAATCTAAGTATAAATACAGCTGTTCTGTGAAGCCCTCTGAGGTTTGTTAGAGAACCTTAGTGAAAAAAACAGCATCATGAAGGCCAAGGAACACAATAGACAGGTCAGGGATAACATTGTGGAGAAGTTCAAAGCGGGGTTAGGTTATAAAAAAACAAAGAACTTTGAACATCTCACAGAGCACTGTTAAATCCATCATCCGAAAAGGGAAAGAGTATGGCATAGCTGCAAACCTACCAAGACATGGCCATCCACCTAAACTGACAGGCCGGGCAAGGAGAGCATTAATCAGAGAAGCAGCCAAGAGGCCCATGGTAACTCTGGAGGAGCTGCAGAGATCCACAGGACAACTATTAGTCGTGCACTCCACAAATCTGGCCTTTATGGAAGAGTGACAAAAAGAAAGCCATTGCTGAAATAAATAATAATAAGAATCACATAAAAAAAAACTATAGTGATCAGCAGCACTAAAAGCGGATACAGAAAAGTGAAAAAGATGGAATTTCAATGAAAATTAGTCCATAAACATTCAATCAGTAAAGGAAATGTCCACAAACGTGTGAGCGGCCTTCCAAAGGGTGACAATGTCTTCAAACCACACCATGCGTGTCACAGGTACCACTCCCTGTCAGTTTTGAACTCACCAGAGGAAGTTGCCTTACACTCGCATGTTTGGCAGCAGCGCAGTTACCCATTAAAGTGGTTGTAAACCCTTACAAACCACTTTGACCTACAGGTAAGCCTAGATTAAGGCTTACCTGTAGGTCCAAGATATATCTCCTAAACCTACACGGTTTAGGAGATATTTGCAAAAAGACAGCTGCTAACGGCGATATGCCGCTAGTGGCGGCTCCCGTGCGCATGGCATCATGGCGGCTCCAGCGAATCACAGGCGCCGGAGGAGCGGGACCTGGAAGTCACTCCGGGATACATGGCAGGGGTGAAGATGAAGAAGGAGGACCGCTTCGGGGGCTTTGTTCTCAGGTAAGTTATTCATAATGAGCTAGTATGCTATGCATACTATCTCATTATACCTTTGCCTTGCAGGGTGCATTTTTTTTTTTTTTGAATCGCTTTACTTCCTCTTTAAGGGTTAACTCAACGACTGGCCCCTCTCCACTTGGTATGAACTGGTGGATGGAGGAGGATAACAAAAGTGATAGCGTCAAAAGAGATAGCGTCAAACACACTGATATATTTATTTAGATAAAACCTTCAAATATTGCACTTACAAGGTAAATGAATAAGCATAGAGGATGTAAAAACCAGAGCGCTGTAACAGCCAAAGATAAAAAATCCATCCGGCGATATCTCACCACACTGCAGATACAGCTAGAGCGTCTCTCGTAACAAAGTCTTCCTACTAGTTGCCGTACAGCCACTCTCCGATGTGTTTCGTCATCTTGACTTCGTCCTGGGATTGCTGAAAGAAAGCTATAAGATGTCCCGTTTTCAGTTTGTGAGAAGCCATGTGGGGGACACAGCAAACATGTGGAAGAAGGTGCTCTGGTCAGATGAGACCTAAAGGCAAAACGCTACATGTGGCGGAAAACTGACACTGCACATCACCCTGAACATGCAATCCTCACTGTGAAACATGGTGGTGGCGACATCATGTCGTGGAGGTGCTTTTCTTCAGCAGGGACAGGGAAGCTGGTCAGAGTTGATGGGAAGATGGTTGGGGCCAAATACAGGGCAATCTTAGAAGAAAACCTGTTAGAGTCTGCAAAAGATTTGAGACTGGGGCGGAAGTTCACCTTCCAGCAGGACAAGAACCCTAAACATACAGCCAGAGCTTCAATGGAGTGGTTTAGATCAAAGCATATTCATGTGTTAGAATGGCCCAGTCAAAGTCCAGACCTAAATCCAATTGAGAATCTGTGGCAAGACTTAAAGCGGTAGTATAGTCACTTTTATTACTTTTACCTACAGGTAAGCCTATAATAAGGCTTACCTGTAGGTAAAAAGAATATCTCCTAAACCTGTACGGTTTAGGAGATATCCCCCTTGCAATGAGCTGCTGACTTCAGCGGCGCATGCGCACAGGGGATTCTCGGCTGAAAGCCTGGCAGACGCCTGACTTTGCCGGAAAGAAGTCTCCCGCATGCACGGGAGTGACCACATCGCGGCTCCAGCCTTGATACCAAGAAGACACGCAAAGGCAACATGTCATCTCCCTCTGCGTGGACCAGACGAGTTACCGACGCCTCGTTCTAAGGTAAGTATTTCATAGTGAGCTAGTATGCGTTGCATACTAGCTCATTATGCCATTTGCCTTACAGGTGTAAAATATTTTTTTGGGGGTATACAACCGCTTTAAAAATTGCTGTTCACAGACTCTCTCCATCCAATCTGACAGAGCTTGAGCTATTTTGCTAAGAAGAATGGGCAAAAATTTCACTCTCTAGATGTGCAAAGCTGGTAGAGACATCCCCTTTTGAGTCTTGCAGCTGTAATTGCAGTGAAAGGTGGTTCTACAAAGTATTGACACTTTTCCCATATTTATTAAAAAAAAAAAATTGGAAAGCCATTTATCGTTTTTCTTCCATTTCAAAATGATATGCCACTTTGTGTTGGTATATTACATAAAATCCCAATAAAATCCATTTATGTTTTTTGGTTGTAACATGACAAAATGTGGAAAATTTCAAGGGGTATAAATACTTTTTCAAGGCACTGTACATATCCCATAGTTTGTAGACGCTATAACTTTTGCGTAAACCAATCAATGTACGCTTATTGGGATTTTTTTTACCAAAAATATGTTGCAGAAAACATATTAGCCTAAATTTATGAAGAAATGTAATTGTTTTATTTTTTTTTAATGGATATGTTTTGTAGTAGAAAGTAAAAAAATATTTTTAAATTTTTCAAAATTGTTGGTATTTTTTTGTTTATAGCGCAAAAAAAAAAAAATGCAGTGGTGATCAATTACCACCAAAAGAAATCTGTGCTAGAGCCTTGCATGACCAGTTAAAGTAATACAGTGCTGTATTATTTTTTTATTAGTAGTAGTTATTAGTAGTTCTAATGCTTTAAAACGTATATGGAGCAAAGTTTTAAAATTCAAATATTATATTCACTAATAATTTGCTGACCTTCCACTGTGTATATTTTTAGTATAACTAAAAGGCAATACTTTTTTTATCATGGAAAGTGAAAGTAAAGGAATAATTCCTTATTTTGGGTTGTCCCAAGAAAAGTAATGGAGGGGACACTAGTTCTGGTGACCTGGGGGTCCCTAAGGGAATTCCATTAATTTACAGGAATTTTCTCTCATTTCCTGTTTGGCTAGAGGACAGGAAGTGAAGGGAAATCTCCTCAATGACACTGACAGGGATTATAACCCTCCCTTGCTTTATTCAAAATGAGAAGAACAGTTTTGCTTATAGTTCTACTTTTATTTTTTAATTTTTTGTAGTACAGTTTTACCCGCACCTGTATCTGTATCTGTATCTGTTCAGATCACTTGTTCCATCCATATTTTGCTGAATTTTTAAAATATTTAACAGCGGTACTGAGTTATTTGATGTAAATATTAAACAACGTCAGATTTGCTGCACATTTTCTGAACTTTTGCCCTTTTGACATTTATCAGCAATGACAAATTTTTAGAGGTTTACTAATTGGAAGAACTGGCTATCTGGTACTGAGTTATGAGCACTTACTATATCCCATTAATTCAGTGAGAATGTTACTATCCTGCTCATTGTGTGTGAGGTTCAGCAATTAACTGACATATCTGCAGATAAAATCAGAATGGAGGTGTCTGACGGCAGAGGTCATTTTAGGTTTTCATCTCTTTAACCACTTCAGCCCCGGACCATTTGGCAGCCAAAGGACCAGAGGTCTTTTTTCAATTTCGCACTGCACTACTTTAACTGGTAATTGCGCGGTCATGCAATTTTGTAACCAAACGAAATTTGCTTCCTTTTCTTCCCACAAATAGAGCTTTCTTTTGATGGTATTTGATTGCCTCTGTGATTTTTATTTTTTGCGATATAAACGGAAAAAGAGCGAAAATTTTGAAAAAAAAAAAAAAACGAGATTTTCTACTTTTTGTTATAAAAAAAATCTAATAAACTCAATTTTAGTCAAACATTTGGGCCAAAATGAATTCAGCCACATGTCTTTAGTAAAAAAAATGCCAATAAGCGTATATTTATTGGTTTGCGCAAAAGTTATAGCGTCTACAAACTAGAGTACATTTTCTGGAATTTACACCGCTTTTAATTTATGACTGCCTATTTCATTTCTTGAGGTGCTAAAATGGCAGAGAAGTACAAAACCCCCCCAAATGACCCCATTTTGGAAAGTAGACACCCCAAGCTATTTGCTGAGAGGCATGTTGAGCCCATTGAATATTTTTTTTTTAGTCCCAAGTGATTAAATAAAGACAAAAATAAAAAAGATTTTTTTTTTTTTTTCAAAAAGTTGTCACTAAATGATATATTGCTCACACATGCCATGGTTATATGTGGAGATGCACCCCAAAATACATTTTGCTGCTTCTCCCGAGTATGGGGATACCACATGTGTGGGACTTTTTGGGAGCCTAGCCGCGCACGGGGCCACAAAACCCAATCAACGCCTTCAGGGTTTCTAAGGGTGCAAATCTTTGATTTCACTCCTCACTACCTATCACAGTTTTGAAGGCCATAAAATGCCAAAATAGCACAAAACCCCCCCAAATGACCCCATTTTGGAAAGTAGACACCCCAAGCTATTTGCTGAGAGGCATGTTGAGTACATGGAATATTTTATATTTTGCCACAAGTTGCGGGAATATTACAAACTTTTTTTTTTTGCCCAAAGTTGTCACTAAATGATATATTGCCCACACATGCCATGGGCATATGTGGAATTACACCCCAAAATACATTCTGCTGCTTCTCCTGAGTACGGGGATACCACATGTGTGGGACTTTTTGGGAGCCTATCCGCATACGGGACCCCGAAAACCAAGCACCGCCTTCAGGATTTCTAAGGGCATAAATTTTTGATTTCACTCCTCACTACCTATCACTACCTATCACAGTTTTGAAGGCCATAAAATGCCAAGATGGCACAAAATCCCCCCAAATGGCCCCATTTTGGAAAGTAGACACCCCAAGCTATTTGCTGAGAGGCATGTTGAGCCCATTGAATATTTTTTTTTTTTTAGTCCCAAGTGATTGAATAAAGACAAAAAAAAAAAAAAAAAAAATGTATTCAAAAAGTTGTCACTAAATGATATATTGCTCACACATGCCATGGTTATATGTATAATTGCACCCCAAAATACATTTTGCCACTTCTCCTGAGTATGGGGATACCACATGTGTGAGACTTTTTGGGAGCCTAGCCGCGTACGGGGCCCCGAAACCCAAGCACCACCTTCAGCATTTCTAAGGGTGCAAATTTCTGATTTCACTCCTCACTACCTATCACAGTTTCGAAGGCCATAAAATGCCAAAATTGCACAAAACCCCCCAAAATTACCCCATTTTGGAAAGTAGACACCCCAAGCTATTTGCTGAGAGGCATGTTGAGTACATGGAATATTTTATATTTTGCCACAAGTTGCGGGAATATTACAAACTTTTTTTTTTTTTGCCCAAAGTTGTCACTAAATGATATATTGCCCACACATGCCATGGGCATATGTGGAATTACACCCCAAAATACATTCTGCTGCTTCTCCTGAGTACGGGGATACCACATGTGTGGGACTTTTTGGGAGCCTATCTGCATACGGGACCCCGAAAACCAAGCACCGCCTTCAGGATTTCTAAGGGCATAAATTTTTGATTTCACTCCTCACTACCTATCACTACCTATCACAGTTTTGAAGACCATAAAATGCCAAGATGGCACAAAACCCCCCCAAATGACCCCATTTTGGAAAGTAGACACCCCAAGCTATTTGCTGAGAGGCATGTTGAGCCTGTTGAATATTTTTTTTTTTAGTCCCAAGTGATTGAATAAAGACAAAAAAAATAAATAAAAAAGATTTATTCAAAAAGTTGTCACTAAATGATATATTGCTCACACATGCCATGGTTATATGTGGAATTGCACCCCAAAATACATTTTGCTGCTTCTCCTGAGTATGGGGATACCACATGTGTGGGACTTTTTGGGAGCCTAGCCGCGTACGGGGCCCCGAAACCCAAGCACCGCCTTCAGGATTTCTAAGGGTGCAAATTTTTGATTTCACTCCTCACTACCTATCACAGTTTCGAAGGCCATAAAATGCCAAAGTAGCACAAAACCCCCCCAAATGACCCCATTTTGGAAAGTAGACACCCCAAGCTATTTGTTGAGAGGCATGGTGAGTATTTTACAGCTCTCATGTGTTTTTGAAAATGAAGAAAGTAAAGAAAAAAATTTTTTTTTTTTCTTTTTTCAAATTTCAAAACATTGTGACAAAAAGCGAGATCTGCAAAATACTCACCATACCTCTCAGCAAATAGCTTGGGGTGTCTACTTTTCAAAATGGGGTCATTTGGGGGTGGTTTGTGCCATCTGGGCATTCCATGGCCTCCGAAACTGTGATTGGCAGTGAGGAGTGAAATAAAAAAATTACACCCTTAGAAAGCCTGAAGGCGGTGCTTGGATTTTGGGGTCCCGTACGCGGCTAGGCTCCCAAAAAGTCCCACACATGTGGTATCCCCGTACTCAGGAGAAGCAACAGAATGTATTTTGGGGTGTATCTCCACATATGCCCATGGCATGTTTGAGCAATATATCATTTAGTGACAACTTTTTGTAAAAAAAAAATATTATGTTTTTTTTTTTCATTATTCAATCTCTTGGGACCAAAAAAATAAATATTTAATGGGCTCAACATTGCTCTCAGCAAATAGCTTGGGGTGTCTACTTTCCAAAATGGGGTCATTTGGGGGGGGGGGTTTGAACTGTCCTGGCATTTTATGCACAACATTTAGAAGCCTATGTCACACGTCACCCACTCTTCTAACCACTTGAAGATAAAGCCCTTTCTGACACTTTTTGTTTACATGAAAACATATTTTTTTTTTGCAAGAAAATTACGTTGAACCCCCAAACACTATATATATTGTTAAAGCAAAGGCCCTACAGATTAAAATGGTGGGTGTTGCATTTTTTTTTTTCCACACAGTATTTGCGCAGCGATTTTTCAAACGCATTTTTTGTGGAAAAAATACACTTTTTTTTTATTTTAATGCACTTAAACACACTATATTGCTCAAATTTTTGATGAAATAAAAAATATGATCTTAGGCCGAGTACATGGATACCAAACACGACATTCTTTAAAATTGCGCACAAACACACAGTGGCGACAAACTACATACATTTTTAAAAGCCTTTAAAAGCCTTTACAGGTTACCACATTAGATTCACGGAGGAGGTCTACTGCTAAAATTACTGCCCTCGATCTGACTTTCGCGGTGATACCTCACATGCATGGTGCAATTGCTGTTTACATATGACGCCAGACCGACGCTTGTGTTCGCCTTTGCGCAACAAAAGGGGGGGCAGGGGTGCTTTTTTTTTTTTTTTTTAGTTTTTCTTTTTATTTAGCTTTTTTATTTTATTTTTAAACTGTTCCTTCCATTTTTTTTTCTTAGTTGTCATTTTTATTGTTATCGCAGGGAATGTAAATATCCCCTATGATAGCAATAGGCAGTGACAGGTACTCTTTTTTTGAAAAAATTGGGGTCTATTAGACCCTAGATCTTTCCTCTGCCCTCAAAGCATCTGACCACACCAAGATCGGTGTGATAAAATGCTTTCCCAATTTCCCAATGGCGCGGTGGGTATGCCCACCATTAGAATACCTCCCTTCATCCACCCACTTCTAATGATGGGCATACATGCACCATTTATATATGCCGAAGCATGGGGGCATCCTCCCGCAAAAAAAAGTTATGCCACGTACACATGGTCGCACTTTTTTCGACCGTATGTACGTGGCATTAGGAGCAAAATCGCTCCTCCGCCCTCTGCTGCCCCCATGCTTCGGCATATATGCTCTTTTTTTTAACTGTGGTGGTGAAATCACCTCCTACAGCGTTGGAGTCGCGGCTTTATGTATCGTGGGAGCAAACGCTGTTGCTGTCAAGATAAATAAATCCACGCTGCAACTGAATGGCGTACCTGCTAAGCAAATAATGGTTAACATTAAAACTAAGTAACATTACAGTATAACAGTAAGACCTTACCATACCATACCTGCAAAGCAAATACCAAAAAAAAAACATAGTAAAAAATAAAACATTTTGTTAACGCAACCGGTGCCTAAAATATATATATGCCGAAGCATGGGGGCATCCTCCCGCAAAAAAGTTATGCCACGTACACATGGTCGGACTTTTTTCGACCGTATGTACGTGGCATTAGGAGCAAAATCGCTCCTCCGCCCTCTGCTGCCCCCATGCTTCGGCATATATGCTCTTTTTTTTAACTGTGGTGGTGAAATCACCTCCTACAGCGTTGGAGTCGCGGCTTTATGTATCGTGGGAGCAAACGCTGTTGCTGTCAAGATAAATAAATCCACGCTGCAACTGAATGGCGTACCTGCTAAGCAAATAATGGTTAACATTAAAACAAAGTAACATTAGAGTATAACAGTAAGACCTTACCATACCATACCTGCAAAGCAAATACCAAAAAAAAAAACATAGTAAAAAATAAAACATTTTGTTAACGCAACCGGTGCCTAAAATATATATATGCCGAAGCATGGGGGCATCCTCCCGCAAAAAAGTTATGCCACGTACACATGGTCGGACTTTTTTCGACCGTATGTACGTGGCATTAGGAGCAAAATCGCTCCTCCGCCCTCTGCTGCCCCCATGCTTCGGCATATATGCTCTTTTTTTTAACTGTGGTGGTGAAATCACCTCCTACAGTGTTGGAGTCGCGGCTTTATGTATCGTGGGAGCAAACGCTGTTGCTGTCAAGATAAATAAATCCGCGCTGCAACTGAATGGCGCACCTGAAAACAAAAAAATGGTTAACAATAAAACATACCTGAAAAGCAAGCATGATAAAACATAATAAAACATTGCAGAATAGAGTAAAAAAGAGCAACAATAGAGAGAGAGAGAGAGAGAGTAACAATAAAACGACAACTATTTTTGGTTTTTTATTTTATATTTTTTTGGGGGTTTTTTTTTTGTTGTACTTTTTTTTTTTTTTTTACACTTTTTTTTTTTAACTATAACTAATTTTAACTGTAACGGTCGGGTCTCAAAATGCGATGGCATTCTTGAGACCCTGCAACTATAATTTTAACTGCAACGGTCGGGTCTCAAAATGCGATGGCATTCTTGAGACCCTGTGAAAGTGTATCCTAGCCTGTGAAATGCTGTACCCTACGCTAAAACCTCACTAGTGAGTGGTAGCGTTCAAAACATTCACCAACGCAGAGACCAGGATTGTCAGGACAGCGTGGACAATAATAACGGCTGTCACGCCTACATCCGCGCTTGCTGCAGACACGACATCTTTTTTGGGGGGCTCGTTGGGTAGGGGTACTCGGGAGGACATAAGGGTAATGCCTCTCATGCAGCCGGCTTACTGCATTTGGTAGGGGATGGTGAGGTGTGGAATCGCCTGGATACAGGAGTTCCATGACAACCGCTCCCTGGAATTCAAGGAAGGGTAACGTCCCGCCTGAAGCTCCGTATAGCACATGAGCATTCAGCAAAGCCAATTGGAATAAATAAATAGACACTTTTTTGTACCAGCGTCTAGCCTTACGGACAACTAGGTACGGCGCCAACAACTGGTCGTTGAGGTCCACCCCCCCCATATTAAGGTTTTATTCGTGGACACAGAGGGGTTTCGTCACAACACCAGCCGCCGTACGAATTTGGACTGTCGTGTCTGCATGAAGGGAGGTAAGAAGGAAAACATTCTTATTATCCCTCCACTTCACAGCGAGCAAATTATTACACTTGAAGCAGGCTCTCTCCCCCAGCCTAAGACGGGAATCTACAAGCCGCTGGGGAAAGCCCCGGCGATTAGGTCGCACGGTGCCACATGCTCCAATCTGATGATCAAACAAGTGACTAAACAGTGGCACGCTCGTGTAATAATTGTCCACGTACAAGTGGTACCCCTTTCCGAATAAGGGTGACGCCAAGTTCCACACTATCTTGCCAGCGCTCCCTATGTAATCTGGACAGTTCTCCGGCTCTACGTAACTATCTTTTCCCTCATAAACCGAAAAGCTCCACGTATAGCCTGTTGCCCTGTCACAGAGCTTGTAGAGCTTGACCCCGTATCTGGCACGCTTGCTGGGAAGGAACTGTTTGAAAGACAAGCGGCCAGAAAACTTAATCAGGGACTCGTCAACGCAGACAACTTGATTGGGCGTAAACAAGGCTGCAAAACATTGGTTGAAGTGGTTTATGAGGGGCCGAATTTTGTAGAGCCGATCAAATTCAGGGTCTCCACGAGGACGACAAAGTTCATTGTCACTGAAGTGCATGAACCGCAAAATCATCTCGTATCGTGCCCTGGACATGGAGCAAGAGAACACGGGCATTTGGTGGTGCGGTGAGGTGGACCAATAAGACCTCAGCGTCGGGAATTTGTGTATGCCCATGTTGAGGGAAAGGCCCAGAAAGGTCTTAAATTCGGAAACCGTAATTGGTTTCCAATCTCTGGCAAGGGAAGGCACTTGGGGATTAGCGGCGATGTATTGACCAGCGTATATATTACTTTGGTCCACAATAGATCTATAGAGATCTTCCGTGAAAAACAGCGAATAAAAATCGGATGGCTTAAAATCAGCTGTTTCCACCTGAATACCGGGTTGGCCAGTGAATGGGGGAAGTACGGGTCCTGCAGAAGTGGTGGGCACCCAATCAGGATTGGCGAATTCTGCAGGAAGGACACTATGGGATCGACGGACCTGCCTTTGTCTTCTTCTTGGTGGCAGCGGGACACTACTTGTGCTTGCCACCTCGCCAGCTTCAACTGCACTTATGGGACTCGCCACGTCACCAAGTGTTACTGCAGTGCTGGTTTGACTACGTCCAGGGTGTACTAGGCCGCTGGTGCTTGCCAGTTCACCAGAAGGAATAGCGGCGCTAGTACTTCTCTGCTCCATACGAGAGACCTGCGGTTCCTGCACCTCAACAACATCAGAAGATCGGGATCGGGTACGCCTGACCTTAGCAGGGACCACACCTTCGTCGCCAGAGCTATCTGTCATGGAGCCGCTGTCGTCTACTGGATCGTATTCTGAGCCTGATTGTGACAGATGAGTGACCTCCTCTTCACTATCTGACATACTCAGAAACAAGTAGGCCTGTTCACTAGTGTACTTGCGATTTGCCATTTTGGGCTCTAAATTTAGTAGTACACTAGTGAGATTCACAGGAAAAAAAAGCTCCTAGGCTGCTGGCAACTGAATCAAAACGCTACCAAAAAAACTGTTAGCGATCGCAGGGATCAGGCCTGACTCTGCGAACGCTGCAGTTATGTGTGCTTAGTGTTTTGGAAGTGACAGTGATCGATCGATACTGCACTTGGGTGGGCTGGGCTGGGCTGGGCGGAGGGGGAAAACGCAGGTGCTAGCAGGTATCTGGGCTGATCCCGCTAACAATGCGTTTTTTTGGAACCCTAAACTGCTGGGACGCTAGTATAGATCTGATCAGATCAGATATTGATCTGTTCAGATACTATACCACTAAGGGAGGTGTATGCTTTGCGCGTGGGTGTTTGCGGTACTGGCACTAACCTGGGGCGACGCAGACCTTATTTGACCCTAAAACCTAATTGATATCACCCGCCGGGCGATCAGGGGGTTAAACCGATAGTTGGGTAATAAATGGCGGGTGCCCTGACAGTATAAAAAAACAAGCTAACTAACCAGCGTCACCCGTAACAGTTATACGGTGATCACTGGTGAAAGGGTTAACTAGGGGCAATCAGGGGGTTAAAACCTTTATTAGGTAATATATGGGGGTACCTGACACTATATAAAAACCTGACGGGGGACCTAAATAACTAAATAACTAACTGGCTAACCAGCGTCACCAGTGACACTTATACTGTGATCACTGGTGAAAGAGTTAACTCTAGGGGCAATCAAGGGGTTAAAACCTTTATTTAGGTTGTAATATGGGGGTACCTGACCTATAAACCTATTTATAATCCTATATAAACCTGGCGGTTACCTAAAAAAAAAAACTGGCTACCTAGCGGCACCAGTGACACTAATAGAGCGATCAAAAAAACGATCGCTTAGTGACACTGGCAAAAGGGGGTGAAAGGGTTACCTAGGGGGCAATCAAGGGGTTAAACCTTTATTGGGGGGGGGGGGGGGTAGTAGGGGGCTACCTTGGACCTAAAGGGGCCTAAAACTAACTGCCCTGACAGTTATTGCAGTCACACTGACACTAAATGCAGTGATCAGTAAAATAAATGATCACTGCAATCAGTGACACTGTGACTGGGGGGGCAGGGGGTGATCTGGGGGGTGATCAGGGGGTGACAGGGGGGTGAAATATGTGCCTATGTGTGCCTGGTGTCAGTGTAGTGTTGGTGCACTAACCTGATGTCTTCTCCGCTCGGCGTCCCGGTCAGAAAGACCGACACGAGGAGCGTGACATCACTTCCCCTTGCCTGTGTTTACAATTACACAGGAAGGGGAAGGAAGCGGAAGAATCTCATTGGCCAGAGCGATCGGGAGGGGGTGGCCAGAAACGACTGGCCGTTACCTCGTCCCGCATCGCTTCTGAAGCCATCCCGACCGTCCCCGCCGGCGGAGGGGGGTCCGATCGGACCCCCCAACAGCCTGAAGAATGGCACGTACAGGTACGTGATTCTGCCTGTACGTGCCATTCTGTTGACGTATATATACATGGGGCGGTCGGGAAGTGGTTAAAAGAGAAGTAAAGGATTCATTTTTTTTACAATCATACTTACCTCGGTGGATTCAGCATCGGTCCGATGCTGCATCTGTCCCCCGCGCCTCTGCACTGATGCCCGAACGATCGAACACCGCCGACTGATCAGTTTTCAGACTGTCAGTCACAGCTCTTTGCTCTTCTCCCTCCTCGCTGACAGGAGCGCTGGGCTGTGGAGGGGCGGGAGCGGCCGTCTGAGGCTCTCAGCAGCTCACTGAGAGGCTGAGAGGGGTGTCAGTCCAGGCACCTGGCAGATCCAAATTACGTGGTCGGGATGACGCGGTGCCTGGACTGATATCAGTGATGTCAGCAGAGAGCGGACTTCAGCACGCTCTCCGCTGAAAACACGTCACAGGAGTGCAAAACGAATTGCACTCCTGTAATCCATAGGAGAAGTACAGCCAAAAGAGCTCAGGCTGGACTTCTCCTTTAAGGTCAGACACCTTCATCTAAATAAAACTGGCACTTAGGCTGGGTTCACACTTATGCAAATTGGATTTGGGTTTCCCCACATCCAATTTGCATGACAGGCGATTGTGCCTGACTCTCAATGGAGCCGGTTCACACAGCTCTGGGGCGACTGCAGTCCGCATTTGGAAAGGGTCATGTGCGTCTTTGGTTCCGAATCAGGTGCAAATTCAGGCAAAAATTTGGACCTGATTTGCACCTTAAAGTGGATGTAAACCCACTCTCATCCTTTCTAAACTACTGCAATATTGGTTATCTAGAAGGATATACATGCCTCCTGCATGTATACTTATCTGTCAAATGTCTCCCCTCTGTCTGCTTTGAGACCCGAAAAACTGCAGATTTTGTGGGTGGGTCGGTTTTCCAGGGCTCAGTGGGTGGAGTCGTGATGTCAGTAGACACCCCGCCCACCTCTACACTCCCCTTATCAACATGCATTTTCTCCTGTGTATTTCTTACACTGAACTTCTGCTATGATCACTAACATCCAGTCAAAACCCAGAATAGTCCCCACATGACTTCAGCATGACAAATCATGCTGAGGTGTGGAACAGCCAATCCTTGCAGAGCTGCCGAAGAAAGGAGTGGGGGTGGGAATTAAAAAATAATGCATGTCTTAGGCTAGTGCACGAGATATGTAAATCACCTGTCAATCACAGCAAGGGGGAAGAACGGACAAAGTTTTCACAGTTTGTCCGTTTTATTTCACTGTAAAAAGATATGAGGATTGCTCAGAGCTGGATTAACTCTTTGTGTCAAGACTGGGCACAGCTGATCTGAAACCCCATACTCTATATTGTGCCAGACAAAAAAGAAATAAAGATTTTCGGGTTTACATCCACTTTAACCGGTGTACAGGGACACTCCGGATCCTCTGCTGTGAACCACGGCCACAGCCTTAGGAAAATGTACCATTGTAGGAGGCTTTTCAACTCATTCATTGTGCATATGGCATATGATCCCCACTGGCACATTATAAATGTAAACTTGTCTTTTACAAGATATTTTCAGGTATACCGTAATTATTCAGTAATCTACATTATGTGCGCTTTGTCATGATTGGTCTAGGAGTTGCAAAAAAATATATATTTGCCAATCTTAACAAACATACATAATTTGATAAGCAATTTCCAGGTTAAGGCCTGGTTCACACTAGTGCAATTTCAGATGTGCCTTGAGTCACACAGAATTTCATGACAATGGATATCTCATTGTTTTCAGTCGTGTCTGTTTACATCCAACCCAGCACAAAGCGATTTAGGAGAAGGTTTCTGTACTACTTTGATGCAATCAAAATGTGATTTTGGCCCCATAGCATGTACAAACGTTATCAAAGTTGCATCCAAAATGTAGCACTACATAATAGCACTGAAAGTCAGATCAAAATTGTATCGCAGTAGTGTGCACCTAGCATAAACCTTCAACCATCAACAAATAAGATGGACGCTGGTGGCCAATGACAGCAAATGAGCAGCAATCCTGGCTGAAGGAGGTGCCTGGAATTACTGGAGAATCCTGGTTAAAGTGATAGCAAAGACTTGTTTTTTTTTTCTTCAAAATAACAAATATGTTATACTTACCTGCTCTGTGCAGTGGTTTTGCACAGAGCAGCCTGGATCCTCCACTTCTTGGGTCCCATGCTGGAACTTCTGGCTCTTACCTCCTGCTGGGTGCCCCCAGAGAAAGCAGCTACAAGTAATATTGTAAAATAAATAAATAAATGGTAAAAAAAATGTATAAAAAAAATAAAATAACGCATAATAAAAAACTGACACCAGTGACTGAACTATACCAGGGTCACTTAAGTTACACTTGTGACCAGGCCCTGGCATTCCGCCACCGAGCTCAGAGGGAAAGACACCAGCTGGGGGTTCCTTCATGGTTTTGTGCACTGTACTTACGACACTGCTGTGAATTACTAATATTATTTAGAAGTATTTAGCAAGCTAGGTGGCCATCCATCTTTATCACAGTTTGCTGTGATCTATTTTGCATACTGTATTTTTTTATGTAAAGACTACAATTATTGTAACAATCTTCTCTTATGGCATAATTTATTATTATATACAGGATTTATATAGAGCCAACAGTTTAAGCAGCGCTTTACAATATAAAAGGGAGACAATACAGTTTAAATACAATAAAATACAAGAGGATTAAGAGGGCCTTGCTCAGAAGAGCTTACAATCTAATAGGGTGGGGCAGATGGTACAAAAGGTTGTAACTGTGGGGAATGAGCTGATGGAAGTGGTAAAAGATTAGTGAGACGTGATAGCCTTTTCTGAAGAGATGAGTTTTTAGGGATTGCCTGAAGGTAGCAAGAGTAGCGGATAGCCGGACAGGTTGAGGTAGCGAGTTCCAGAGGATGGGAGAGGCTCTGGAGATAATTTATGAATAACTTATGAGTAGGGAATGGTTATAACTCCGTCAGGTACTTTTTTTTAATTGTTTGTAGCCCCCTGTGAAGATTTATTTTCAAATTCTGTCATATCGACACAACCTATGAAAATACAGAGTTATCAGCATTTTATACTGTGAAAAGTGGAAATACACTTTAAGAGAAATTGTTGCCCCCTACTGGAATAAAAAGAGACTTTCTGAATGTGCTATTTGAACAGCAGGAGCTTCAATCTGATTCTACCTGTTCATGATCTCTGATTATACTACAGTCAGGCAGTTTTTGGCAAATACTGACTAAAGCCTCGTACACACAATCATATTTTTGGACGACCGTTCGTCCGTTTTTTGTTGCATGCTAGTCTCATGTCGAAAGTGAAGAGATTAGTCACCATAGGAAAATTCTCGTATGATAGAATACAACGTCAGAAGTGACGAAGTGTGTTGAATTGTTTTGTATGTGTTCTTTCGTTCCTGAGCATGCGTAGTTTTGCTCTTACGATTTTTTTCGTACGAAAACCGTACTAATCAAACGAAAATCAGACGTTGAGTTCACATCCGACAACAATTTTATATTCTTCACATCCAGCTTTTGTCGTACGAAAAAATCGGCTGTCGAAAACACCATACTAACGATCTGAAAATCGTCAGATTGTTCCTCGGACAAAATTTTACTTCCGATTTTCGTATCGTGTGTACGGGCCTAAAGATACTGGGAATGCTGCAAGTTCTCTAGATATGTTTTGGTGGATTGAATCAAATTCAACTCCCTTTATAGCAATAAATCCCTGGCAAGGGGGTACCAATCCTTCCACGCTCCATTTAAAACTAAAAGAAAATATTTTGTTTAAAGATACTGTAAATCTTAAGTGGAATTTAAGCATTTAACGGTCACTTAGAGAGGAACACAGCCCAAAGTGGTTATATATTTATTAAAGTGGTAAAAGCAGTGAATTTGGTTATGTAATTGACTTTTCTACTTTCTTGTTACCAATTTTTTTCATTAATAGCAACTTGTTGAAAGTGTTGTCCGTTGCCGCCAAGTAAAGTAATGTGAATTTTTCTTCCACCAAAACTAGTTTCCCTACAATTTTTTTCTCTCTCTTTCCTCTATATCTATTGAGTCTGACAATTTGTAGTTTGCGTTGTTTGCAAAAGTAGCTTCTGTAATAATCCTTTTCTACACTAGGTGGAGACAAACATCACTGTTCAAATCACAGCCCCTTTCCAAACACTCATAAATGATGTAAGCGATAGCCAAAGTTAGTAATAGTGAGATATAACTTATTTTTATCGATAAAGCATAGATATGTCCAAAATAAAAACAATTATGTAATACATGGTTTTGTTTGTTTTATTAAAAGAGCTACAGAAAATTTTTATGTATTTGCAGGTTTATTTGCAAAGTCAGTGCCTACAATAATTTAAGAGCTATTCTCATTATAGCATGCAGAGCACCATGTCTGAGGACACAGATATGTGAATTACAGTAATTATAGAACAGTGTGTTAACAATACTTCGGAGACCAGAGGTCATTGATACCCAGACTAAATTTATCAGTGTCAGTATGCGTTGGTTAATGCGACACAATGGGGGTTATTTACTAAAGGCAAATCCACTTTGCACTGAAAGTGCAGTCGCTCTAAGGCCCCTTTCACACTGGGGCGGGGAGCCGCGGTGACGGTAAAGCAGCGCTATATTTAGCGCTGCTTTACCGTCGTTTTTACCGCGGTTTTCGGCCGCTCGCGGTGCGGTTTGACCCCCGCGAGCGGCCGAAAAAGGGTTAAACACCCCCGCAGCGCCGCCGTAGCGGCGCTTTGCGGCGGTATTGCCGCGGTTTTACCGCGGTCTCCCATTCTTTTCAATGGGATGGAGCTTTGCGGCGGTATTGCCGCGGTTTTACCGCGGTCTCCCATTCTGTGCCTTCTCATCAGTGCGCATCTGTGCCACTTCATCTGTGGAGCGGTATAGGAGCGGTGAACACACACCGCTCCTATCCCGCTCCAAAGATGCTGCTAGCAGGACTTTTTTTTTCATCCTGCTAGCGCACCGCTCCAGTGTGAAAGCCCGCCGGCTTTCACACTGGAGTTAAAGGGGCAGGATTTTTTCATGCGGTGAACAGGCGCTATTTTTAGCGCTGTACCGCATGAAAAACGCCCCAGTGTGAAAGGGGCCTAAATCTAAGGGGTAGATCTGAAATGAGGGGAAGCTCTGCTGATTTTATCATCCAATCATGTGCAAGCTAAAATGCTGTTTTTTTATTTTCCTTGCATGTCCCCCTCGGATCTACAGCGGTTTAGACATTAATGACTATTTTGAGGGGACAGCAAATTTACACTCACTACTTTACTTTGTAACAAAGTGTAATTTTTTCAGTGTTGTCACATGAAAAGATATATAATATTAACAAAAATGTGAGGGGTGTGAGATACTGTGTGAATCCTTTTCCTTTTAAGTGCACTTGCAGTGCAAAGTGGATTTTCCATTAGTAAATAACCCCCAATATTCTTATTCTTTAAAAGTAATTCATACAAATCTACTACTTAATCGGTCTGTAATCTATTTTTCTGCCTACTTGTAACATCCTCTGAGAGCTCCAGAAGCTTTACTTTTCCTCCCTCACATCCGTTTATTTGGATTAAGCAGTGCACGTTAGTTGTAGTCTTGTGCACTGCTCTATGCACAATACACATCCCATAATCCATAGTGCTTATTAGTGTTGCCACCTCTCCAGGATTCACCCAGACAGTCCAAGATTTGAATCATGTGTCTGGGTTTCAGTCCACCTAGACCTCCTCTGTAACTCTAAACATGTAACCAGTAAAAAAAATTAAATTGTCGCCTATGGGGATTTTTAAGTACCGAAGTTTGACGCCATTCCACGAGCGTGTGCAATTTTGAAGCGTGCCATGTTAGGTATCTATTTACTTCGTGTAACTTCATCTTTCACAATATGCAAAAAAATTGGGCTAACTTTACTGTTTCTTTTTTTTTTTTAAAGCATGAATCTATTTTTTTTTCCAAAAAAAAAAAAAAAGCGTTGAAAAATTGCTGCGCGAACACTGTGCGAGATAAAAAAGTTGCAATGACCGCCATTGTATTCTCTAGGGTCTCTGTTAAAAAAAATATGGATAATGTTTGGGGGTTCTATGTAATTTTCTAGCATTAAAAATTATGATTTTTACATGTAGGAGAGAAATGTCAGAATTGGCCTGGTTGGCAAGTGCTTAAAGAGGAGTGCCAAAAAAATAAATAAATTAAAAGTCAGCAGCTACAAATACTGCAGCTGCTGATTTTTAATAATCGGACACTTACCTGTCCCGGGGTCCAGCGATGCGGGGGAACGAGACCCCCCCCCTCGTTCCCCGCTTCACAGCCGGGCACCCACTGCGCATGCATGATTCGACGCTCACTCATCTGGGACACATGACAGGTCCCAGATGACTGTGCGGTGCCTACAGGAAGTGACGTTTAGCCCGCGCAATGAAGGTGGCAGACTACGAGGGACCCCCTAGCAACAGGCATTTAGAGGTGAGTAAAAAAAATTTTTTTTCCATTTAATTTATTTACATTTTTTTATGATTTTTAAGCCACTTTTTGTTTTTTGCCCGCAACCCCACTTTAAATAGATCTCCCGCAGATCCCACTGAGTGCTTGTTTTACAATCCTTCTCATGCCTAGTGATCACAAGATCAGGAACACTAATTTTTTCTCAGCCATAAGTGTGATCTGGAGCTGTCAGTGACAGGATTAAAAACCACCAGCCATGCAAATGGAAGAAAGTTTATTAATGTATCTGCAGACTTGCTGGGGTATGTTAGTACACAATCTTTGAGCTGGATGGACTTTAAGCCTTAGCAATCAGGCAACTATATGTAACTAGGTACTCTGAATTTACCAACAGCAGGATTCAAGCAGTTCCTTTTTGCTAACTGGCAGGACTGAGTGATAGTGAATTTGTTACTTGCACTTGTAGTTCTAAATGTTACTGCACATAATACTGCTGGCTTTTCATAATATTTCACATGGGTTGAATTACCATTTGTATTTTTTTAATAATGTCTTGCAAACATTTTTATTGTATTTTATTTTCTACGCAGTTTACAGCACAAAATATGTAACCAAACTAAAAAAAAAAAGTGTTCTTTTCTAATTTGACCAGAGATAAAGGTAAAATAAGTAGTACTGTAGACAAAACATATATGTTATATTTTATATCCTCCCCCATAAACAATAACTCTAAAATTACTTCTTTGGTACAAAATATGGCAAAGGTATTTGCAAATTGAAAAGGTACTTTTTTAAATTGTGTGCATTTTTATTTTTTTTTTAGTTACGGAAAGAAGGATCAAACAATATGAATAAAATTGAAAAAAAAAGTTGAAACAATAATGGTCAACAATATAAATAACAAAACAATAGTTAATAGTTGAAGTGGAGGGAGGAGTTAAATAAAAATTATTATTATTTTTATTTAATTTTTTTAAAGGTTGCTTTTAACTCATGTGCAGGTCAAAGGTCATACTTTTGATCTATATATGGATAAAACAGGATATAAATGGATAAAACAGTAAAGCAAATGTAATATTTCTTACAATGTATTTCTCAAATACATTTTCAGACAATCTACAAATTCCATTTTACACAGGAGCAGTTGCATTTTACAGCATTGTTCTCTTTCTTAGCAATTATTTTTATTTTTATTTGCACAGTGCAGTGTACGCTTTAAGCCCACTCTGAGCAAATGCAAGATGCCAAGTCCAAGAATGCGGCTAGGGGCTCATATGATATAACTCCTGAGCTGATGCGCAGGGGTTAAATTATCAGTGGCCAACCAATAGTTGAGGAGTGAATATGCCTGGACCAGAAACCTAAGATGGAGCTGTCAGCACCCCGGAGGTAAGCCTGCTGTAATAAGCAAACATTCTAGGCATACTTGAAAATAATGGAAAGCACAGCATTCCCCTGGCACATAACAATTCTGCTTTAAGGTGCTGATTTATATTATAATTGTACTAGGGAATATTTCTATGGTGCTGATTTTAGCAGGGTCCTATCGCTGCATCACTACTTCGAACACACAGAGAAAGTGTAAATGAAATGTTGTTTTTTTCCCCTCAGGAGGGAAGAATAACAACTCCTACGTGGCCAAATTACATTGCCGTAGAATAAAGGATCCTACCTGTTGGGCCAGTTGATCTAGAAGGTGCTAATTATCAGTTTTTATTTACCTGCATCTACTCCTCTACTATCTAATAAAAAGAGAGGGAAATAAATTAGAAATAGATTAGAAACATAGATCATACCATGTAAACCAATGGCGGTACAGAAACCAAACTGTTAACATGACCACAAAAGATGAACATTATTTTCATTTATCATTTTATAAATTAGAATCCCAAACAGCACTTTGCCGCAAGAGAAAAAAAAGACATTGGGGTTTAATTAGGAAAGGCAAATCCACTTTGCACTGCAAGTGCACTTGGAAGTGCAGTCGCTCTAAATCTAAGGGGTAGATCTGAAATGAGTGGAAGCTCTGCTGATTTTATCATCCAATCATGTGCAAGTTAAAATGCTGTTTTTTTTTTCCTTGCATTACCCCCTCTCGGATCTACAGTGACTTTACTTTCAAGTGCACTTGCAGTGCAAAGTGGATTTCCCTCTAGTAAATAACCCCCATTGGTTCTTCAAGATCTCTGATCTTACAGCTGATCCATCTAGCAGTTTATGTGTTCTAAATAACACAAATTAAGACAAAAATAAGCATAAATTTGGGTAAAAACATGCGTGTTAAAAAAAAAAAAAGTGTTAGCTAATAACAAAGGGTGCATTCATATTGGCACTTTTAACTGGTCCCAGGTGTGGTTCAGCCCCTTGGGCTGATTTGTTTGTGTAGTGTGATTGTGCTGAACTGCGCCCAGGATCGGTTAAGTGTACCGCATCTAGGACCACTTGGAATAAGAAGTCCCGGGCACAGTTTACTTGTGGTCCGGAATGCTTTGATTCAGTGTGAGTGCAAACCGTGCCGGAGCACAGGGGTCTCCATAAAACTCTATGTAATGGATCAATGTGGGCTGGTTAGTATAAGTGTTCCTTATAGTCTGGACAGAGGGCAGGAGCAGGAACTGCCTCGGTTAACCTTTTAAGTATTGCGCTACCCCCACAGGAGATACTGGTTCCCACTATTCCTGCACAGCCAGGCAACACGCATTTCCAACTTGGATCCAGACACAAGAATCAGTCCATGGGCCTGTTTTTGTTGTTTTAATGCAGAAAACAACTTGGATAGGATATAGGGATTTTGGGATGCCCAACTTGATTTGAAGAACACAGATGAGGACAACGTTTTTTTCTATGTACAGAGAAAAGATCCTGGACTGCTCTCCTTAATAGAATTACCTAGTCCCTTGAATCAGTTGCAAAGTCCCTTACGGACCAGGAGCTCTCAGCATGCAGAAGTATCTCCTCTCCTCTTGTAGAACTGCTCCCAGTTACACCGCCTGCAAGTTTTACCAGCCCTCCTGGCTGCTTGTCTACCAGCCCACTTGGCTGCCCAGAAGATCTCCCAGGACAAGGGATAAAAAGGTTAAATAAGTCATTTAAGCCATATACCACAAAGTGATTTAGGCAGGTATAACACCCTAGAATGTGTGGTGAATCCTGTAAACCCTTCATAAATATGCCCCTAAATGTCCTTGTCAAAGTTTTAACTGTAAAAGCTGTGATGGTGGACTTACGTTTAAACTTACTTTCTGGCAACAGAGTACACCCATACCTCCCAACTTTCATAGATGGTAACCTCATCCCTGTCCAGTGTCTGTCCCTACTCTGTCTACACACAAAATGCCAAAATGCTAAATCCGGGAGCCAGGATATTAAATAGATGCTGCCTGACCCAAGATGGCTACCAAAGTCACATGGGGTGACAGCATCCAATAGGGTAGCTGCCTCCCTGTGACCGAGAAAAACCATAGAGGAGTTCCTCTCGACTTCCTTTGCCATCTGAATTGCCACTGCAGACGAGAACCACCTGCAGTGGAGAAAATAGACTGCACCTGCCTACAGGCATTTCAAACAAACAAATTCAATAACGTAGTAGTTGGATGTATTGTTTACTGCAGTATAACACTTCTAGAAATGAAATAGTAAATTTATTACGCATAGATCATACTATACTCCTGAGAAATTATTTAAGTGGAAACGTAGAGAGTCCCCTTTATGCCCTCGATGTAGTGGCGCACCGGCTAATTTAATACACATGTTGTGGAGATGTCCCAAACTCCATCGATATTGGCAGGATATAATCCAAAATATAAATAGTGTACTAGGAATAGAAATGCTATTAGATCCAAATCTATGCTTATTAAATATAGTGGCGGAACCAAATATCTCAAAAAATATCCATACCGCACTGACGAGAGGCCTATTTCAGGCACGAAAACTAATAGCCCAGAAATGGATATCTATATATCCTCCGACGGTTGAAGAATGGAGAACACAAATAAAAGAAACTATATTAAAGGAGGAATTTATTTATACACATAGAGGGAGTCGAGACAAATTTGATGCTATTTGGAAAAGATGGGTAGAGACCTGGGATAATGAAAATAAAAGATGAACCAACATGGGTAGAGGTTGATATTTGGAGGGGATGGGAGGATGGGGGGAGGGCTGAGGGGGCTGGAGGAGGTGAATACAGGTGGGGGCGGCAGAGGAAAAAATTCTCCCTTTTTTTTTTTTTTTTTTTTTTATTATTATTATTTTATTTTAGTATTATTATTATTATTATTATTATTATTATTATTATTATTTTTTTTTTTTTTGTCTTTTTGGGGGGGGGGGGGGTGAGTGGGTGGCTGGTGTGGCAGATGAATGCTAGAAGTTTATGTATCTGGGATGAAATGTATGCTTAAATGTATAACTTGTATTGTTAAGAAAATAATTAAAATAAAAAAAAGTACTGAATTAAAAAAAAAAAAGAAATGAAATAGTGCATTTCTCTTTAGAGGCCTATGCATTAGACCAATAAGAGGGACAAAATATTACAAAAAGCCGCGCTAGTGAATTCAAAATAAATCAAATGAATGTGCAGATTCAAAATAATGAACCAAAAAAATATCCATAAAAGTCCGGTGACATAAAGTGAAAAACAACAAAAAAGTGTTCATAAATGTGACAATGTGAAATCCAAAATCTGGTGACTGTGAAAATCAAGAACACCGTGATCCACCACCGTTATATGAATGCGCTTACCAGAGGGCAAGCTCAGATAAGCCTGTAGTATGATGATATCGGGACAAATCTCAACCATCTAAATACGGCACCAATCCGGATCTCCTTACATAGGGTCAGCCAGGGACAGATAATCCAATACTATTCCTCCTTAGGACCAATTGTAGCATAGGCAGTCTCCAATGGTATCGGGCCAGAAATCTCTTAGCAGCCAGTATGTGAATACAGGAAAGAAAGGGATGCTCCCATGGTGTGATACCAGATAAAAAGGTTTATTAAATAAAAACAATCCTACTTACATAAAGAAGTAAATAAGCAGGAACAAGAGATAAAATATGCCGGCCGGCAAATCGTACACCCGCTCACAACGTGGAACGCGATGACGTCAGTGCGTCAGCCTCCCTACGTCCGTTTCGTCCAATGACGTCTTCCGTTCCCCAGAAGACGTCATTGGATGCATATGAATTCCTTGGGCTAGGTTTTGCTTTTAAAGGGGAACTCCACACTCCATTCCATAATACTCTTGTCTCCCCCTCTAATCCCTTGAATTTCCATGGACTAACTTTTGCTTTTAAAAGGCAACTCCACTCCATTCTCAAAAGGCTGTGAGCTGCCTTCACCAATCCAAACCACATGCCTTTTCAGAGCATACAACAGGGCCAGCTAGGAAAGGGGTGAGAAGAGCGATCGCCCAACCCCCTCCTGAACCATACAAGGCCACATGCACTCAACATAGCTGGCTGCCTTTGGGGCATGTTGCGCTCAGCCCAATACCAACCACAAAGCACCTTGCACCCACTAGTTTAAAGGGGCTTTCCACATTCTGTAAAGCCCCCTGTCTGCAGCCCCCCACAACCCCGGCCTAGGGTTGTGTGGAAGAAGCCCTTGTCCCCCGGGATATGGGAACAAGGTGGTTGACTTTTGTGGTGCCCAAGCCCCTCCTGCCTCCAAGCATCCACCCCCCTTTCATAGGCTGGCTTGCTGTGTGTTTGGCTAGGGGTTTGTTAGTGTGTGGGAGGGGCACACTATTTTTTAAGTTTGGGGTGGTATTTTTCACGTGGGGGTTCTCATTTTAAGCCTTAACAGACCCAAATGGCCTTGTTTGTATTGGGGGGCAGGATATTTTTTGTTTTGGGTTAAAATCTTGCAGATTTGTAAGTTTTCTCTAAAGCCGTACATCTTTGAAGCAGCATTTTGGATACATGTTACAGATGCACAACTTTACAGGCAGAGTAAGCCCCTTAAAGTAACTAGCTTTTAAGCAAATTTTATTTTTTAAAAGCACTTCTCTTTGTTTTGTTTTTGGGGTTGTCCAAATTGGTGACATTGATATATGTCCCTCAGGGTGGGACCTGTGCCCCCATACCCATTTTAAGGCGAATAACTAGAATATAAGCCAGCCAAGTGGGGACTAGAAAAATTAACAAGTCAGTTCCCATAGACTGCAATGGTATTTGGTGTATATCTTTTGCCCATGTTAGGCTCTTTGTTTGCCCTTCTGGACCGGGGGGTGTATGTCCCATCTGTCATTTTGCAGCATGCTGGATGATGTTCTTTATTTTGGACAGGGGGTGGCTTATTTTGTGCTAGCTGCATTTGGGTTGTTCTGGGCATGCTCAGGGACTTAAGTTTTTGTGATTCTGTGCTAGAAACTAGCTGTAAATAGCATTATTGCCTTGCAGCTCTAGGCCCTAGGATGCATTCCCACAGTCCCAACATGGACCCCTTTCAGCATGCCTGTATGCTTATCCTGTGATTGTGTAGGTTTACTCCAGGCACTCATCCTCCCATGATCCTGACATTTAAAAGCTAGTAAGCATATAGAGGTCTGATCAACCTGCCACTAGGTTCTCTGTACACTGTGAAGCATAGCTCTCAATAGTCCCTGGTTTTGAGTGACCGTCCCTGATTTGGAACAATGTCACTCTGTCCCTCTTCCCTCCTGATTTGTTCCTCATTTTGGTCTGATCTATATAGTTGTATATAAAATGCACTATTTATCTTTCAAAAAGTGTTTCCCAGTGCTAAACCTTCCATCCAGTTTCTAAATGACTGCATTTGTAATTTTCAAAAGCCAGTATAAAGGAATAATAGTGGTTAAAAAAAAGCACTTGTGGGTTTAACTAATAATTTTTAGTAAAATTCTCCTTTAACCACTTTAAGACCATCCGCCGCAGTTATATTGCAGCAGGCTGGCTCTATTGCGCGAATCGCCGTAGGTGTACGTCGCTTCATGCAATAGATACAGTGGGTGCATGCACGGCGCCGATGCACGTGGCCAGCGGCCGTGATGTCCGCTGGCCCCCCGTGATTGCTCCACAGAGATCCAGAATGGGGATCTGTCAATGTATACAAACAGATCCCCGTTCTGTCAGGGGAGTGCAGAGTGATAGTCTGTTCCTAGTGATCAGGAACAGCGAGCTCTCTGTACTCCCAGTCAATCCACTCCCCCCCACAGTTAGAAACACCTCCCAGGGAACAGGGAACACATTTAACCCCTTGATCGCCACTAGAGTTAACCTCTTCCCTACCAGTGTCATTTATACAGTAATCAGTGCATTTTTATAGCTCTGATTGCTGTATAAATGTCACTGGTCCCAAAAAAGTGTCAAATGTGTCCGATCTGTTCGTCGCAGTCCCGCTAAAAATTGCTAAGCACCGCCATTACTAGTAAAAAATAAATAAAAGAAAACTATAAAAATGCCATAAATCTATCCCCTATTGTGTAGACGCTATAACTTTTTTTTTGCATTTTTGTTATATATATTTATTATAGCAAAAAAGTAAAAAAAATTTTTTTTCAAAATTGACGCTCTTTTTTTTTTTGTTTATAGCGCAAAAAATAAAAGCTACAGAGGTGATTACATGTCACCAAAAGAGAGCTCTATTTGTGGGAAAAAAAGGACATAAATTTTGTTTTGGGTACAAAGTCGCACGAATGCGCAATTGTCGGTTAAAGAAATGCAGGCCCGCAAAAAATGGCCTGATCGTTAAAGGGGCAAATCCTTTCCGGTCCTTAAGTGGTTAAGGGGGCGTGGCAGGGTGTATCCCCTATGCCTACATACTTTTGCTAATAGGTGTCCCTCGTTCCCATCCAAAAGAGTTGGGTGGTATGCTGCAAAAAGCTGCATATTATCATAGCACTATATAGCAACTGGAAGTAAATAATTTGGTGACAGACTTAAAAGAATCTTCTAAAGTACTAACAAAAAGTTTCCTTGGTTTTTATTTTTCTTATTATTTGTCAAATCTTCTCTAAAATCTCTCATGAGACGCATTATTCCAAAATCTAATTTAAACCCCACTGTGCTCATGTGATAGACTGTTATTGTTTTCAGTGGAACATTAGCTTATCTTTAGAAGTTCTACCTGCATTTGGATTATAAACTTCAAGAAATAGAATCCTTTTTTTTAGCCAACGACCTTACAAGAAACATTGTAAACAGACACGGAAGTAGATTCAACAATGGGCAGTATTTCATACTGAATATCTCTTGGAAAACCTGTAAAGTTCTGTTCTACCCTGCCAGTCACTGACTGCCAACACAACTTAAAATGTATAGTTTAAAGATGGGGCAAAGCATATAAAACAGACGTATAATCACTGAGCATACAAAAAAATATCACACCACACTTCTAAGTTTGTCATGCCAATTTGTGGTTCTAAAGGCTCAATTTTTTTACCCCCCCTAATACTTATCTGAGCCCCATCTTGATCCAGCAATGTGTACGAGAGCTTCGGCTCTCCAGGGACTCTCACTCCTCATTGGCTGAGGCAGCAGCAGCTATTGGCTCCCGCTGCTGTCAATCACAGCCAGTGAGCCAATAAGGAGAGAGAGGGTCGGCTCTGTTTGTGACTGAGTCTGCCTCTGTGTGGTGCATTGCAGTGAGACTTATTTAGGAGGGCACAGTATACTAAGTGCCGATGGACCAGCACCGCAGCTCACTTTTTACAAAAATGGTACAGGTCCAGTTTTTGTTGCTTTGTTGCTACCCACATAGACACACTGGGGTTGATTTACTAAAACTGCAGAGTGCAAAATCCGGTGCAGCTGTGCATGGTAGTCAATCAGCTTCTAACTTCAGTTTGCTCAATTAAGCTTTTTTGGCAGTAAAACCTGGACGCTGGTTGGTTTCTGTGCAGAGCTGCACCAGATTTTGCACTCTCCAGTTTTGGTAAATCAACTCCATTATATATTTTCTCAAAATTTGGAGAAAATTGAATCCATAACTGTTTACAAGAAACAATAATGATCCCCATGCTGGTTGTATATATTTTGCCTCCATTAGGGCGCAGATTCTGGTAGAATGATCTCATAAGCCCTCTGACTTATGTAGCGCTACCCCCAGTTGAGAGCCGCTGGTTTGTTTTGGGTCCCTGAGTACAGCTCCACCAACCCCCGGCAATTTGCTCCTACCCGCTCTGGCACAGTTAGTAAAGGGGTATGTATCTATGCACATATAACATCACTTATACTCTAAGTGTAATGGGTATGAACTCACAAGCAGACTGCTGAAATAAGAATAACTGGCTTTACTTTGGCAGTAAGGAAAAGAAATAGTAACATGCACTTAAACATATGACTTACAACACATTAGCAGGTTCCTGCAATATGCACTTTAACATGTACACATATATGTAACAACTAGCAATGGGGAAACGGAGCGCCAAGTGTGGCGACCGTCTGCTATGCACCCCTGAGGTGCAATAAATCTATCTGCGCCTACCTAACGGACCAGGCCTGATCCCTAGCAATAGAGCTCAGTCCTTGTACAAGTACAGTGTTCTTCACCGGCAATAAATCTGTAGAGGTGGTGCACATGTAGCTTTAAATGGCGTATTTGTAATCCACAGAAAGTGACATTTGCTGTTCTGAGGTAAATTGTGCCTAGGCAGTTCAATAGGCATAAACGTGTGTATCAATGCAGGATGAGCCTTCCGGCTCTCTCACCAATCCTGGGGTACCGTCCTCAGCTCCGACCGACCGACTGTAGGGAAAAGTCTCCGCTCCGCTGCTGCAGACTCTGAGGGGTGAGAGTCTCTCTCCACCTGCTGCAAGGCCCAGGCTTCAGGCCTTCAGCAGTCCCGGTCCGCACAGGTGTCTCTCTCTCTCAGTGATGTCTGTGTCTGAGTCACCAGCCCAGTCAGAACAGGAAGAGGCGGTCTCTCCTCTTCCTTTTTATATCCTCCCCCAGCAGCCTCTTGGGCGGAAACAGACATCCTCCCGGGAGCCTGGGGAATTATGGGGGATGTAGTCTCTTCCCCTAAAAGGGGTACGACCCCGCTACACACTCCCCCCACTTTGAATCTTTGGTCCCCAAAGACATTGTTCAAACCACAAGCTTTCTTGGAGACAACACGTTCACATAATTCAGACAGAGGAGCTTCCCACCAATTAGCATAAGATGGGGAGCTGTCCTGTCTACAGGTCACTTCAGTGTGGGCGACCTGTTTAACTGTGCCAGAGAGTGAGCTGGGGCTGCCCTCCACCAAATGAACAGTGGATGGGTCAGGGCTTTCAGCACTTCTCCTTGCTGTGGTAACAGAGTCCTCTGAACTTTCTCCCATCTTGGGGTAAGTTAACTTCTTGGGAGGCTTCACAACTCTGCGAGCTCTCTGTTCTCTTGGGACTTCTTCAGGAACACATTCTGGCAACATCTCTGGTTTTGGAACATCTACTTCTTCTTCTTCTGAGTAGAGACCAGGGATATCTTCCCAGCACTCAGGCACAACACTGAATGGCACAAACTCTGTGGCTTCTGGGTTCAATGTGTTATCTTCCACATCTTCAGTAGGTGGAAGATCTATGGCAGAATTTCCTGGAGTTGAGGAAGGCCATAGCCATTCAAGTTCTCCTCTTTCTTCCTCTGGTTGGGGGTCCTGTCCACCCCTAACTTGGGATGTCTGAGACCTAGTATTAGGCCTGGGGGTATCCAGAATGGAAACAGATTCAGGTAAGTCTCTTACTGGAGGCATTCTGACTGCTTCAGTGAGTGGGAGCAAGTGATTCCTATGCCAGGTCTTCAAAGGCCCCACTCTTCCTTCTGGCTTCAACTTGTAGACAGGCAATCCTGGAAGTTTTCTACAGATGATATATGGCTCTGATCTCCATCTATCCGCAATCTTGTGTTTTCCAGGGATCCCTAGGTTGCGTAACAGTACACGGTCCCCAGGCTGTAGGTCCTGTACTCTAACTTTCAAATCAAAGTTCCTCTTGTTTCGGGCCCCTCTCTGGTCAGAGGCCACTTGAGCTTTCTCGTAAGCTATCTTCAAACTGCGCCTCAGTCTGTCCACATATCCTTTGTGGGAGGCAGCAGAGGCATGGTCTAAAGAAATGCCGAAGGCCAAATCCACTGGCAATCTTGCTTCTCTCCCAAACATAAGCCGGTAAGGGGAAAAACCTGTCACATCACTTGTTGTACAGTTGTAAGCATGCACTAGAGCTGAAATGTGTTGACTCCAATGTTGCTTCTTCTCTGTTTCTAGAGTTCCCAACATGTTCAATAGAGTCCTGTTGAACCTTTCAGGCTGGGCATCACCTTGAGGGTGATATGGTGTGGTCCTAGTCTTCTCTACTCCCAGAGAATCTAGTAGCTTCCTGATCAGGCGACTCTCAAAGTCCCTTCCTTGGTCTGAATGGATTCTCTGTGGCAGTCCATAGTGAACAAAGTACTTCTCCAAAAGTACCTTGGCTACTGTAGAGGCCTTCTGGTCCTTGGTTGGGAAAGCCTGAGCATAACGGGTGAAATGGTCGGTTACCACCAGAACATTTCCCAATCCACTCAAATCGGGTTCGAGGCAGAGAAAATCAATGCATACCAGATCCATTGGGCCTTGACTCTGTAGGTGGCCCATTGGGGCAGCTTGATGGGGTAAAGTCTTTCTCTGAATGCATCTTGCACAGGAATGGCAATACTCCTCCACTTCGGCCCTCATGCAGGGCCAATAAAACCGGTCTCTGACAAGCTGGAAGGTTCTCTCTGCTCCTAAGTGACCATGCTGGTCATGTAAGGCAATCAGCACAGTCTCTCGATGCTTCTCCGGGAGAAACAACTGCCACTTGTCTTCTGGGCCATCAGAGGGGCCCCTTCGGTAGACTACCCCCTGATGCACCTGTAACTTGTCCAACTCTCTCCTCAGTAGGCGAGCTTCTTTAGAAGGGTGAAGGCGAAGTCCCTCTGGACTCTGGTCTTCCAGGGCTTCCAGGACCAATTTCCCCATGGGGTCTTCCAATTGGTCACACCTTAACTCTTTCTTGGACAGCTTCGGTAGGCACTCTTCTGCTAGTTGAGTTACCCCACAGTAACACTTTGGGACTCCCACTGTGGTAACTCCTACCTCTTCAGCTCTGGATCCTCCTCTGGCTTGGAGTTCAGCCCCCTGGCAGAGGGCTCGCACTCCATCTGGTGCCACTTGGGTCCAGTCTTCCCAGTCATCGACCATGACATGGGATCTTCGGGACAGGGCATCTGCATCCCTATTTCCAGCCCCTGGTCTGTACTTGAGGCTGAAGTTGAATCCAGACAACGCCGCCAACCATCTGTGTCCAGTTGCATCCAGCTTGGCGGTGGTGAATAGATAGGTCAAGGGGTTGTTATCTGTTTTTACAGTAAACTCGGCCCCATACAAATAGTCTCTCAATTTGTCAACAACTGCCCACTTGAGGGCTAAGAACTCCAACTTGTGGGTGGGATAGTTCTTCTCGGAGGGGGTCAGGCTCCGGCTCACATAGGCCACTGGTCGTAGCTGGTCTTCATACTCCTGGTAGAGTACTCCACCTAGGCCCTCATGGCTGGCATCAACATGTAGCTCATATGGTCTAGTGGGATCAGCGTAGGCCAAAACTGGGGCTGTGGTGAGACTTCTCTTCAAGGTTCTGAAAGCCTCTTCACACCTTGAATTCCACTGGTTTTGGACCGACTCACTGGACCTCCTAGGCCCCATTCCATCTTCCTCTCCTTCTGTCTTGAGCAGCTCGTTGAGGGGTTTGGCAATGCGGGCAAATCCATCCACAAACCTGCGGTAGTAGGAGCAGAACCCCAAGAAAGACCGAAGTTCTGTAACTGTTGTGGGCCTTGGCCACGAAGTAACTGCCTCCAACTTCTCAGGGTCTGTAGACACTCCTTTTTCAGACACTATGTGTCCCAGATAGTTCACAGAAGACTGATAGAACCGACACTTCTCTGGAGAAAGTTTAAGTCCCTCTTCACTGAGCCTCTTCAGTACTTTCTCCAGCCTGGCTTCATGTTCTTCCAAAGTCTTTCCAAAGACAATGACATCGTCCAGATACACAAGGACTTCTATGAGGTTCATGTCTCCAACTGTCCTTTCCATTAGGCGTTGAAACGTAGCAGGAGCTCCAGATAGGCCCTGAGGCATCCTGTTGAACTCAAAGAATCCTACTGGGGTTATGAAGGCAGTCTTTTCTCTATCTTCTGGATGCATGGGGATTTGGTAATACCCACTCTTGAGGTCCATCACACTGAACCACTTAGCTCCAGATAAACTCTGTAAGGCATCTTCTATCCTTGGCGTGGTGTACTGGTCAGGAATGGTCCTCCTGTTGAGAGTTCTGTAGTCAATGCAGAGTCTCAATGACCCATTCTTCTTCCTGACTACCACAATTGGGGAGGCATAGGGGCTTCTGGACTCCCTAATCACTCCCGTCTTCTTCAGTTCCGCAAGCTGCTCCCTCAGATCCTCCAGATCTGCTAGCGGGACTCGCCTGACTCTTTCTCTGAATGGCTTGTCCTCTTGCATGCGGATTCTATGGGTGGCACTCCTCGCACACCCCACATCAAACTCATCTTTGGAGAAAATCTTCTCCCATCTGGTCAGCTGGGCCTTGGCTCTCTCTTTCCAAGCTCCAGGTAGGTTAGGGTTTTCCATGGAGAGTTTCTTCCAAACATCTTCTCCTTCACCCGTCCCCTTCACTTCTGACCAGCCAACTGGGACAGCAGGACTCACCTGTCCCAGAAGCATCCTGGCAGGGATCTCCACGGGCTGCTCCGTGGGGTTCCTTACACTGACAGGGACTCTTCCTCTAGCCTTCTTCAGGTCCTTCAGTGAAATTACTTCTGGTAGGCTGTAACACTGCTCCTTCTTTTCCAAGCCTTCATACCCTTCCTATCCCCTCACTTGGGGTCTTCTGCTCTAGGACCAACCGCTGGTAGGCTGCCTTCAGCATGGGATGGATCTTGGGAGTTGAAAGATTCTCTTTCTTCACCAGGGGGGTCAGAAGCCTTCTGACTAGATCCGTGTTCGTCCCTATAATCAGGGACGTCTTGCTGGTTCCTGGTGGGCGGGGACACACCACTGCTAAGGTGTCGAACACTTCAGACTTCCCAGCTACGGATGGGTCAAACGTCAATCTGATGGGTAAGTATCCATCATAGGGGAAACTCTGGGTTCCCAATCCCCTTATCTCCAACTCTTCTATCTTCTGTATTGGCAGATGACTCAGGTATCTGTCATAGAAGTCCCTGTACAATAGGGTCACTTGTGCTCCAGTGTCCAGGAGAGCCTTCGTGTACACTCCTTCCACTTGGATGGGTACAGTAGGGGATGGACCAACCAGCTCCTCTGGGTAGGGCCTAGTTGATGCTGTCCTCTTCTTTGGACTCTTCGCTTTACCAGCACTTGATTTGCACTTGCTCCTTTCTTGAGCCTGGTATGCATTAATTTTCCCCCTCTCAGTGGGAGTGTGAACCCGTTGAGGGACATTGTTATCTCTCACTTTGAAGAGTTCACGCTTGGGGGTGCTGTGTCTCTCCGGAGGGGTCTTGCCCCCTTTCTCTGGAGTGCACCTTGGTTGAGGATCCCTGGGCCCCTTTTGAGGGGTTTGATCTCCTCGCTTTCTCTTCCTGTTGTGCTTCTTGGAGCTCACTGAAGGTGATGGGCACCCGGTTGACTCCTTCACCGGGGCCCTTTGGCGTTTTCCGCCGGCTGGCGGCCTTCTGCCTTCTTCTTCTTGGGACTGGAACATACAGCTGCAATATGACCAATTCCTCCACAATTAAAGCAAATCATCTCACCGTAGTCAGGTGGGGATGCTGGTGCTGGAACAGCTGGAAACAATTCCCTCCTGCTTGTTTCTTTGTTGGGACTGGGCGTCTCTTTCGCCACTAGAGATGTCAGTATCTCCATCATCTGGGACATCTGCAACTTCAGGGCATCTACTTCTGTCTCTCTTTCAGGGGTTAAGGCCGACCTGACCGTGGCCACTGGAAGTTTTGTAGACCCCATCACTTGCTTTTCCCGTTTCTCTTCCAACAGGGCCTCTTCTTCTCTGACCACTCGAATGAGATCGGGGTAGTCCAGGCTCTTCCCATCCTGCCGGGTGCGTAGAATTAGTGCGACAGGGTCTAGGGGTTGGGCTCCCCTGACCACCTGCTGGGCACGGGCTTCATCTACCTTCCCCGGATCTATCCCCTTCTTCAGGATAATCCTATGCAGGATCTTGTCTATGCGTCCCATATACTCTGACAGCTTCTACCCTGTCTTCTGGTAACAGTGTTCCAGTTGATAGGTAAGTTCTGTGACTTTTTCTGTCCCACCAAACACACCTTCCAGGATGTCTATGTAGTCCTGGGCAGTGCAATCCTTTTTGCTTGTCTTCAGATTGCGTATGGCCTCTAAGGCAGGTCCTTTTAGGCTCTCAACAATCCTTTGCTTCTTTCTGCCTTCTGAGACCTCCCATTCTTCTAAGGCCTGCGTGGCACCATCTAACCACTCTTCAAATCCCTCTTCTCCCGAGGGTACAGGTGTCCTCCCTGAAAACATCCGGAGTTTCCTGTATCCCGACATCGGGTAATCCCCGGGGTCTCTTCTGCACTGAGTCACAATCTCCCCTAGGACAGCACACAGCTCTTCCTCCTTTGGGGATGGCATGGCTTCCATAGGAGAACAGTCTCCCTTGCGCGGCAGCGCATGCAGCACTTGATAGGCCTGACCATTCGGTGCTTGTATGCTTTGGCTCCTGAACTGCTCTGGAGTCTCTTCCTGCCATTCTATTAGGGCGTATGTATACCCAGCATCATTTCTCATGTCCATTATCCATGGCTTTTGGCATGGGGACAGGGACATTATGAGCTGCTTCACTGCCTCTCTCTGCCATATCCCTGGCAGTTCAATGACTGATGCTGCGGCTGGGTCAGTGGCCCATAGTGTGTACCACTGTCCCACTTCTATCGGGTCCATGCCGGTACCTTCTGGCGGCTTTTCCCGCTGACTCAGGATCCCGGATTACGAGCCCCCACGTACCCCCAGTTAAGAGGGCCGCTGGTTTGTTTTGGGTCCCTGAGTACAGCTCCACCAACCCCCGGCAATTTGCTCTACCCGCACTGGCACCATATTAACATCACTTATACTCTAAGTGTAATGGGTATGAACTCACAAGCAGACTGTTTTGGCAAAGGAAAAGAAATAGTAACATGCACTTAAACATATGCAGTTCAATAGGCATAAACGTGTGTATCAATGCAGGATGAGCCTTCCGGATCCCTAGCAATAGAGCTCATAAATCTGTAGAGGTGGTGCACATGTAGCTTCACCAGCCCAGTCAGAACAGGAAGAGGCGGTCTCTCCTCTTCCTTTTTATATCCTCCCCCAGCAGCCTCTTGGGCGGAAACAGACATCCTCCCGGGAGCCTGGGGAATTATGGGGGATGTAGTCTCTTCCCCTAAAAGGGGTACGACCCTGCTACACTTAATTTACTCTCCTCTTCCATAACGTTCTAAATCTCCTCAATGGCACCATTATGTTGAAACTCTTTGTTTTTGGATAGGCCTCAGGCTTCAGGCCTAGCAACCAGGAGTTACTCGACACACACCCACCCAGGCCGCAGCCCCGGGCACGAAGAACCCCAATCACCTGACCCCTCCCGAATAAATAGCCTATCCCAGCATGCACAGCGGCCAAAAGAAACTTCTTTGTGCCTTCTTTTTTGCATGTACATTCAAAACTGGTCATGTCGGGTATGGAGGGGCTTGCTTGCAAGCATGGGGTGACAAAGTGTTGGAGTAATTGGATTTCATTATGGTCACACAAACATCAGAAGCATTTTTCTCAAAAACAGTGATTTTACAACTTTTAAACATATTTTAACAATTGCCTATTTTTTGACCACATGTTGCTATGATTGCTCATTGTGTACACATGTACTGTCATGATTGGTGGCCACAAATTATCATGGATGCATGTTTGGGGCCTGTAATTTGTTTCCTATAAGCTTTCACAATTGTTTGTTGCCCATACATTTTTATGATTGCCGGTTTATTGCCCATGTATTGCCACAATTGCCAGTGTGGTATACAAATATTTTGCCCACTTACTCCCACAAGTATGTATATTGCCCACATTTGTTTCTCAGGTGCTGTCATGGTTGCCATTATGTTTTCCATATATTGCCACAGCTGCCATGGTGTGGTTATTGTCAGTATTTTGCCACATTTGCCTATTTATTCCCACACTTTAGTGCTATAGCGCAGTCTTTTTTAACCAGGGTACCCAGGCTCCTTGGGGTGCCTTGAAGTTTCTTCAGGGGTGCCTTGGCAAAATGTCAAAAAATTGATCAAAAATTGTATACAAGCCAGCAGGTGGCTCAAGCATGCCTTTTAGTTATGTAGCACCCTGGTCCTAAACGGGGCTGCTAATAAATCTAGTTGTGCTAGGTGGTAACCAGCCTGACTAATTGTTTGATCCACTGATTTGTGTCCTAAGTCAGAGTTTAATTGGTAGTCTCTCTCTTCTGTCAATAGGTGGCACTGTTGCCTTTCGCATTAGTATGATGGATTACAGTGAATTCAGGTGATGGGTAAATAAGTTCTCAGACAATCAGCAAGAGTTTCTTTTGGCTGCTGTGCATGCTGGGATAGGCTATTTATTCGGGAGGGGTCAAGCGATTTGGCTTCTACGCGCCCGGGGCTGCGGCCTGGGTGGGTGTGTTGAGTAACTCCTGGTTGCTAGACCTGAAGTCTGAGGCCTATCCAGGAGTAATACTGGCTGCTAGGTCTACGTAAGGCCTATTCAGTAGTTCAGGGTTTCGCAAAAGGAAGAGCAGTAAAGGTTAAGCCCGAAGCCTGGGGCGGAACTGCGTGTGTTAGAGGCTCAGCCCGAGGGGAGCCTGATCATTGTCGGGGGTAAAGGAGAAGCCGTTGCCACAAAGGGACGAGCACTCCTGTTAGCAGAGGCAAGTTTGGAAGGGATGAAGTTCTGAAAGAGTACCAGAGCAGACGCTTCACTGGCCAGGGACGGTGAAGTAAGTGGGAAAGATCCAGGAATACAGCGGGTAGCTGGAAGTAAAGCTTGAAGATAAGTACAGTGGTTAGCTGTGGGTGAAGCTTGAGGGATCCAGCAGGTGTCTGAGAATCCAAGAAGTCTTGTGAGAGATGGCAAGCTGAGCTTAATGATCTACAGTGGGATACTGTGAGTTAAGCTGGAAGATCTACAAGTAGATACTGTGGGTTAAGCTGGAAGATCTACAGGGGGATACTGTTAGAGAAGTTGTTGCTATAGATTGCTGAATTTAGCTTAACCGCTTAAGGACTGCCTCCTGCACATTTACGTCGGCAGAATGGCACGGCTGGGCACATCAAATTACAGGTACGTTGCTCTTTAAGTGCCCAGCCTTGGGTCGCGCTCGCGAGCCTGTCCTGAGCTCCGTGACCGTGGCTGCAGGACCCGCTGACCCGATCGCCGCTGGTGTCCCGTGATCGGGTCACAGAGCTGAAGAACGAGGAGAGGTATGTGTAAACAAACCTCTCCCCGTGCTTCCTAGTGAGACTGTCACTGTTTGTCTGTTCCCTGTCATCGGGAAAGATGATCAGTGATGTTGAATGCCAAGCCACGCCCCCTACAGTAAAAAAAAACACACTTCACACTTAACCCCTCCCCGCCCCCTTGTAGTTGACCCCTTCAATGCCAGTGTCATTTACACAGGAATCAGTGCATTTAAATAGCACTGATTGCTGAATAAATGACAATGGTCCCAAAAATGTGTCAAAAATGTCCGATGTGTCCGCCATAATGTCGCAGTCACAATAAAAATCGCTGATCCCGCCATTACTAGTAAAAAAAAAATATTATATTATTATAACTGTTGCGCAAACCAATCTATAATCGGTAATTGCGATTTTTTTTTTACCAAAAAATATGTAGAAGGATACGTATCTGCCTAAACTGTGGAAAAAAATAATTTTTATATATTTTTGGGGGATATTTATTATAGCAAAAAGTAAAAAATATAGCGTTCTATTTTTGTTTATAGCGCAAAAAATAAAAACCGCAGAGGTGATCAAATACCACCAAAAGAAAGCTCTATTTGTGGGGAAAAAAGGACGCCAATTTTGTTTGGGAGCCAAGTCGCACGGCCGCGCAATTGTCAGGTAAAGCGACGCAGTGCCGAATCGCAAAAAGGGGCCTGGTCCTTTGGCTGCAAATTGGTCCGGGGCTTAAGTGGTTAAAGGCCCTTTATCTGTATTGCTGTCTGCTTAGTCCTATTTTTGTCTACAGAGTTTGCCTAATTGCTATTGCCTTTGCCTAATGCCCCGTACACACAGTCGGAAATTCCGACCACAAAATCCGTCTGATTTCTTCCGACGGATTTTGTCCGACACTGGTGTTGCATACACACGGTAGGACAAAGTTGTCGGAAAATCCGATCATTCTGAATGTGGTGACGTTCGTTGCGTACGACGGAACTACGTAGAGGCTAGTAGCCAATAGCTTTGGTCTCGTAATTTGATCTGAGCATGCGTAGCACTTTGTCCGTCGGAATTCCCTACACACGATCGGAAAATGTCCGATCGGATTTTGTTGTCGGAAAATTTAAGAGCAGGATCTCAAATTTTTTCCGGCAGAAATTCCGACGGAAAAAGTCCGATGGAGCCCACACACGGCCGGATTTTCCGACAACATGGTCCGATCTGACATTTTCCGTCGGAATTTCCGACTGTGTGTACGGGGCATAAGAGTGTCCTGAGCTCTCACCCTCTCCCTCACTATTCCTGTTAGGAGAAATAAAACTCTTTACAAAAAGTGACTGGCGCCCAATCTTTTCACCTTGCACCACACCCACTATGCATAGTAACCTGCACCCTGAGGAGAAATGTCAGTTCTCCCTGACTCTGGGGGTTAGCATCAGGCCCTTGGAAGTTGGGGAGACCGCTACAGTTACACAAGGCCATGGGGAATCAATATGCACAATTATGGCTTTCTAGACATTGGCATCCTAACAACCAATGAAGTCATCAGTAGATAAGGAGGACATCTGTTGCCTCCACAGCATCCTTGTTTGACCCTCCTCTGCCAGTTTCTCTCAGCACTGGGGTCACATGAGCTGAATGAGCTGAGGAGAGAAATTAAGGGCGAAGAGAAACATAGGAATACTAGTCAGTACCAGTGTGCAAAAGTGTATTTGCTTTTGAAGAATAAATCACCTCTAACATTGGGTGTCCTACATGTGCATATTGCTGCATTATTGTAAAAACTATAATGCCCCAAACACACGATCAGAAATTCTGCCAGCAAAAGTCGGATGAGAGCTTTTGGTCAGAAATTCCGACCGTGAGTATGCTCCATCGGACTTTTGCTGGCAGAATTACAGCCAGCAAAAGATTGAGAGCAGGTTCTCTATTTTTCGGTCGGAAAAAGTTTCAATCGAAAATTCCGATCGTCTGTACCAATTCCGACGCACAAAATTCCTACGCATGCTCGGAAACAATTCGACGCATGCTCGGAAGCATTGAACTTAATTTTCTCGGCTCGTCGTAGTGTTGTACGTCACGCGTTCTTGACGGTCAAAAGTTCATAGAACTTTTGTGTGACTGTGTGTCAGACTTCACGTACCTGATTGATGAGCCCGATATAGCAGGGGAAGGCCTCCCTTACGTGTCTGGTTTGTAGTATAGACAGGAGGCACAGGAGCACAGAGTGGTATGAGAGCCTGGTGGGTAACTGCAGAAGGAGAGGCCCAAAGGTCCCGGTGCAGGTGGAGTGGTGATCACTAGACAGCTGGACACTGGCAGCAGATGCAGAGCAAGAGCTAAGCAGGCAAGTTCAATCACAGGCACAGTCGGCAACAGGTGGGCAGCACAGTACAGGGAAGCAGGCAAGTTCAGAGTCCAGGTCACAGGCAGGGTTGGCAACAGGTGGGCAGCGTAGTACAGAGGAGCAGGCAGGTTCAGGGTCAAAGACAAGCCGGGGTCGGATGCAGGCAGAAGACAGCATAATCCAAAGGGCAAGCTGGGTAATTAGGGGATCAGATGCTCAGACAAAGTAACGGGTGCTAGGATACAGGGAGCTGCAGATCGGACAGCACCGAGGAAAGTGCATGGACATCCTAAATAGGCTGATTGGCGCCAAGCGCTGCACGTGCGTGCACCGACGTGCACAGGCGTACGCACATGCACACTCACATCCGCGCCCACACAGGCGCACGCCCGCGGCTCACACCGGAGCACCCCAGGGCGCCCAATACTGCATCCATTCCAGGAACTTCCCTGACACGTATGTATGCAAGCCAAGCTTGAGTCGGAAAAACCATCCAAGTTTTTTATGACGGAAAATCCGATCGTGTGTACGGGGCATTAGTGTGTTTTTTTTTAGATTTTAGAATGGGAGAAAGGGCCTTCAGACTGTCCATGATTTTAAAGGGTGCCTTAGCTGAAAGAAGGTTGAGAAACACGGCTCTAGCGTCATCTGTGTGAGAGCCGGTAAGTGATGTCTGCTTTATAGCAGATCATATTAATTTATAACCCTGCTACACTCAACACAATCATCCCCCTGTAGCATCTTAGACTCACAGCGCTAAAGTTCCCAGGTTAGCTGACAGGTACACTTTATTTTCACACTGGCGCACAATTGTTATTGCTTGATTGCAAATGTTTATCTGCATATTGACATTTGCAAATTGCAAGGATGTTACTTTTCATGTACATAATTGTATTCATTTCAGACTGTATAAAGGAGAGCTGTGTTTAGTTCTGGAAGTGAACTGATCATAGATGTCCTAAGGATTTTACGTGGTAAAAGCAGTCGGTTATTCACAGTTACCTCTGGGCCAATGCTGGCAGCAAAGGAGAACTTGTCACTGCTAAGGAAACAAAGCTACATTTATATCTGTCTCTCTCTATGTAAGTGAAGTCAGTCCACTCCCCCATCCCAGTACTACTCTCTGGCCCCTCTTCTAGCACTGTACCTCATTCTGTACAGTATTCATCTACCCAGAGGTCTAAAGGCCAGACAGGAATTTTACAGAAGAATCAGGTAATTTTTTCCATTCTTAAATTATAGAAATTATTTAAATTATTACATTGGGCATTTACACCCCTATAAGAGGCACAATATTGCATAATAAAAGTATGCATTGTAGATTGTAATATGTACAATAGAAACTATTAGACTTTTTTTAGGCGAAGGAGCACAGTACATATATGAAAATGACAATGCACTTTCTCTACATTTTTAATAAATTATTAAATATATTGTTTGTGTGAAAACAATATATTGAAAATTCTGCATGATCTTACAGTTCGCACCTTTCATAATTTTATTGGGGCAGCATATTATATCCCACTAAAGGATATGTAAACCCCTTTGCAATAATTACAATTTTTTTTTAGTTTTTTTTTTAGTTTTTTTTTAGTTCTTTTTTTAGTTTTTGTTTTAGTTTTTTTTCTATTTTTATTTCGTATGTGCTCCCTTTCTTCTGTTAAATATATCATCAATATAGCATTTTGTTATATCTGTTAATAAAAAAAACAAAAAACGAAATGTTGATCTCGCCAGAAATCTTTTCAGCTGATAAGTTCTCGTGATTTCTGCTTGTACTTTACTGTTAACAGTTATATTTTTCTGAGGACTACAGGACCCTGCCCATCTATGCTATGGACAGTAGAACAGGGGTAGGTCCCAGTAGTCCTGTCCCATTTCTGCTGTCCTGATACAGTAAGGTGAGTGAGTGTCATCATAGCACAGGAAGTATGTTACTGGCAGAATCATCAGAAAAAAAAATGGATGTGGATGGAGGAATCATTCCTGCTGTGCTATTGTATTCTGTCAACGGATAGCTGGCAGCACTGACCATTCAGGAAAAAACTATCTACCGATTGACTTCATGTATGGCAGGCTTAATTCACCCACCATATCTACAGACATCTAAGATGCACTTTATCAAGAATTTGTTCTTGGGTTTAGATATACTTTTAAATAAAAACAAATTGCTTTATACATGATTAAATCTACATTTTATGTATTCCTAGTATCCCTTCTTGAATAATTTGCAGATTAGAAATAGCAATTCTTCTGATGCATGACTAAAATGCATATCAGTAAAAGACCATTCTTTCAAGAAACAGACAGCAGACTCTTGCTGAGCTCATAATACCTGACTCACTAGTAGTCACCATATTGTCATACAGTACACCAGTGTATGGCTGTGTCATGCAGTACACTAGTTCACATAGATACAGTGGCGGCCCATGCACTGGCCATCCATGCTCCCAGCCCCTTTTAGGACACCAGACGCATGGATTCCTATGGCGGTGGTGGGAGGGGGTGGTACTTTTTAAAGCACCTGATTAGAGCCAGAGGCTCTAATAGGCTTCAAAATAGGATGGACTCGGGGCGCAGAGAGTGTGCCCTGATTCCACCCAATTGTGTTATGATAGCGAATTAATTTTCGTTATTTTCACACTAACCTTCCTCCCACCAATCAAGCAAACCTGTTTCCTGATTAGCCAAAGCGCCGGACCACCCTATTGGATGACTGGCGCTTAGGAAGAGGAGCGGAAAAGACACGCTGGAGGAGCTGCTGCGATAAGTCCCCTCTGCCAGACTTGCATGTGAGGGGGGGGTTTGGTGCTGCCAGAGCCACGCTTGCGGGGGTGGCTTCGGTGCTGCCAGAGCCACGCTCGCAGGGGGTGTGCTGCCAGAGCCACGCGCGGGGGTGCTGCCGCCAGAGACACGCGTGGGGGGTGGGGGTTGGGTGCTGCCAGAGCTGCAAATTGGGGGGGGGCGGTGGGCACAGTGGCTGCATATGATGGACACAGGTGGCTGCATATGATGGGCACAAGTGGCTGTATTTGTTGGGCACAAGTGGCTGCATTTGTTGGGCACAAGTGGCTGAGTATGATGGGCACAGTGGCTGAGTATGATGGGCACAGTGGCTGCGTTTGATGGGCACAGTGGCTGCAATTGATGGGCACAATGGCTGCATTTGTTGGGCACAAGTGGCTGCGTATGATGGGCACAGTGGCTGCGTATGATGGGCACAGTGGCTGCGTTTGAAGGGCACAGTGGCTGCAATTGATGGGCACAGTGGCTGCAATTGATGGGCACATTGAGGCTGCAATTGATGGGGGGGGTTCAGTATTTTTCAGTTTGTTTGCGCCCCCCCAAAAACTTTGAGCACCAGCCGTCACTGTTAATACATGGGGTGGTAAAGACAATTCCTAATAAAGTCACTGGTACATGTTTTAGATGTGAAGACACTAAATTTCTAACTGAAGTTCTTTAACCACTTCAATACAGGGCTTTTAAACACCCTTCCTTACCAGAGCACTTTTGCGATTCGGCACTGCTATGCTTTAACTAACAATTGCGCGGTCGTGCGACGTTACACCCAAACAAAATTGACGTCCTTTTTTTCCCACAAATAGAGCTTTCTTTTGGTGGTATTTGATCGCCCCTGCGGTTTTTATTTTTTGCGCTATAAACAAAAGAAGAGCGACAATTTTGAAAAAAAACACAATATTTTTTACTTTTTGCTATAATAAATATCCAATTTTTAAAAAAAAAAACAATTTTTTTCCTCAGTTTAGGCCGATACGTATTCTTCTACATATTTTTGGTAAAAAAAATCGCAATAAGCGTATATTGATCGGTTTGCGCAAAAGTTATAACGTCTACAAAATAGGGGATAGATTTCTTGAATTTTTTTTTTTTACTAGTAATGGTGGGGATCTGCGATTTTTTTTTTTTCGTGACTGCGACATTGCGGCGGACACTTCGGACACTTTTGACACATTTTTTGAACCATTCACATTTACACAGCGATCGTTGCTATAAAATTGCAATGATTACTGTGTAAATGTGACTGGCAGGGAAGGGGTTAACACTAGAGGGCGCTGGAGGGGTTAATGTGTGTCCCTATAGGAGTGATTCTAACTGTAGGGGGAGGGGACTTAAGGGGAGGAGACCGATCATGTGTTCCTCCGTACTGGGATCACATGATCGGTCTCCTCCCCGCTGACAGGACGTGGAGCTGTGTGTTTTAACACACAGCACCACGGTCCCGCCCGGTCCCGTTGTTTTAACGGGCAATCGCGGGTGCCCGGCGGACATCGCGGCCGCCGGGCACTCGCACCGGGTCCCGAGCGATGCCGCGGGCGCGCGCGCGCGCCGCCGGCGGCCGGGAATCCGAGGACGTCATATGACGCCCACCCAGGATGGTAGATCCACCTTGTGGGCGTCATATGACTATGGGCGAGTATTGAAGCGGTTAAATCAAACTTTTTCTTCTCATAAGAAGTGTAAAGCAGCCATTGTATGTAAAGAAAGAACCTGAACATACAGTATCTCACAAAAGTGAGTACACCCCCTCACATTTTTGGAAATATTTTATTATATCTTTTCATGTGACAACACTGAAGAAATTACACTTTGCTACAATGTAAAGTAGTGAGTGTACAGCTTTTGTAACAGTGTAAATTTGCTGTTCCCTCAAAATAACTCAACACACAGCAATTAATGTCTAAGCCACTGGCAACAAGTGAGTACACCCCTAAGTGAAAATGTTCAAATTGGGCCCAATTAGCCATTTTTCCTCCCCGGTGTCATGTGACTCGTAATGTTACAAGGTCTCAGTTGTGAATGGGGAGCAGGTGTGTTAAATTTGGTGTTATAGCTCTCTCTCTCTCACACTGGTCACTGGAAGTTCAACAGGGCACCTCATGGCAAAGAACTCTCTGAGGATCTGAAAAAAAAGAAAGGTTGCTCTGTATAAAGATGGCCTAAGCTATAAGAAGATTGCCAAGACCCTGAAACTTAGCTGCAGTATGGTGGCCAAGACCATACAGCGGTTTAACAGGACAGGTTCCACTCAGAACAGGCCTTGCCATGGTCGACCAAAGAAGTTGAGTGCACGTGCTCCGTGTCATATCCAGAGGTTGTCTTTGAGAAATAGACGTATGAGTGCTGCCAGCATTGCTGCAGAGGTTAAAGGGGTGGGGGGTTAGCCTGTTAGTGCTCAGACTATACGCTGCAGACTGCATCAAATTGGTCTGCATGGCTGTCATCCCAGAAGGAAGCCCAAGATGATGCACAAGAAAGCCCATAAACGGTTTGCTAAGACAAGCAGACTAAAGACATGGATTACTGGAACCATGTCCTGTGGTTTGATGAGATACACTTATTAGGTTCAGATGGTGTCAATCGTGTGTGGTGACAACCAGGTGAGGAGTACAAAGGCAAGTTTGTCTTGCCTACAGTCAAGCATGTCGGTGGGAGTGTCATGGTCTGGGGCTGCATGAGTGCTGCCTGCACTGGGGAGCTGCAGTTCATTGAGGGAACCATGAATGCCAACATGTACTGTGACATACTGAAGCAGAGCATTATCCCATCCCTTCAGAGACTGGGCTGCAGGGCAGTATTCCAACATGATAACGACCCCAAACACACCTCCAAGATGACCACTGCCTTGCTAAACAAGCTGAGAGTAAAAGGTGATGAACTGGCCAAGCATGTCTCCAGACCTAATTGAGCATCTGTGGGGCATCCTCAACCGGAAAAGTGGAGGAGCGCAAGGTCTCTAACATCCACCAGCTCCGTGATGTTATCAGGGAGGAGTGGAAGAGTACTCCATTGGCAACCTGTGATGCTCTGGTGAACTCCATGCCCAAGAGGGTTAAGGCAGTGCTGGAAAATAATGGTGGCCACAGAAAATATTAACACTTTGGGACCAATTTTGACATTTTCACTTAGGGGTGTACTCACTTTTGTTGCCAACGGTTTAGACATTAATAGCTGTGTTTTGAGTTATTTGTGTTTGAGGGTACAGCAAATTTACACGGTTATACAAGCTGTACACACTGTGTTGTCATAAGGAAAGATATAATAAAATATTTACAAAAATGTGAGGGGTGTACTCACTTTTGTGAGATACTGTACCTGTCTTTGTATTTTCTGACATACACATATAGACTTTCCATCGTATAGTCCTATATTTTGGTTATTGGGCATGATGGTTGGATCCAATGCCTAATAGCTAGATGTAGGAGGAGGTGGTAGGCAGGTAAGTCATCAACTAGGAAGGTAATTAATATTATTACCATTATTATAATTAGTATTATTACTATTATACAGGATTTATATAGTGCCAAAAGTTTCTGCAGTGCTTTACAATATAAAGGGAGACAGAACAGTAACAATACAATTCAATACAAAGGCATTAGGAGGGCACTGCTCTTAAGAGCTTCACATGTAATAGGGAGGGGCAAGTGGAACAAAAGGAAATAAATAAGGGATGAGCTGATAGGAGAAATAAAAGTTTCACTTGATAGCTAAATTCAGGCTTACCTGAAGATATTTGTTTTCAGGGATTGCCTAAAAGTGGACAAAGTAGGCGATAGACTGAGGTAGAGAGTTCCATAGGATGGGAGATGCTCTGGAGAAGTCCTGGAGATGAGTATGGGAGGAGAATACAAGGGAGCAAGAGAGCAGGAGGTCTTGGGAGGAGTGGAGAGGACAGTATGGGTGATATATTGAGACAAGATCGGTGATGTAGCTTGGGATAGAGTTGTAAATGGCTTTGTATGTTAATGTTAGTATTTTGAATTTAATTTGCTGGGCAATCAGAAGCTAGTGGAGGGATTTCACAGAGTGGGATGGCAGACACTAAAAATGGGTGTTTTTGAAGATACTATGGAGGTGAAGTCTACAAGATTTGGACAGTGATTGGATTTGGAAAGGACGGGTCAGAGTCTAGGATTATACCTAGCACCCAGGTATGAGGGGAGAGAATTATAGTTGTACTTATGATCTTGATGGAGAAGTCAGGGGAGGGGGCATGAGTGTAAAGGAATATTTTGAGTTCCGTTTTAGAAAGGTTGAATTTGAGGAAGTGGTTTGACATCCACAGTTATTAAGTTAGTAATGCAAGCGGAGACTGAAGGAGTGAGGTGAGGATTAGAGAGATATATTTGGGTGTCATCAGCATAGAGATGGTATTGGAAGCAGTGTTTATCATGTGACCAAGGATGAGGTGTAGATGGAGAGAAGAAGGGCTCCCAGTGCAGAACCTTGGGGGGCCCCCGAAAAAGAGGAAGCGGAGAGGAGGAGTCAGAGTTGTAAGCAGCACCGAAGGAATACTGTGATAGATAGGAGAGCAGAGTCTTGAAGGCCAAGGGAGTGAAGTTCTTTTTTTTGGAGTGTTGCAAGCAAAAGCCAGACGGTAAGCAATCAAGGAGGTTGTCAGTGAGGCAGGACTCAGATGGTTGTAGACTAGGTGTTCTAAAAGTTTAGAGGTAAATGGGAGCAAGGAGATTGGTCTTAAGTTATTCAGGCTGGTGGGGTCCAATGAGGGCATTTTAAAGCGGAGTTCCACCCAAAAGTGGAAGCTCCGCTTATCTGCTTCCTCCCCACTTCCGGTGCCACATTTAGCACATTTCGGGGGGGAGCGGCGAGATCACTCAGAAGTACGGCCCCCTCTCCAACCCCCCTCTGGCCATTCAGAAAGTGCAGCGCACTTCATGCATGCGCAGTAGGGAACTGGCTCTGAAGCTGCAAGGCTTCACTGCCAGTTTCTCTTACAGGCAATGGGGGCGGCAGTACCCGAGAGCCGATGTAAACATCGACTGGGGTGCCGATATCGCTGGATTCCAGGACAGGTAAGTGTCCCAATATTAAACGGCAGCAGCTACAGTATGTGTAGATGCTGGCTTTAAATTTTTGCTGGGGGGGGGGGGGACTCCGCTTTAAGTATGGGTATGATCAGTGCATGCTTTAGAGGGGAGAGGAATATGCCAATAGAGAGGGAGAGATTTAGGATGTAAGTGAGGGAGCTTAGGATGGAGCAAGAGGGTGATCATAGTATTTGCAAGAAACAGGGTCCAGAGGACAGGGGGTAAGATGAGCTTCTGAGAAATGTTTGGCCATCTGTTCCGTAGTAACATGGTCAAAAGAGGAAGTTATTAAATGTGGTTTTGGACAGGGTATGTTAAGTGGGATAGATATCTGTGAAGTGGAGATGTCAACAAAAATTGCATCAATCTTGTTTTTGAAGTTAATACTTGCATATCTAAGGTTATTGAGCTCCTGGGGCAATTGAAAACACATTAACACATGGTTTTATATTACAATGGCTGTTTTTTTATATTTTTAACTGATTAAAAGGTTTGCTATAAGTATGTGTGTGTATAATGAATGATATGACTGCTAATAATGTATATAACTGACTATATGCTGAGCTGTTAAATGAGCACTAATATAAATGCTGAGACATATAACATTAGTTTTAACTGGCATAAAAATAATACAGTGTTTTCTTACACCACATAAGATGTTATGTCTATATGAGAGGAACATGTAATGTGTTTTATGCAAATATTTGAAATAGGAAAAACATCATATTTATTAGGTGACGCTTGGAATGAAATTGTAGTACTGACATTATTCTAATACGTAATTCACTTGCCTTGCCACATCAGCACACTACCCATATATCACAGTGTTGCACTGAGAACAAGTTCCATCTGATACAACGTACATTGAATAACATTTGGGTTAGAATTGTTCTTAGTGCCACGTCTATACTCAGAAATTTGATGTTCTCTCATTATTCTTTTATTTTATTGTATTTTCCACTCAGTAGCTAGCACAAGGTGAATACATCCTTATGAAGAAATCAGCAAAAAATGGAGCGAGAACTGTTCTGGCCATAATAGTAGTAGAAAGGGTCATCACATTATATCTGTGAATGCCTCTATATATCTAGAAATTAGGACGTGATAAGGCTTCCAAAAAAGCCTGTACTAGTGGAAACCTCTGGAATCTTCCCAAAGTAGTTACCTGCCTAGAGCTCGAGAGTTCAGCAATTGCACACACCAAAGCCAACAGCTTGAAGGGGCTGCAGTTTGCAGGGTTCTTCATGGCCACATGTAGACTTATGCCCCGTACACACAGTCGGAAAATCCGACCACAAAATCCATGAGATTTTTTCCGAAGGATTTTGTCCGACACTGGTGTTGCATACACACGGTCGGACAAAGTTGTCGGAAAATCCGATCATTCTGAACGTGGTGACGTTTGTTGCCTACGACGGGACTACGTAGAGGCTAGTAGCCAATAGCTTTGGTCTTGTAATGTGATCTGAGCATGCGTGGCACTTTGTCCGTCGGAATTCGCTACACACGATCGGAAAAAGTCCGATAGGACTTTGTTGTCGGAAAATTTGAGAGCAGGAGATAAAACTTTGTCCGTTGGAAAATCCGACAGAAAAAAGTCGGATGGAGCCTACACACGGTCGGAATTTCCGACAACATTGTCCGATAGGACATTTTGCGTCGGAAAATCCGACCGTGTGTACGGGGCATTAGAATGGCATAGGTGATGACCTTCTCCTGGCCATCTTGTTCTGACTTCATCTAAGGCTGTATGTCTACATCTTGTCTCTCATTTTGTTACTTGCTAAAACTTTACAATTCGAGTGATCATGGGGGGTAGACTGAGGAAATTCTTCCTTCTGCCTGCAGAAGACTGATGACATCTTTACTGAAAATTAAGTAATTTCAGCCTCTGCACAGTTACCTGACTATAGATTAAGAGTTCAGCGATTGCACACGCCAAGGCCAACAGATTGAAGGGGATGTAGTTTGCAGGGTTCTTCTTGGCCACATGTAGACTTTGAATGGCATAGGCGATGACCTTATCCTGGCCATCTTGTACCTACTAGTGTATGGCCCCTAGGCCCTGAGTACGGGTGTCAGTTCTTAGCTGGAACGGATGGGAGAAATCAGCAAAAGTAAGCACATCAGCTGCTTCTTCAAGTACTTAAATACCTCACATTGTTGCAATCCCCATTCCACTTTAATAAACCCCCCCCCCCCCCCCCCCCCCTTGTGGCCTGCCTCATGCAGGAGCTTTTGAATCAGAGCAGAGTGATGTGCATATTGCTTGATAAAATGCAAAAAAGTTCTGACTTTGGTCACAATCGTTAGGGGCCTTCATTTTTGTATTGTCTTTACTTGGGATTGGGCTCAATCTCACAATGGTATTTCAGCCCATACGGTGCTCCTGTGTGAACACTGCATCCATGCATTGAAGATGGTCCTTGAATGTAGGAGAAAACACCACTAGATATTGAAGAAAGAACACTTCCATCCTGGTTAGTATTTATCATCCTCTGGAATGCGATGGGCACATTGTTTAGCCCAAACAGCATCCTTTTAAATTGGTGCAACCCCATTTTAACAAGGATATGCCAATACCTGCTGGCAAGATCGCGTATGGAGAAAAATGTGGCCCTTCCTAGACAGGGATTCTTCTATTCCTAAAAGTAGATAGTCCTCCCTCGTGAGCCACCCAGCGGCTTTTGGTCTCTTCAGTCACCCCTTGTTTCATCATCTGTTCTAATATCTGCTTGACTATTTGGTAGTGGTGTGGAGGTATTCTTTGATATATCTCCCAGAAGGGAGGATTTCTTTGGGTATCTCATGTTCAGTCCCATTGCTTCAGCTGTGGCCATGGTCCCCCTGTGAGAACACATCACACAACTTATCTAATATCCGCTTACTGCTTCTAACTTTATGTGTATCAGTTCCTCTGTGGTTAGTTGTAGAAGTGGTAGTTAGTATTTGCTCTCCTACTCACTTTTTTTTTTTTCTTGCAACCTTTAAATTATGTTTACTTTTGCCACATAACAAGACCATGTAATTCTCAGATCACTCTGTGCCCCACCTAGGGGGAAAGCACTTACATGGTTAGGACCAGGTCAATCAATGCAGTTTCAAGAAGCAAATAGAGTGGAGGAGTCTTGGTATTATGGATTCAAACTGGTATCATACCTTGCCAAACCATTGTGAGAGTCCTGTTGACAAATGGAGCCACTTCTTGCCTGGTTTCCTTTGGTGGGCCCAAGTGCGCAGGACATCCCTTTAGCATCTTAGTTCTTAGATCCCAGGTGACATTCATGCACAGAATCACCTGTGACCACCCCCTCCCAGAGGCATTACCCACAGCAAGTAAGTGACCACTTCTTCAGTTCTTGGATTGGGAGACTTTCAGCTTTGCTGCCCCACTGAGTAACTTTTGGCAGTGGGACACTCTAGTTTAATGGCTTCCTTTGAGTATGACTAGGGCAATGGCTTGACAGCCCCAGCACAGTGATAGTGACCTTGCATGCCTCCACTGCCCCTCGGTGAAGTATTCCTTTCTGTACTTCCACTCTGATAATTCTATCTGCAGCTGATGGCAACTTCCCATGGAACTGTCTGTCCTATTGCAAGTGAGTCTAATGCCGCGTACACACGAAGGGACTATCCCGCGGGATTATCCGCTGGACCGAAGTCCAGCGGATAATCCCCTCGTGTGTGGCCGCCGGCGGACTTTTTTTGGCCAAAGTACGGCGGACTAAAGTTTCAAGTTTTGTTTTCAAATTATCCGCTGGACTTCGCAGTCCAGCGGATAATCCGGTCGTGTGTAGTATGGTCCGGCGTACCAAAAAGGACGCATGCTCAGTAGCTATTATGTCACGGACTCGCTCGGTCTGGTAAAACTAGCCTTCGTTTTGAAGCTCGCACAATCGTCACGCTGCTGAATTTTTTTTTTTTTTTTTTTCTGACAGCGGGATTTGTATGTTATCGTACTTGAAGAATGATTTTGCCTTGCTGCTTGTATATTCACGCAGAGTACTCCCGAACGTTTTTTCTTCAGCATTCTTTAGTGAAGTTATATATTTGTATATATATATATATATATATCTATATCTATATCTCTATCTCTATATATATATATATATATATATATATATATATATATATATATATAGATATAGATATAGATATAGACATCCAAATCACCAAATGAAAAATATATCTATATTTCTCAATAAGCCCAAAAAAATATATATCGATATCTACATATATATATATATATATTAATATATATAGATATATAGATCTATACGTGTATAAAAATATATATATATATATATATATTATATATGTACATATATCTCTATATAGATATTTTTTTATTATTTGTTGGTTATCAAAAGGATTAGTTATTACACATGATACAATTGTGGAGTCAGCAGAGCTTGCCCTTAATTCAGATCTTAACCCTCACCTTTCCAGCGACTGCACTTGCAGTTCCATTGAAGTTGCACTTTACACTTGTATTGTCAAATGAATGTTTAGACATGTACCTGCCTACTCCTAAAGAAACTATGTTTTTGAATAACAAGCACGTATATCATTATTTGATGAAAATGAAATGACCATTTATTCTGGTTAAAACAAACAAGGCAAAACAAAATAGGAAGGCAACACTGGAGCCACTTGTAGATTTTGTGAAGACTTTTTGCCCCAACGGCAGACACCAAGTTTGTGAAGCCAAAAATTAAGCTTGGGCACATTTCATCCAATATAGGGAGCACAAGAAGATTGACCAGGAATCAGACAGACCAGGAACAGCAGCAGATGACATCTATGTCCCCAAGCTGTGGCACTACAACAGCCTGTGTCTTCTGTGAGACCAGACTGAAGCCAGGCAATCACTTCCGACTCTTCCCACCACGCTGCCCTGCACTCTTCCCTGCAGTCTTCCCTGCACGCTTCCTTGGAGGCTGACTTGTGGTAGGAGGAGGAGTAGGAGGAGGAGGAGGAGGAGAAGAAGGAAGACGAGGAGGAGGAGGAGGAGAAGTTGGTGTCGGGCCTTCATGGGTCAGGCGGGTGGATTCTCGTAATTCACCCCTCAAACCCCCCCTAATTGCATCAGAAATGAGGCCCTCACACAGGTGCCGTTGGCCCCTCTCCATTTCCAGCAACCTGCTGGACAAGTAGCTGGCATAGGCCTCTTCTGGAAGGGGGGGGTTTGTCGAGAATCGTACTCGCCTTCCGAATCAGTTGGAGTGATTCCTCCTCAACAATGGTCATCCTCCTGGGCCTTCTTGGGGGTAAGGGCAGGGGTGGAGGTAGACTTCTTCTTAATTGGGTCTGGCTGTCACTCTGGCTCGTGCTGGGCCCAGCCACCTCCTGGCTCTCGCTGGTCATGTCCTCCTCCTCCATACCACTTGTCCCGGCATCATCCTGGGTCAGCTCATCCTGTGTGCAAATAAAAACAAAAATCAAACACCTGTTTTGTGGTTTCTGGCCTCCTCAATCATCCAATTGTAAACTTAGGAACGAGCATCTAAATTTTCCAAAAGATCCAAAAGGCTATCATTTGGACCCCTGCATTTTCCAAGCAGATCACCAATGTTGTCTAACGCTTTTTTTGCCACTACTGGATGTATGTATACACTATATATGTATCGATATGTTGCACCAACACTTTTTAGAAGTGTGCTGAATTTTTGTCAGTTTTTTTCACAATTCTGAGTTCAGGGTGTTAATTGTTTCACATTTTAACGTTTACAGCATTAATATTCACACAATCACAATTTAGGCTACTAAATATATACCTGGCTCCAGCTGGGCGCATCAGCCTGCTCCAAGGTGGAGGGGTCTTCTCCTTCCGTGGAAGCCTCAGCTGGGGTGGAGGGAAGAGTGGAGGGAAGAGTGGAGGGAAGGGTGGAGGGAAGAGTGGACAGTGATTGCCTGGGTTCCATCTGGTCACCTATAAAAGTCAGTTGGTTGTAGTACCACAGCTTGGGTACATAAACATTCTCTGCTGCTGCTCCTGATCTGACTGATTCCTCAATCTTCTTGCGCTCCCGCTTGTACATGTGCCTTAAACTTGCAATTCTGGCTTCCACAAACTTGGTGTTTGCGTTGGGGACTTGAGTCTTCACAAAAGCCACAAGTGGCCCCAGTGTTGCCTTCCGGACATCCCTATTGCCATATAAAGGGTTCTTGAGCTGCCACAGGTTGGTATTTTTTCTGTACAGGGCAATGAATTCGGACATGAACTGCTGGTCCTTGAATGGATTCAACTGGGGTGCTGACATGTTTGTTTCTGTTTTGTTAGTAATGGCAATACAAAAGACCAAAAACACAAATGTTACTTAAAACGCACAACCAGTTTTTCTTACCAAACATTACACAACACACCCACACACAGGCAGCAACCCCTACACACAGGCAGCAAACCCCTACACACAGGCAGCAACCCCTACACACAGGCAGCAACACATCCACACAGGCAGCAACCCCTACACACAGGCAGCAACCCCTACACACAGGCAGCAACCCCTACACACAGGCAGCAACACACACATATCCTTAAAAAATGCTGGCCCAAAACCCAAAAAAAACACAGTAATGCATCCTAGAAAACACTTACCTTCGTACAGAGCGCTCGCTACTTCCGTTCGGGAACACGTGGGCCCCTCAAACAGCCTTATATACACTGCGCACGCGTCGAAGTCCGCCTGCGTCCTCCGCGTCGCCCGCCCATGACGTTCCTCCTGACGAGTATTCCCCGCCCCGCTTCCCCTCGTTGCATTGTTGGTGAATAAATTCATGAATATGGCGGACACATTCTCAGCCAGTAGCGCGGAGGAAAGCCAAGAAGCCAACACATCTGCATCCAGCAGCAGATATAAGGCCACCAATATGGCCTTTGAAGAGATGGTGGAGATGGTGGACATCCTCCAAAGGGAAGATTACGACGGGGAAAATGGCCCGTACCCTCGACCCAACTTGCGCAAGGACAAGATTCTCACTACAATCGTCAGCACCCTGGAGCATAAATTCGGCGTACGAAGGGGCAAGGATCAACTGCGCAAGCGATGGTCCGACATCAAATCCAGGGAGCACGATCAGTACAGGAGAATTCGAAAAGCCATCAAAAAAAGTAAGTCAAGCACGTGCGCTACTATGGTTATACTTGATATGTCTAATCTTGCGCAGATGTAATTACCATTCGTACCTGAAACTTGCGCAGATGTAATTACCATTCGTACCTGAAACTTGCGCAGATGTTATTACCACTCGTCCGTGAAACTTGCGCAGATGTAATTACCATTCGTACCTGAAACTTGCGCAGATGTTATTACCATTCGTACGTGAAACTTGCGCAGATGTAATTAACATTCGTACGTGAAACTTGCGCAGATGTAATTACCATTCGTCCGTGAAACTTGCGCAGATGTAATTACCACTCGTCCGTGAAACTTGCGCAGATGTAATTACCATTCGTACCTGAAACTTGCGCAGATGTTATTACCATTCGTACGTGAAACTTGCGCAGATGTAATTACCATTCGTACGTGAAACTTGCGCAGATGTAATTACCATTCGTCCGTGAAACTTGCGCAGATGTAATTACCATTCGTACCTGAAACTTGCGCAGATGTAATTACCATTCGTACGTGAAACTTGCGCAGATGTTATTACCATTCGTACGTGAAACTTGCGCAGATGTAATGACCATTCGTCCGTGAAACTTGCGCAGATGTAATTAACATTCGTACGGGAAACTTGCGCATATTTGATGAAAGTTCCGTTTGTCTTCATAACGTTTATTGAGTTTACCTGGCTTTGGGTTGTTGGAGTTGTAAGGTTGTTTATTATTGTCACTATCTATACAATTACTGCTGTAGTAAGGGTTTTAGGGGTAACTTACACAGGGACTCCAGAGGCTGTTTTGGGGGGGGGGATAAATATGTTAAGCAGGGTCTCATGCTCACAATTCCCAAAAAATGCTCATCATCTATAAATACTGTAGGTGGTGACTTTTCAAAGAAGTACACTCACCTGTCCCTTGGATGGTGCAGCTACAATCTCTGATCTTGCAATCATGAAATTAATGTTTGCGGCTTCACTTCCCGGGTCACTATTGGGCATGCGCCAGTTGCGCAATGCAATAGGACTGGTCCGCGCGAGCTCGGGGACCCCTGTGTGTCCCAGCAGACAGCACGGTGGGACGGGATGTGGCGTATACTTCTGTGGGAGTCTAGGGCCGGATGTGTGTGCAAATACCTGCCTTACACAGGTATCTGCAACCCATCCCCCCTAAAAGGTTCAAAATAAGACACCACAGGGGTGCAGGGATCCAATGAGCGGAAGTTCAAATTTAGGGTTGAAGGGCGGTTTAAGTATTGGAGTTTCATTAGATAGACATTTCAATTCTGTCTTCAAGTAGGATCTTCTAACAAACTGCTAATAATTGGCAAGACTTTTAAACAATGTTTACTAATCCTATTTTGGCACTCAAATATCAGTGTGATTCAAAGTGTACCTTTTTGTGTTCCATTACCATAGGGGGCAAAAGACTCAGACGTCAGTCCGAACCTACGAGGACCTCCCGGCATCACCAGACTAATTGGGCAGTTAGCCCAAGCCCGCGCGTGGATGTGGCGGAACAGGTCGTTGAAGTGGATCAAATCTGCACCCCACCAAGTGAGTGTCTCAGAACACAGATTGAGCTAATTAATTAAGGTCTGCATGTTTTTGACACTTTTTTTCTTGTGTTTTATCTACCCAACTTTTAGGTGATGCTGATCTGTTTGTGGAAGGACAAGCTGCGGAGCCATTTTCCACTGACAGTGCCCACAGGCTTATTGGCCAGATCATGGCCTGGAATCTGCAGCTGGAAAATATGCAGAAGGAGATGGCCACCATGCAGCAGGGAATGAAGGACATGATTGATGTTTTGGGGAGAATCTAAAGACCCCTTTTACATTTCTTAACATCAATCATGTCCTTCATTCCCCTTTTGATGCGCTGTTTTACTAATTTTAGAGGCCAAATTTTTAATATGCACACGGTATGTCAACATGTGCTATGTGCCATCAGGGGATCTCAATGGACGCATTTGGTGTTTGCAACCCCTAATGCTAGTAGGTGAGAGGGAAGGGGTTTCACACACAAAACACGTCCATTGATTCCCCATGATGGAACATAGCACATGTTGACATTACCCATTTTCCAGTTAAATTAGTGTGCATATTCAAAATTTGGCTTCTACTGTTCATGGGTTACCTGTTGAACTTTGTAAGTTCTGGACTTTTACATTGTGTAAATAATTTCAAATGCTAAGCCTAAATTTTTTAACATTTTTAAACATGTTTTTATGTTTGTTTTAAAAAATCAATCACAAAAAAAAAAAAAAATATGTTGTGAGAAAAACACCAAAAAAATTTAAAAAAGATAACATAAAAAAAAAAAAATAAATGTTGTTCAAAAAAAAAAAATTAACCAAAAATACCAAAAAAAAAAAAAAAAACAAAAAAACAAAAAAAAAAAAAAAAAAAGTTTTGGATGTGCACTATAATAAAAAAAATAATGTTTGCACAAATTAAAAAATGTGTGGCTTCTTCTTTTTAAATACTACCAGTTTGACAAAAACATGTTGTGGTTCATTGACAAAGGGGCTTATTTACTAAACGCTAAACAAGTTTGCCACTATTAAGATGTGCACTAGGACAACATATAAAACAGGCCAAATTAAAAGCAAAACAATACGAAACTACCAATATTTCAAACATAAATAACTGTATTTATTCTTTGTAAATCAAAAAGATGGTTTAAGGGTCTGCTGCCATTTCAATGGCCCCCCTACCATTAAAATACTGTAAATAAAGGTCCCGCACTTGCTGGGCTGATTGTGGTGCCGAACCAATACGGCGATTATCCAGCCCTGTCATGTTGCCTTCCACTCCGGCCTCAGGGCCAATTGGTAAGGAGTATGTTCCTGAATGTTTGCGTAAATAATTGTGCAAGACACAGCATGCAAGAATAATAGTATTCAGTTTGTACTCTGCCAGATGTAGGGATGTAAGGAGCAATCTGAAACGGTTGGCCATAATACCAAAGGCATTTTCCACCACCCTTCTTGCTCTGGCCAACCGATAATTAAAAATCCTCCTCTCAGGGGTGAGGGATCGTTGGGGAAATGGCCTCATCAGATGGTCACCCAGACCGAACGCCTCGTCGGCAATGAAGACGAAGGGGAGTCCCTCCACATTATCTTCATCTGGTGGCAGCTCCAGCCCACCAGTCTGGAGACGATGACCGAACTCCGTGTGGTTGAAGACTCCTCCGTCCGACATCCGGCCGTTTTTCCCCACATCCACATACAGAAAGTCATATTGTGCCGACACCACCGCCATCAACACGATACTATGGAACCCCTTATAATTCCAATAGTATGACCCCGAATGGGGTGGGGGCACAATTCGCACATGTTTGCCGTCAATCGCCCCTCCGCAGTTGGGAAAGTCCCAACGGGCAGCAAACTGGGAAGCCACAGTCTGCCATTCCTGTGGCGTGGAGGGACACTGTGAAGTCAAACAGAAAGATACAATTTAAATTAAAAACCAGGCAAAACACCAAACTAAATGCAACAAATTAACAAACAATTTGGAAGAACATATGTATTTATTTTGTAAATCCTTGAAATAAAGCCAAAAGATTAAGGATAAAAGGGACAAATCTCTGATTGATGACCCCTCTGATGGACCAGAGAAGATAATAATGGGGATGTGGGTGGGGAGTAAATAATTGTAAGGTCACACAATACACATGCAATTAATTAAAGGTGTGTGTGGGGGGGGGGGATAATTACAAGCTGACCAAAACCACATGCTATTAATTATCAGGGGGTGTGGGGGTGGGGGGTTAATTACAAGCTGACCAAAACCACATGCTATTAATTATCAGGGGGTGTGGGGGGTGGGGATAATTACAAGCTGACCAAAACCACATGCTATTAATTATCAGGGGGTGTGGGGGTGTGGGGGGGGGGGGATAATTACAAGCTGACCAAAACCACATGCTATTAATTATCAGGGGGTGTGGGGGTGGGGGGTTAATTACAAGCTGACCAAAACCACATGCTATTAATTATCAGGGGGTGTGGGGGTGGGGATAATTACAAGCTGACCAAAACCACATGCTATTAATTATCAGGGGTGTGGGGGTGTGGGGGGGGGGATAATTACAAGCTGACCAAAACCACATGCTATTAATTATCAGGGGGTGTGGGGGTGGGGATAATTACAAGCTGACCAAAACCACATGCTATTAATTATCAGGGGGTGTGGGGGTGGGGGGGGATAATTACAAGCTGACCAAAACCACATGCTATTAATTATCAGGGGGTGTGGGGGGTGGGGATAATTACAAGCTGACCAAAACCACATGCTATTAATTATCAGGGGGTGTGGGGGTGGGGATAATTACAAGCTGACCAAAACCACATGCTATTAATTATCAGGGGGTGTGGGGGTGTGGGGGGGGGGGGATAATTACAAGCTGACCAAAACCACATGCTATTAATTATCAGGGGGTGTGGGGGGGGGGGGGGGATAATTACAAGCTGACCAAAACCACATGCAATCAATTTAAAATTGAGGGTCAAGGGGGGTGAAAGGGGTGAAAGGGGGGGTGAGTAAAGCTGTACAATGGAGCTGGTAATATACATTTTTAACCAAAGAAAGTGACTAGGCTAGGGGTGTTTAGGGGGCCAAGCTTCCATGCTGGGGAGGTTGGTGCAAGCAAATATGCATGTGACCCACTAAATAATACATTCTTAAAGCTATTTCGATAAGTCAACCATAAAATACTAGACAAAAAACCAAAATAAAAAAAAAAAAGGAATAGGGGACATTCATAGAATAGTCCTATCATGGTAATTAGCTAATGATGACATTGATGCACTACATTAGCAAACATACAAGACATAGGTAATTTTAAAAGAGAAGACTTACCTTAATGTATTCCTCCTGCAGGACGTGGATAATGGCAGAACAGGTCTCTGGAATAATGAGCCCCAGAGCCTGGGGGGAGATGCCTGTCGTGAACTTGAGGTCCTGCAAGCTTCTCCCCGTCGCCAAGTAACGCAACGTGGCGACTAGCCTCTGCTCCGCACTGATGGCTTGCCGCATGCAGGTGTTCTGCCTGGTAATATAAGGGGACAGCGAAGCCAACAGACGGTGAAAAATGGGGTCCGTCATCCGGAGATAATTCCTGAAATCATCAGGATTATTCTCACGGATCTCACGGAGCAAAGGCATATGCGAGAATTGGTCACGCTGGCGCAACCAATTCTTGGTCCATGAACTCCTCCTCACCCTGTTCATGGACTGGGCTCGTGCCAAGGTGTTAACCGCAACACCGAGCCCCTGCACAGCACGAACTCGTTCCCGAGTACGTCCACACTCCATGGCTTCAAAACGGTCGGCTGATCAAACAAACAACTTAACAGAACGCACTGAAGAACAGCAAGGCCTATGAAGAACGACCTGAAAAACAGGAACGAGCGGACCAGAACGGCCTGAGAACAGGTAGGAACTGATCCACACGCACTGAAAGCCAGATACAAACCTCACAAGCACAAACTGAACGGCAGAAGCGAACGAATTAAGCAGAAGTCTGAGAAGCGCGAATCGTCTCTAACCAAACGTCAACTAACACGCGATACACACGAGATTAGCTGACGGGGCCCAAAGGGTGTCGTTTGGGATCTCGAGCTTCCTTTTTCTAGTCCCGTCGTACGTGCTGTACGTCATCGCGTGAACCGCCGGACTTTTTGCGTGATCGTGTGTGGTCAAGTCCATTCGCTTTTTAGTCCAGCGTACCTAGCGGGAAAGTCCAGCGGATTGTCCGCTGGACTTAGGTCCGCCGGGAAAAGTCCGTACGTGTGTACGAGGCATAACAGTTTCCTGCCTATGATGGCCATTGGTGTGTCCAAGCCTGTATGTCAATGTTTTAGCCACTCCTAAAAGTTTGTGGAACTTTAAATTGGGTGTACTTCTATGTTTCTCTGACTTTGTTGAACAACAGTCCATCCACAAATTGTTCCTTCAGCCATTCATCTGCATCACCCCAGTCAGACCCTCCTACTCAGCCACTTTCCTTGTGGCATATCTCCGTTTCCATGTCATGCAGTTACAGTGCATATTGTGGAATGGATTCTACTGCTCTATACTTTCTGCTGACGAATTGGGCCCTGGGGTACCCTAGTGTTACCACATGGCTTTACACTGCATCTACATCGTTAACTATCTTGTCAAAGGAATCCTGGTCTTCAACTGGGAGGTGCAGGATTAACCTCCTTGCTTTCCCCTTTGGGGCATTAATGGTCAGTCCTGTCTACTAATTGCATGGTTTACAAAGCAGGGTTTACATACACATACACCACCCTGTTCCGCATCACCATTTTATAGACCCTGGAGACTGTGCACATTCACCACCACTGTTTTCCAGGTATCTAAGACCTGGCAGAGACTGCCAGTGCATCTGTGCAAGGAGGTGGAAGGGATAAAAAAAAGGTTGATGCAGTAAGTTTAGTTCCACTTTAAGGAGGACTTTTATACTTTAAGGCACAGGGTCACACATCAGAAAAACAAATTCAAATATTTCTGAAACTGAATTAATGTACTTGAATACATTGAGGAATTTTAACAACTTAGAAATCCTATTACATATGTCTTAGTCAGGCAGTCAATCATCTCCTATGCTTTGTGTCATTGTTAAGACTTACAACTGCTTTCCCTTTCCTAGTCTGCTTATATTGGCCAATAATCCTGTTTTATTCTGCTCTGATCACTCTGTGGTAAACGTATCCAAAAAAAGCTTGTGGCGCCGAGTAGCCTATCCTCTATCAAGCTAGTGGTTTTCCCTGAGCTCATGAGAAAAAAAAGAGTCCTGTATTACAGTATGAAGGCTTGTAACTAAGAGCATGCTTTAATGTTATTTTTAGAGGTTTAAGCAAATGTGAAATTTAAGGGATCATTCTCAGTAGGATCTTGAAGTATGTGTCTGTATATTTAAAAGATGAATGTAGAACTTTTCCCGAAGCCACGCATGTACAGGGAAAAGTCTACAGATAGATATCTGTACTACAGCCAGTATAAAGTAGTAAAATATAGAGTAAAATGATTGTGTGACACAATAATATCAAGCTGATTTACTGTGACCATATCAAAACCACCTTAGAATGTGAGGAAAGATGCATATATATAATCATTTCATATCACTACATTTCCTTAAGGTTCCAATAAATAATTTACTATATCTGCCTAGGTTTGAATAATTTGATGTATTCCATATTTCCCTTTCTTTTGGGGGTTTTCTACCTTTTTGTAGACATGCATGTTTGCATTGAGTGAATTTGCATGCATGTCTCATGAAGGGTACCAGTCTATCTCTGAGGAAGACAATTGGTATCAGCCAGAAAAGATCAGACCTGGATGAATGATTACTCCCACACGAATGCTTGAACAGGGGATGTCTGTCAAGTTTAAACGGATGTAAAGGCAATATCATTACATAATCTGACTGTGGCTAACATAATATCAGTACCTAGCCTGAACGTGGCTAACCAGGTTGGGTAAACCTTCTCTTAAAGGAGAAGTATGGGCAAAGCTTGTTTGGCATACTTCTCATGTGGGCCACAGGAGTGTACTTAGTTCTGCAGTCCTGTGATCCAGATTCAGCTGTCAGCAGGCTAAATTTTGCTGTCAGCTGACATAACAGAGCCAGACTAGGCTCTGCAGGGATCCTGACAATAATGTTGGTCTCTGTCCATATGCCTGACCAGTAGCTGACTCAGCCTCTTAGCGCACTACTGAGAGCCTGAGCTGGCCACTCCAGATCCCTCCACAGCCCGATGGTCCTATTGGAGGGGCAGAGCACAGGGTAACTTACAGTCACCGCTCTGTGCTCAGAGCAGACCCAATAACTTTGCCATTAGCGGTCTTTGATCATTCAGTTCTTGGGCTTAGAGGTGGCAGGGGGCAGCTGCAGCTTGGATCAGGGCTGAAGTCATCTAGCTGAGTATGAGGTTTGTTTTTTTCAATCCAACAATTCTCTTTTAGGCTGGCCATACACCAGTAGAATTTTGTTAGACATTTTTTTTTTCTTAGTGGGGTCAAATTGACATTCAATTTCTACTGTAGTTATGAGAACATTCAAAAGAGTAGGATGGAAAATCTTTTTCTAACAAAATTTTAACTGTAAATGTGTTTTTTGAGCAGGGAAAATGGTATATATTGCAATGAAACCTGTTTATTACATCTGAGATTTAATTGAAATAGCAGGTCTGGACAAAATTTTAAAGCCTTTCAAACAAAATTAGTTGGCTAGTGATGTTGAGAAAGAATATTCTGCTTGATTGATTTTTCATAATCTCCCTACCAGGGTTTGAACGAAAATCTAACCATGTATAGCCAACTCTAAAGTAGATCTTAACCTCATGACTGATCACCAGGTATTATATAAATAAAGGTTGCATATTTTAAAATAAACATTTGAGATTATATTAGCATAATGAAGCTTTTATGTCACTTTCTGTCTAAAGGTGGTCATACACATAAAGATTTGCATTCATAGAATACCCCATCCCTGCTGCTGCTGACTGTTTATTCTGATAGCCAGCACCCATATGTAGGCAGGTGTTCCCCTTTAATGAATAACCAGTCCCCTTGGGGGGTGTCCTCTGTACTAGCCCAACCCTGTCCCTTTAGAATGATAGTGGGAGTGTAGACAGGTGTAGATTGACCTACCTGCTTCCTGTAATGGTGTGGCAACAATGCTGCACTGCTCCTTAATTCAGAGCAGAGTTGCCAGGCTATTCCAGCATTCACTACAGTTGGATGTAAAGAAGTTAAAGAGAGCTTGACTATAAGCTTTGTCACTGCCGTAGCTCATCAAGTCTATATCTTATCAATCTGCAAATGGCCACATCTCGTCTTGCCCACTGCTTTCTGGATTGACAGTGCTGCCTCTGTTACAGAACCCCTACCACTCTGGGCTGCAGTGTCTAGTAGGGGGAGTGTGTGAAATATAAATTAAGGAGGGTTAGGCTCAGTCAGGGAAGGTAAAGGAAGCTTTCTGCTTAATTTTTGAGGCTTGTGCATTATATAGTATTTGGATTTGGTACTTGTTTAGAGAGTCATACAGGAGCTTTTAGTTGTACTTTAGTTGTACTTCAAGATAAGAGTCACTTTAGTTGGACCCTACTCAAGACTTAGGACACTCTACCAGCCCCCTAGAGACAGAACTGTGCAAATCATTAGGTACCAGTACTGTCAAATTACAGCAAGAGATAGACAAATTAGGCATACAAATACATACTGTATAGACAAACTCGCAAACACAGCCCATTTAATGTGTGATCGATTTTACTGTATGCCTCTGGGCAATGAATGTTTAGCTTTATTATGATAGGGATGTACTTTATTTCCTTCATCTCCCTCTGATGTACACTAATATTTAGCCTTCCTATACTGATGCTAATTAAATGTTGAGTGTTATCTTTGCTATGCAACAGACTGCAGCTCAGGGTCCCATTAGAGAAAAAGCATTATACATTGAAAATCATAATTATTATAACTGAGAGGCCCATTCAAGAGCTTAAACTGGGACCCCGGAGAAGAAGAGATCATTCATAAGCCAGGTGTCTCACCAATAACATTCTCTTTCTCATTACCTTTGGTCTATCAGTTTCACTGCCATTGTACAGAAAAGTAGAACTGAATGCAATTACATTCAATTGATGTGGATTCAGTGCAGATACTGACATGAATTGTGAATGTACTGTAGATGCAAATGCTGTGAGTAGAGCTTTATTTTAATTCTCCAGCTTAAAGTGGTGGGACACCCTGAAAAAAAAAACTTCAAAAAATGTTAATAACAATTTAAAATGAAAAAAAAAAAAATTATTATTTTTTTTTTACTTACCAGAAATGGCTGTTGCTAGGCAGATCATCCTAATCTGCCTCTTCCAGCACCGCGGTGATCTTCTCTCCTTCCGTCTTCTAGTGAATGGGGCACGGTGTGTTATGGGAACTGTGTCCCACAACACATCGCGTTCCTCATTCACAAATTAGACTCGCGCATGCGCAGTAGGCCGCGCGCCGACTCGCGCATGCGCAGTAGGCCGCGCACTGACTCGCGCATGCGCAGTAGGCCGTGCACCGACTCGCGCAAGCGCAGTAGGAAACGGGAGGCCGTTTCCCTTACTGAGGATGGCGGCGCTGGAACCGGATAGCCGAGGGACATCTCGGCCTCCACGACCGACATCGCGGGCGCCCTGGGAGGGTAAGTGTACTTATTAAAAGTCAGCAGCTACTTTTTTTTTAGCTGCTGACTTTTAAAAAAAAAAATTTTAAGGTGAAACACCGCTTTAAGCAGATATTAAATAGAATGGACATGGCAATATTAAATAATATGTTTAATGCCCTGTACACACAATAGGATTTTCCGACAACAAAATCCATGGGATTTTTTCCGACGGATGTTGGCTCAAACTTGTCTTGCATACACGCGGTCACACAAAGTTGGTCGGAAATTCCGAACATCAAGAACGCGGTGACGTAAAACACATACGACGAGCCGAGAAAAATGAAGTTCAATAGCCAGTGCTGCTCTTCTGCTTGATTCCGAGCATGCGTGGCACTTTGTGCGTCGGAATTGTGTACACACGATCGGAATTTCCGACAACGGATTTTGTTGTCGGAAAATTTGAGAACCAGATCTCAAATTTTGTGTGTCGGAAATTCCTATGTAAAATGTGTGATGGAGCCAACACACGGTCGGAATTTCCGACAACAAGGTCCTATCACACATTTTCCATCGGAAAATCCAATCGTGTGTACGGGGCATAAGAGGCAAAAAATATGGGGTAAGTGACGAAAAATATTGTTTTATGGTAACGGTATGGGGTTATTACCTGTAATTTTTGTATTTAGGCTCCATGCACACTGGGCTTAAAAAAAAAACAACAGTTCCGCTGGCAGAAAAAAATGCTCATATAGATCGTTTATGTACAGAATTTAGGAGACTATGTAGAAGCAATGATTTTTAGGCCAGTGTGCATGGACCCTAATATGTGGATTTCTGTTTTATTTCAGATGACCTCATTTATTTGCATTTTTCTTCACATTTACATGCAGACCAAGCTGTCCAGCAAAAGTGACAGTTACATGAGTTGGGACAAATTATTATACAGACGGGGTGCTTATTATAGCTTGCTTTTATATGCTTTTGAACTTTATATTTTCCAACAGATTTTTCCAACTGGGGTTGAACAGAATCATGTGTGTTTTGGCAGGTTTAAACACATACAGTATGTATTTACATTGTGTATTAAGCCCTTTAGCTACAGTTCAACTTTAATGTATACCAAAGTATGACCTCATTACACAAGGAAGCTTCCATTGTTGTTCTTGTCCATGTCCAGAATTACAGTTCCTTGGTTTAGACCTGAACATTTGAGAGTCGTTTTTCATAGCTCTCGCTTTCCTTGCTGAATGGATTTGAATGATGGATTCTTGGCCATTGGAGTTCAAAGAATAATAGCGTCACTGAAAGTGGCACCTGGTAACTGAGTACATTCTATACCCTGCTGAGAAACGTGAAGCATGCTGCCTCCTATCTAGGCTTCTTGCCAGCACAAACAGTTCAGATGCCACATGACTAACTTTTTTTTTAACCGAATTCAAAGGTCTATTGTTTATTTTTTCTAAAACTACAATGTTTCATTTCATTTTGATCTTTCTGCAACCAGCATTTAATTCTTCACACTCCTTCCTGGAAGAACACATATGTGAAGACAATGGTATATCAATGACGCAGTTTATTGTACCAAATAATGACACATTTTTAGCTAGGACCATTTACATGTAACACTAATTGTACTTACAGCAGTATTACTGCAATTATTAAAGTGATTGTATACCCATTTAAAAAAAAAAAATGTTATATTTACCTGATCTGTGCAATCATTTAGCACAGAGCTGCCTAAATCCTCCTTTAGGTCCCCCATCAGTGCTCCTGGCTCACCCCCCCCCCACCCACCGATTGTCCATGATAGCAAGCAACTTGTTATGGGGTACAGGTCTGGACTCTCTCCCAAGCCACACTCTGTGTTTACATTGACACACACAGCATGGCTCGGCCCCTCCCCTGCTCTCTCTTCACTGGCTGTGATTGACAGAAGCAGGAGCCATTGGCATGGCATATATACAGCATTGCATACTGATTGAAGTGCTGTGGCACTGGTAGTGCATGGAATGGCATAGAAAGAGGGACACTGAGGAATAGAAAATGTAGGGCATGGCTTACAGAATGAGGCTTTGCGGCACAGGTAACCTAAAGCATAGCATATGGAATGAGAGGGTTCAAAATAGTGAGTGTACAGCATAGCATGCAGAATGCAGCTTGGCAGCACAAGGGATAATACAGAATAAGGGGGTGTGAAAAAAGGAAGACATAGCATTGCATAAGGAATGAGGGGGCTAAAAAAAGGGAATGAACAACATTCACAGCAACATGTAGGCTATTTTTAAGGTGTAATCACTATTCCACTCTGATATACTGCCCCATTTGCATGCTGTGCATTCCCAATGCCACAATACCTTATTGGGTATGCCATGCTGTACATTCCCTATGCCACAACACCTTGAACAATGTGCCATGCTGTACATTTCCAATTCCACAATGCATCATTCCCTATAATATGCTGTACATTCCTAATTCTGCATTACCTTATTCTGTAAAACCTGCCATACTTTACTTATTCTGCACTACCTCACCCCATATGCCATGCTGTATGTTCCCTATCCAGCAAAACCTCATTCTGTACACCATGCTGTACATTCCCTATTCCCACTGCTGTATTCTGTTTACCATGCTGTATGTTTTCTTTTCCTGTTGCCTCATTCAAAATACAATGCTATATGTTCTCTATTCCCCAATGCCTATTCCACACCACCTCATTCTGTATGCCAGACTGCACATTCCATTTTCTACATCGCCTCATTCCATAAGCCATGATGTATGCTTCCTTATATGCTTGCTAGCTCGCTCCCGAGCCAGCTCTCTGTGGCCATAAGTCACAGAGAGGGCGGTCCAGCCCTGTCTCCCACTTCCGCCTCACTGGCTGTGATTGACAGTAGCGGGAGCAAATGCCTGCTGCTGTTGCATCTCAGCCACTGAGGAGGGAGAGACCTGAGACAGCCTTGGTTCTCGTGCACATCGCTGGACCAAGATCGGGCCTAGGGAATTATTAGGGGGGCTGAGAGGGTAGCTGCACACTGAAGGTTTTTTACTTTCATGCATAGAATGCATGAAGGTAAAAAACCTTCAGCCTTTACCACATTAACTCAGTATCATCACCATGTCCTTTTGAGGGCTTCATCTTCTCCCATGGCACTAAGGATCTTTACAATAGTGTTTTTTTTCTGTTGGGGCCCATGGGGCCCTGTGATTTTTAGGTATACCCCTGCTAACAATATCTGTTATATAAATGTTAAAAATGTATTAAACATTGCATTATTACAATGAAAAAGCTTCAGTCTCCTGCTTCTACTGTGGGCATCCCCACTATTACCTGGAAAAGACCAAAGGATGTTGAAAGTCCAGCAATGTGATGTGTGTCTCTTAGCAGATGCTTATTAGAATCATAAAACACACTTATAAATAATTTCATCCAACTTGTTAGTAGCACATCCTGTATTCCCTTCCATATGCCCCATACTTGAACTAGTAATGATTTTTTTTTTTTTGAGGAGGTTTTTTGCTATCTGCAGGAAGTTTTCTCCTCACTTCCTGTCCCAGAAATTAGGAGTGAGGCTCAGTCTACTCTAGGGGATGTCTTTTTGTAGATTTATTGTAGTAACAGAACAGGAAAGAGGGACGAGGGTTCAGGATATTCCAAAAATGCCAGCAGGTACTGGAGGACAAATCTCAAGCAAAAATCCTTCAGCAGCCTTACGTAATGCTGGAGTTAGAGAGGGAACAGCGAGACCAACTTAGACTTTGTAAGAGCAGTCACAATCCTTTATGGCATCTATCCTCAAAGCACAAGAACACCTGCAGCTCCAGGCAAAAGGTCCTACTCACAATGCCCAGAGAAAGCTCCCCAACCAGCTTCCCTGCATTGCTCTTCAGTGAAAGGGGATTCTTTTCCAGTCAAGCTTCCTAAGATTGTATCTTCCAGCAGCTTTCTTTCAGGCCCTCAGCCAAGCACATGCTGAGGCCTAACATCAACAGATCTTCAGTAGCACAGCAGCTGCCTCCCAGGGGCAGAGACCCAGGACAGAGAGGGAGATTTAACAAGCCTCCCAAGCATTTATCTTCTCACCAGCTGCCTTCTGGGCATCCCCTCCAAGGGATTGGCTGAGGTTAGATAAATATTTATAGCCCAGTGGCTGTCCCTCATTCTCTAAATCTGCAAGATTCTCCCAGAAAGCAGAAGGGAGCAATCAACCACCAGGTTTACAGGTAGACCTGACCAGACTTGAAAAAAAAATTTCTGCTAAAGTGAGTACAGATGAGCCTTAAACAAAATGTATCCAGCCTAGGGCAGAGCCCTACATCCATCTCATAGGCCAGGAAAACTGCCAAGGATGATCTTGCTCCCAAGAGTGGAGCATCTTGTTTTATAGTGGATGGGTAGAGTGGACAAGGTGAGCATCTTCACTGAAAGTTGTCCACTAACTTCCTGTTCACTTTAAAAAAAAAAATTAAAAAAAAAAATCAGCAATTGTCATCATAAGTATCATAATCAAAATATAATTATGTGGACATCAGCTAATCCAAGTATGGGATTACGGCATTCCCCTGAAGAAAATGTGAACATTTAGATTTGGATCTGTACAGGTATGTTACTGCAACAAGGGAGCATATAAATTCCATAATACAATAATTAATCACTCATAGATATACTTTTGTCACTAGATACCAAGCAATTCATGTATGTGCTTTGCTCTCATATATATATATATATATATATATATATATATATATATATATATATATATATATATATATATATATATATATATATATGTATATATGTGTAAATAAAGTGCAGAATTATATATGTATTCTTAAAACATGCATACTACTGTCCTCTTAATATATTCACCAATGGTAATGATAAATAACAATCTCAATATCAGTAATATCCAGTCTCTATGATGTGATTATTAACCAATAAAAGTAATTTGCTGTGCTTCATAAACCACCCAGCATGCTTGAACAAATGTGTGACCTCCACCAGTTGTGCTCTCACCTGGTTTTATCAACCTTACATATTACTGTATGTAGGGTCAAAGCAAGTTTATGTCCCTCAGTATGGACTGTTAGGTATGTTTCCTGCTTTTAAGCCAGATATTCTCCTCTACAGCACCTTTAAGAGAACTCCAAAGAGCATCCTCCTCCAGAACATACAGTATGTACACTGTGTTTTTAAAAGCACTCTCCAATCTTCACCTCCCAGTATGATTCCTTCTGTGCCATCTACATGACTTGGTAGATAGCATACTAATAGGCAGGTCCGCCATCAGGGGAGTACAGCCCATACACTTGTAAGGGCCCAGAGCGTCTTGACGGCCCAGCCATCTGGCGGGGATGGGAGAAGGCAGGTGTGGGTGTTGTACAAGTAAAGGGGGGGGGGGGGGGTGGTGGCTGTGTAAATGTTTGCCTGTGTGTACATGTGTGTGTGTGTGTGTCTGAATGTGTGTCTGTGTGTGCATGTATGTGTGTACATGTGTATGTGTATGTGTGTGTGTACACGTGTGTGTGTGTGTTTCATATATACACAAGGGGGGGCGAGCGTACAGGTGTGAGGGGGCTGAGAGCGTAAAGGTGCGAGGGGGCTGAGAGCATCCAGGTGCGAGGGGGGCTGCAAGAATACAGGTGTGAGGGAGGCTGAGAGCGTACAGGTGTGAGGAGGCTGAGAGCGTACAGGGGTGCGGGGGGCGGAGAGCGTACAGGTGTGAGGAGGCTGAGAGCGTACAGGTGTGAGGGGGCTGAGAGCGTACACGTGTGAGGAGGCTGAGAGCGTACACGTGTGAGGAGGCTGAGAGCGTACAGGTGTGAGGAGGCTGAGAGCGTACAGGTGTGAGGGGGGCTGAGAGCGTACAGGTGTGAGGAGGCTGAGAGCATACAGGTGTGAGGGGGGCTGAGAGCGTACAGGTGTGAGGGGGGCTGTAAGCATACAGGTGTGAGGAGGCTGAGAGCATACAGGTGTGAAGGGACTACGAGCGTAAAGGTGCGAGGGGGGCTGCAAGCGTACAGGTGTGAAGGGGGCTGAGAGCGTACAGTTGTGAGGGAGCTGCGAGCGAACAGGTGTGAGGAGGCTGAGAGCGTACAGGTGTAAGGGGGGCTGAGAGCGTACAGGTGTGAGGGGGCTGCAAGCATACAGGTGTGAGGAGGCTGAGAGTGTACAGGTGTGAGGGGGCTGCGAGCACACAGGTGTGATGGGGGCTGCGAGCGTACAGGTGTGAAGGGGGCTGAGAGCGTACAGTTGTGAGGGAGCTGCGAGCGTACAGGAGTGAGGAGGCTGAGAGGGGGTCTGAGAGTGTACAGGTGTGAGGGGGGCTGCGAGCATACAGGTGTGAGGGGTCTGCGAGCATACAGGTGTGAGGAGGCTGAGAGGGGGCTTAGAGCGTACAGGTGTGAGGGGGCTGCGAGCGTACAGGTGTGAGGGGGGCTGCGAGCGTACAGGTGTGAGGAGGCTGAGAGGGGGGCTGAGAGCGTACAGGTGTGAGGGGGCTGAGGCACTGAAGGACTTGATGGAATGGCTAGTGGGTGGATTTGGTGGTATGGCCAGTGGGCGGACCCTGGGGAATGTTGGTGGCCAGGCTTAAAGCTGTGTAAGGGGCCCCACAATTTCTGATGGCTCCCCTGCCAATAGGCCAGCTTGCAAGATCTCATCTGTCAGAACAGCAGTCAGGAAAGATGGGCAATTACTGTGAACTCACAAGTCACTTATTCACATATTTCAATTTGCCCTAATTTGTAGCCCATGGTTCCTAGTGCATATATACATAAAGTGTCCATATTGTTATCTCTTTATTACAGTGAAATTTATCTGCTATTAATGTGCAACATTATTAACAATAAAGTGTTATTTATATGATAAAGCAAGATGAAAAAAAAATTTAGCAACACTTTTTCAGCTTTTTTTAGCACAGTGCAGATACATTTTAGTGTATCTGGTTACACTTCAATCTTTCATGTATCTTTATGTTGCAATATCCAATTTGACCAGGAGGTGGTGTTGAACTCACTTCACACTAGCAATGGAGTTGTGTAAAGCTTTTCAACTTTCTTCATTACAGGGAACACACATGAATGTATTACCATTTCTTCTCAGAATTATTTTAAATTCAATTTTTATTATAATGAATATTTACAATCTCAAGAAAAAGGAAACCAAGGTACCAACATAGTAGTACAATAAAAGCAGTTTTGTTTATTACAAGTTAACTCATAAAAACATTTAACCATAAAATACTGTATTTTAAGAGAAAAACTTATAATGGAACAATCTGTCTACATTATTGAAAAGACTTCAATTTACATTGCTCAATAGACCATCTTTTCATTTCTCAAAATGTACCAAGCAAGAGGTTTCAAATCCAATCTACACTCACTGGTCACATTATTAGGTACACCGGTTCAATTGCTTGGTAACACAAATTGATAATCAGCCAATCACATGGCTGCAACTCAATGCATTTAGGCATTTAGACGTGGTGAAGAAGACTTGCTGAAGTTCAAACTGAGCATCATAATGGGGAAGAAAGAGAATTTAAGTGACTCTGAACGTGGCATGGTTTTTGGTGCCAGACGGGCTGGTTTGAGTATTTCAAAATTGCTGATCTACTGGGATTTCCAAACATAACCATCTCTATGGTTTACAGAGAATAGTCTGAAAAACAAAATATCCAGTGAGAAGCAGTGTGGAGGAAAATACCTTGTTGTTTTCAGAGGTAAGAGGAGACTGGGCAGACTGGTTTGAGGTGATAGTAACAGTAACTCAAATAACCACTTGTTACAATCAAGGTATGCAGAATGCCATCTCTGAATGCACAAATGCAGAGAGAGACAGACAGAGAGAAATCTACCCTACAAAAAGACCCCGAAGATTAAACTGATTAATCCAAACTGCCAAATAAGAAATGTACGTTACCCTTATATTTTCATCTCAACAACTTTGTCTTCACCTCTTCTAAACAACATTTCTCTGCCATCACCAGCAGCTATAGCAACAAAGAAGGGATGGGAGGCATGAAAACACAGCCACTTATCTTTTATGAAGACAACCTCATTCCCAGGGGAAAGGGTATCCTTTTTCTTCTCCCCCCCCCCCCCCCCCCCCCCCCCCCCCCCAACGCTTCATGTACATGGGATATTTGACAGCTGGTAACCGACATTTAAAAACGTTCGTTGTGCCGCATTTACATGCTGTGTTTAGCCGTGTTTGCGGCTATAGTTTTTTGCATTGGCAATGGCCAGAAATGTGTCTCCATTAAAAACGCCTATAAACGGAATGTGGCTAAATGCAAGTTACCGCGTTTACAAGCTGTTAAAGGCTTTTGGTGTTTCAAATGCCTCTGAACATCCGTTCTGAAGGCATTTTTTTGCTTTCCAAAAAATGCGTCTAACCTCAACTGCCTGGAAACGACTATAAACGACTGAGTGTACATCTACTGATAAGATAACACAGAGGAGAGTTCAGAGCAGCTGCTCAACTGCTCCTAAAACACCCAACTGCTCCTAAAATTCCATTTAACAGCAGCAGTCTACATGAGGCCTAACTACAACCACCAGTCATTCACTGTGAATTGTTTTAGCTGGAAAACAAAATACTCATGCAGTTGTCTTCTTGTCATGCTTCCCTGGCCATCTTTTTGAAGGTGCAATCAGTGGCAGTGGAGAGGGGGAGGATGGAGCGCCAACGACAGCTAGTGATGAGCGAGTATGGGGGGTCACAGATGGAGTGACACTGAGGGTGGGCGAGAGAGAGTGGGGGCTGAAGGGGAGAAACACTGTAATGTGTTTTTTGGACAGTTTTTTTCTCAGTCCAGGAGTAACAGTGTGTGCTTGTAAGATGCGGCAGCCGGCTCCATAGAGCAGAAGAGACTCTGGTGTAGAGGAGAAAAGAGAGAGAGCAGCGCCGCTCTAAGAGTAGTGGGTCTGATTACAGTGGGAACTGTATGTGAAAATAAAAAGAAAGTATGTACTCACACTTTGTTTAAAAATATCAGGCACGTAGCGGTATCTTTATTTTGTCTGAAGTCCTCGGCCGTCCTCCGGTGTCATGGCTATGGTGGGGAAACGCACGGTCCCTTGCGTCTCGTGGTTCCGAGGTGAGTGCGTCCCAGGATAGGCACGTCAGCAGGATTGATGACGTTGGTAGGCGTGGTTGGAAGCGCTCGCGTTCGGAGCATGCGTGCTCCTTCATCAGGCGGTGTAAACAGCTGCAGCTTGTAGACACATATTTATAGTGGTTGAAGGGGGAAGGGGGAGTGTGGGAGGAAAAAACAAACAAAAAAAAAAAAAAAATGGGGGCGGTATCTATCTTTATACTTTAAAAAACTTTAAAAACTTTAAAATTGGCCAACGCTGATCATGTATTAGAGGTGTTGTGAGAAGTTTAAAAGGATCATTCATGTTTGGTAACATAATTTGTGCTGAGATGTTTTGACTGTTAAAAATGTGTGTAGCAAGAGCAGGGGGGGGGGGGAAAGGTGATGATGTGGAAGCAATCATGAGGAGGGGAAGGGAATGTGAGTGTGGGCGGGACTGGGAGAGAGAGGGCTGATGGGGATTGTAGTTTGGTGGGTCAATATGTTATAGAATGACAGTAGTGTGGATGAGGTGAGGAATAAAAAAAAAAAATAAAAAAGGAAGGATGGCGAAAGGGGTGAAAGATGATGGGTGGAAAATGGAGGATATATTATTTATATATAGGGGAGAGTTTATAGTATGCATGAAATAATGTGGGCAATTGGAGTGTGCTGCAGAATGGAGATATAGATGTGATCAGAATGAGAAAGAATAGGAAGTGATTAAAATGCTGTATTAAAGAGCTGTATTAAAAAATCTATATAAAATCTGTACAAGTAAATTTTATATGAAAGTTAAAAAAAAAAAAAAAATAATAAAAAAATAAAAAATAAAAAATATAAAAAAAAAAAAAAAAAATGATATTTTTAGATAATAAGGAGATATTTAAGGAGAAATTTCAGGAAATATATGTAGATGATGGGGGGGAAAAATTAAGGAGATGGAAATGGTGTGATGGAGGAGGGAAGTGACGCTTGCTCTGATGACTGTTGGTGACCGGTAAAAATAAGAAGGGGGGGGGGACTTGGGAGGTTTTATGGTTTATATGAGATTTTTTGCAAGCATGTATATATATATATATATATATATATAAAACACTTTACAAGGGCTGGTCCTTTGGAGTGGGGGAGGGGTGTTTCGAAAAAGGTGGTAGGGTATTTTTGTGTGGGGGGGGGGGGGTTTTTGGGGGAGGGGGGGAAATAAAAAGGGAGATGGGGGACAACGAGTGGTGGCTAAAAAATGGAGGCTAAAAAATGGAGTGGATTTCGATCTCCTCGTTGAGTCCTCCTGGCTTGAGACTGTCCAGGGTGTAGATCCAGAAGGTTTCCCTCTCGCATAGGCGTTTGATGCGTTCCGCTCTAGGGAAAGTGTCAGGGATGGTTTCTATGGCCCAAACATGTAGGCCATTGGTGGAGCCTTGGTGGAATTCCGTAAAATGTCTTGGGATAGTCAGGTTCTTCTTTTCCTCGATCGATCGTCTGTGTTCGCCAAATCTTTTTCGTAGTGTTCGGGTAGTGCGGCCTACATAGAGTAGGTTACATGGGCAGGAGAGACAGTATACTACGAATTCCGTAGAGCAGTTGTAGAATTGGTCAAGTTTGTAAGTTTGTTCTTTTGTGGTAAAATGTTTCTGTTTGTGTTGAACAAATTTGCATGTGAGACAGTTGTATTTTCGGCATTGGTACATGCCTTTGACTTCTAAAAAAGTGGTTGTGCGATTTGAATTGGTTTTTCGTGTCTTCAATTTACTGGGTGCTATTTTTCCTTTTAGGTTTTGTGCTCTTCTGTATGTAATTTTCGGTTTTTCGTCCAGACTGTCTTTGAGGTGGGGGTCTTCTCGTAGTATGCCCCAGTGTTTGTGGAAGATTTTTTCCATTTTTCTGTGTTGTGTATGAAATTGAGTGATGAATCTAGGCGCTCGGGAAGATGTGATGGGTGATGGTTTGTTTGTTCTTGGTACTTCGCTGAGAAAGTGATTATAGGCATCATTGACTAGGGTGCTGGGGTATCCTTTTTCTGAAAATTTCTTTATGAATAGTGTGCTTTGTTCTGTGTAATCTTCTAGGCGGGTGCAGTTGTGTTTTAGGCGGCAGAATTGGCTTTTTGGTATGTTCGAAATCCATCTTGGATGATGGCAGCTTTGAAAATGGAGGTAGGAGTTGCCTGCGGTGGGTTTGGTGTAGTTTTTAGCGTGAATAAGGTTGTTGGAATGACTGAGTTCTAGGTCCAAGAAGGCTAGAGTGTCTGGATCACAAACGGAAGTGAAAGACAGGCCTAGGTTGTTGGCGTTACAATAAGTGACAAAGGTGTCTGCTTGAGGCCTGGAGCCGTCCCAGATGATGACGATGTCATCAATGTATCGGCCAAAGTAAACTATATGTTTGGAAAAGGGGTTATTGTTCCAAATGGAGCGATGTTCCCAAAGGCCCATGGTTAGGTTGGCGTAGCTAGGTGCAAAATTTGCCCCCATGGCTGTGCCTTGTGTTTGCAGGTAGTATTTTTGTTCAAATAGAAAGTAATTGTGGGTCAGGCAGAATTTGGTGGTTTCTATAATGAATTCTGCCTGTCTTGAGTTGATGTGAGGGTTTTGTGAGAGGAAGTACTCAACCGCCTCAAGTCCAATGTTATGTGGGATTGATGTGTAAAGTGAGCAAACGTCGAGGGAGAGCCATAAGTACGTAGGTTCCCAACGATAGTTCTCTAGAGTGTTAAGTAGATATATGCCATCACGGATATATGCTGGCAGATTCTGGGCTAGTGGTTGCAGGAAATGATCAATATACATGGAGAATGGATTAGTGATGCTGTCCATGGCAGCCACTATAGGGCGTCCAGGGGGCTCAGTCAGGCTCTTGTGAATTTTGGGGAGATGATAAAAATAAGGTGTATTGTAATTGTCCCGTTTCAAAAATGCAGCTTCAGTTTTTGTAATGATTCCGTTGCTGGTGGCTTTATTGACTAGTAAGTCTGCTTCAATGAGAAATTTGGGTAGAGGGTCACTGGGTAGTATGGTGTATGTGTTTCTGTCTGATAGAAGTCTATGAGCCTCTTTGATGTAGGCGTCTCTGTTTTGCAGGACAATTCCGCCCCCTTTGTCGGCGGTTTTTATGACAAGATCTGTGTTTTGGGTGAGGGCTTTGAGGCTTGCCCTTTCTGATGCTGTGAGGTTATGATTGTGTGTGAATGCCGGAGTGTCTTTGCACAGACGTTTAATATCAGAGAAGACCACTTGGTAGAAACTCTGTAGGTACGGGCCTTTAACGTGGGTAGGGTTAAAGATGGATTTTGGGCGGAAAGTGGTGTGTTGGACTGGTGGAGAGGTGGGGAGATGTTGATTGAGATATGATGAGTAAATATCTGTCTCTTCATCACCACCACCAGTGTATAATTCCTCGAGAAGAGCTAGACCTGAGGCGTCTAATTCAAAATCTGGGGTGAGGTCGAGGTGTGTTGTTTCTGTGGTATCCTCAATAGTGGGGTTTTTATTGGCTTTAATGTTAAAAAACCTTTTGACAGTCAGATTGCGTATGAATTTGTTCAAATCTACGAACAGTGTGAATGGATTGGGAGTGGCTGAGGGTGCAAAGCTGAGGCCTTTGCTTAGTAGTGAGGTGTCTTGCGCACTGAGGGTTAGTGTAGATAGGTTATAGATTTTTATCGTTTGAGGAGTTTGCCCTTTCTCTTTTTGTCTTCTACGCCCCCCTCGCCTGCCTCTTCTTCTAATTTTCTTTTTTGTGCAGGTTGGGGGGTTTTTACTAAAAAAGAGAGGTCTAGGGTGGATGTGGGATCTGTGGTGGCAGGACCAGGTAGGCTTGTCTGCATAGTAGTGAATTGTGAGTCTGGGTCGCATGGTGGTGGTTCAGACGTAGTGGTAGTTGTGTCTGGTAGAGGAGCATCTGGGTGGGTACTATCTACAGTGTTTGACAAGGCTGGGGTGTGTGGGGTTTGTTTAGCGTTAGTGGGAAAGGCTCCACTTGTGGTGGCATTCATCCGTTTCTTCGTTCGATCTCTTTTTGGTTTAGGTCGGGCCGTCAAGGTGGGATGTTGAGTCTTCATCACGGGGGTTTGGTGCGTCCTCTGTGTGTGGTTACAGAGGGGGGGAATATGTTCACGATTTTGTGGTCTGTGAGGTGGATTAGTAGAACTTGGTCCGGACTGGTTCTTGTGCCAGGGTTGGTATGCATGCATCAGGGGAACTGGTGCACCAGTGTGGTGCATCAGGGGGAATAGGGGTGGTATTGGGGGGGGTAGTTTTGGGCTTCCAATTGAATACTTTTGATGATGTGTAGTCATCAACATCACGCCTCATTTTATTGAGTTTTGTTTTGATTAGATAGTCTTCGTCTTTTTTTTTTTTTTTTCTTTAGGATGTGGAGCCAGGTTATCGGAAGATGATTGATTTGGTTTAGAAGAGTGTGGATGTACTCTTTGACTTTCTCAGTTAGTGATTCTATTTTTTCTTCTCTTTGTTTTATTATGATATCTATCCATTTTTGGGAGCAGAAATCGGATACGTATTCCCACTCTTTTTGTCGTTCTGGTGTAAGAAACGAGCATCTGTGTTTAATCCTAAGGCCTCTAGGGGTAATTTTAGAGAGCCGATATCTTTGTAGAAAGAATTTGTCCCACCATTGGTGGTTTAGGGATATAATGGTATCCTCTATTTTTCTGAACATGGCGCAGAGTTTTCCATATGTTGCTTGATTGACAGTGGTGTTGCTGATAAAAAAGTATGTGGGGAACATCGTGTAGAGGTGTTCCAAATATTCATGTCGAACTTCTTCTAGGGCTAGGATTAGTTCCATAGTTGAAATGGTGGGAAAAAAGAAAAAAAAGAGAAAAAGAAAAAGGAGAAAAAAAAAAAAGAAAAAAGGGGGGGGGGGGGTATATTTGGCTGTGGAAAGGGGACGTGTTCGGTGAGAAGGGAAAAGGAAAAGAGGAAATATATATATATATAAGTATATATATATATATATAGTGGAAAAGAAAGGTATATATATTTTTTGGGGGGGTTTGAGGGGGGGGGGGTGTTGGGGGAAAAAAGGAGGGAGGGGAAAAGAAGAGAGGTGGGGGGATTAGTTAGTATGTGGGATAAAAAGTGTGTGAAGGTGTGTTGGGATATTGCTGGAGTGAGTGTTCAGTGTTATCTTTTTGTGTGTGCAAAAGAATTGTCTATATATGTTTTATCTTCAATCTGTATCTTTAATGTGGGGATGTTTTTATTTTTGGGGGGGGGGGGGGGGGGGGGCTAATAATAGATCAGCGCTGGGAGGAGGATAAGTATGAGTGGGAGATTTACATGGGAAAAAGGTGTGAGAGATGGATGTTCACAGTGATCGTTTGTGGCAGCTCAGACATAGGCTTCAAATAGTAATGCAGTGGAGAGGGGGAGGATGGAGCGCCAACGACAGCTAGTGATGAGCGAGTATGGGGGGTCACAGATGGAGTGACACTGAGGGTGGGCGAGAGAGAGGGGGCTGAAGGGGAGAAACACTGTGATGTGTTTTCTGGACAGTTTTTTCTCAGTCCAGGAGTAACAGTGTGTGCTTGTAAGATGCGGCAGCCGGCTCCATAGAGCAGAAGAGACTCTGGTGTAGAGGAGAAAAGAGAGAGAGCAGCGCTGCTTTACCGTCACCGCGGCTCAGTGTGAAAGGGGCCTTAGAGTAGTGGGTCTGATTACAGTGGGAACTGTATGTGAAAATAAAAAGAAAGTATGTACTCACACTTTGTTTAAAAATATCAGGCACGTAGCGGTATCTTTATTTTGTCTGAAGTCCTCGGCCGTCCTCCGGTGTCATGGCTATGGTGGGGAAACGCACGGTCCCTTGCGTCTCGTGGTTCCGCGGTGAGTGCGTCCCAGGATAGGCACGTCAGCAGGATTGATGACGTTGGTAGGCGTGGTTGGAAGCGCTCGCGTTCGGAGCATGCGTGCTCCTTCATCAGGCGGTGTAAACAGCTGCAGCTTGTAGACACATATTTATAGGGAAGGGGGAGTGTGGGAGGAAAAAAAAATAAAAATGGGGGCGGTATCTATCTTTATACTTTAAAAAACTTTAAAAAAAAACTTTAAAATTGGCCAACGCTGATCATGTATACGCTGATCATGTATATTACAACACCTCTAATACATGATCAGCGTTGGCCAATTTTAAATTTTTTAAAGTTTTTTAAAGTATAAAGATAGATACCGCCCCCATTTTTTTTTTTTTCCACACTCCCCCTTCCCCCTTCAACCACTATAAATATGTGTCTACAAGCTGCAGCTGTTTACACCGCCTGATGAAGGAGCACGCATGCTCCAAACACGAGCGCTTCCAACCACGCCTACCAACGTCATCAATCCTGCTGACGTGCCTATCCTGGGACGCACTCACCTCGGAACCACGAGACGCAAGGGACCGTGCGTTTCCCCACCATAGCCATGACACCGGAGGACGGCCGAGGACTTCAGACAAAATAAAGATACCGCTACGTGCCTGATATTTTTAAACAAAGTGTGAGTACATACTTTCTTTTTATTTTCACATACAGTTCCCACTGTAATCAGACCCACTACTCTTAGAGCGGCGCTGCTCTCTCTCTTTTCTCCTCTACACCAGAGTCTCTTCTGCTCTATGGAGCCGGCTGCCGCATCTTACAAGCACACACTGTTACTCCTGGACTGAGAAAAAAACTGTCCAAAAAAACACATCACAGTGTTTCTCCCCTCCAGCCCCCACTCTCTCTCGCCCACCCTCAGTGTCACTCCATCTGTGACCCCCCATACTCGCTCATCACTAGCTGTCGTTGGCGCTCCATCCTCCCCCTCTCCACTGCATTACTATTTGAAGCCTATGTCTGAGCTGCCACAAACGATCACAGTGAACATCCATCTCTCACACTTTTTTCCCATGTAAATCTCCCACTCATACTTATCCTCCTCCCAGCGCTGATCTATTATTAGCCCCCCCCCCCCCCAAAAATAAAAACATCCCCACATTAAAGATACAAATTGAAGATAAAACATATATAGACAATTCTTTTGCACACACAAAAAGATAACACTGAACACTCACTCCAGCAATATCCCAACACACCTTCACACACTTTTTATCCCACATACTAACTAATCCCCCCACCTCTCTTCTTTTCCCCTCCCTCCTTTTTTCCCCCAACACCCCCCCCCCCCCCTCAAACTCCCCCCAAAAATATATATACGTTTCTTTTCCACTATATATATATATATATATTATATATATATATATATTTCCTCTTTTCCTTTTCCCTTCTCACCGAACACGTCCCCTTTCCACAGCCAAATATACCCCCCCCCCCCTTTTCTTTTTTTTTCTCCTTTTTCTCTTTTTTTCTTTTTTTCCCACCATTTCAACTATGGAACTAATCCTAGCCCTAGAAGAAGTTCGACATGAATATTTGGAACACCTCTACACGATGTTCCCCACATACTTTTTTATCAGCAACACCACTGTCAATCAAGCAACATATGGAAAACTCTGCGCCATGTTCAGAAAAATAGAGGATACCATTATATCCCTAAACCACCAATGGTGGGACAAATTCTTTCTACAAAGATATCGGCTCTCTAAAATTACCCCTAGAGGCCTTAGGATTAAACACAGATGCTCGTTTCTTACACCAGAACGACAAAAAGAGTGGGAATACGTATCCGATTTCTGCTCCCAAAAATGGATAGATATCATAATAAAACAAAGAGAAGAAAAAATAGAATCACTTACTGAGAAAGTCAAAGAGTACATCCACACTCTTCTAAACCAAATCAATCATCTTCCGATAACCTGGCTCCACATCCTAAAGAAAAAAACCAAAAAAGACGAAGACTATCTAATCAAAACAAAACTCAATAAAATGAAGCGTGATGTTGATGACTACACATCATCAAAAGTATTCAATTGGAAGCCCAAAACTACCCCCCCAATACCACCCCTATTCCCCCTGATGCACCACACTGGTGCACCAGTTCCCCTGATGCATGCATACCAACCCTGGCACAAGAACCAGTCCGGACCAAGTTCTACTAATCCACCTCACAGACCACAAAATCGTGAACATATTCCCCCCCTCTGTAACCACACACAGAGGACGCACCAAACCCCCGTGATGAAGACTCAACATCCCACCTTGACGGCCCGACCTAAACCAAAAAGAGATCGAACGAAGAAACGGATGAATGCCACCACAAGTGGAGCCTTTCCCACTAACGCTAAACAAACCCCACACACCCCAGCCTTGTCAAACACTGTAGATCAGGGGTCCTCAAACTATGGCCCTCCAGTTGTTCAGGAACTACAATTCCCATCATGCTTAGTCATGTCTGTGAATGGCAGAGTTTTACAATGCCTCATGGGATGTGTAGTTCCGAAACAGCTGGAGGGCCGTAGTTTGAAGATCCCTGCTGTAGATAGTACCCACCCAGATGCTCCTCTACCAGACACAACTACCACTACGTCTGAACCACCACCATGCGATCCAGACTCACAATTCACTACTATGCAGACAAGCCTACCTGGTCCTGCCACCACAGATCCCACATCCACCCTAGACCTCTCTTTTTTAGTAAAAACCCCCCAACCTGCACAAAAAAGAAAATTAGAAGAAGAGGCAGGCGAGGGGGGCGTAGAAGACAAAAAGAGAAAGGGCAAACTCCTCAAACGATAAAAATCTATAACCTATCTACACTAACCCTCAGTGCGCAAGACACCTCACTACTAAGCAAAGGCCTCAGCTTTGCACCCTCAGCCACTCCCAATCCATTCACACTGTTCGTAGATTTGAAAAAATTCATACGCAATCTGACTGTCAAAAGGTTTTTTAACATTAAAGCCAATAAAAACCCCACTATTGAGGATACCACAGAAACAACACACCTCGACCTCACCCCAGATTTTGAATTAGACGCCTCAGGTCTAGCTCTTCTCGAGGAATTATACACTGGTGGTGGTGATGAAGAGACAGATATTTACTCATCATATCTCAATCAACATCTCCCCACCTCTCCACCAGTCCAACACACCACTTTCCGCCCAAAATCCATCTTTAACCCTACCCACGTTAAAGGCCTGTACCTACAGAGTTTCTACCAAGTGGTCTTCTCTGATATTAAACGTCTGTGCAAAGACACTCCGGCATTCACACACAATCATAACCTCACAGCATCAGAAAGGGCAAGCCTCAAAGCCCTCACCCAAAACACAGATCTTGTCATAAAAACCGCCGACAAAGGGGGCGGAATTGTCCTGCAAAACAGAGACGCCTACATCAAAGAGGCTCATAGACTTCTATCAGACAGAAACACATACACCATACTACCCAGTGACCCTCTACCCAAATTTCTCGTTGAAGCAGACTTACTAGTCAATAAAGCCACCAGCAGCGGAATCATTACAAAAACTGAAGCTGCATTTTTGAAACGGGACAATTACAATACAACTTATTTTTATCATCTCCCCAAAATTCACAAGAGCCTGACTGAGCCCCCTGGACGCCCTATAGTGGCTGCCATGGACAGCATCACTAATCCATTCTCCATGTATATTGATCATTTCCTGCAACCACTAGCCCAGAATCTGCCAGCATATATCCGTGATGGCATATATCTACTTAACACTCTAGAGAACTATCGTTGGGAACCTACGTACTTATGGCTCTCCCTCGACGTTTGCTCACTTTACACATCAATCCCACATAACATTGGACTTGAGGCGGTTGAGTACTTCCTCTCACAAAACCCTCACATCAACTCAAGACAGGCAGAATTCATTATAGAAACCACCAAATTCTGCCTGACCCACAATTACTTTCTATTTGAACAAAAATACTACCCGCAAACACAAGGCACAGCCATGGGGGCAAATTTTGCACCTAGCTACGCCAACCTAACCATGGGCCTTTGGGAACATCGCTCCATTTGGAACAATAACCCCTTTTCCAAACATATAGTTTACTTTGGCCGATATATTGATGACGGATGAATGCCACCACAAGTGGAGCCTTTCCCACTAACGCTAAACAAACCCCACACACCCCAGCCTTGTCAAACACTGTAGATCAGGGGTCCTCAAACTATGGCCCTCCAGTTGTTCAGGAACTACAATTCCCATCATGCTTAGTCATGTCTGTGAATGGCAGAGTTTTACAATGCCTCATGGGATGTGTAGTTCCGAAACAGCTGGAGGGCCGTAGTTTGAAGATCCCTGCTGTAGATAGTACCCACCCAGATGCTCCTCTACCAGACACAACTACCACTACGTCTGAACCACCACCATGCGACCCAGACTCACAATTCACTACTATGCAGACAAGCCTACCTGGTCCTGCCACCACAGATCCCACATCCACCCTAGACCTCTCTTTTTTAGTAAAAACCCCCCAACCTGCACAAAAAAGAAAATTAGAAGAAGAGGCAGGCGAGGGGGGCGTAGAAGACAAAAAGAGAAAGGGCAAACTCCTCAAACGATAAAAATCTATAACCTATCTACACTAACCCTCAGTGCGCAAGACACCTCACTACTAAGCAAAGGCCTCAGCTTTGCACCCTCAGCCACTCCCAATCCATTCACACTGTTCGTAGATTTGAAAAAATTCATACGCAATCTGACTGTCAAAAGGTTTTTTAACATTAAAGCCAATAAAAACCCCACTATTGAGGATACCACAGAAACAACACACCTCGACCTCACCCCAGATTTTGAATTAGACGCCTCAGGTCTAGCTCTTCTCGAGGAATTATACACTGGTGGTGGTGATGAAGAGACAGATATTTACTCATCATATCTCAATCAACATCTCCCCACCTCTCCACCAGTCCAACACACGACTTTCCGCCCAAAATCCATCTTTAACCCTACCCACGTTAAAGGCCCGTACCTACAGAGTTTCTACCAAGTGGTCTTCTCTGATATTAAACGTCTGTGCAAAGACACTCCGGCATTCACACACAATCATAACCTCACAGCATCAGAAAGGGCAAGCCTCAAAGCCCTCACCCAAAACACAGATCTTGTCATAAAAACCGCCGACAAAGGGGGCGGAATTGTCCTGCAAAACAGAGACGCCTACATCAAAGAGGCTCATAGACTTCTATCAGACAGAAACACATACACCATACTACCCAGTGACCCTCTACCCAAATTTCTCATTGAAGCAGACTTACTAGTCAATAAAGCCACCAGCAACGGAATCATTACAAAAACTGAAGCTGCATTTTTGAAACGGGACAATTACAATACAACTTATTTTTATCATCTCCCCAAAATTCACAAGAGCCTGACTGAGCCCCCTGGACGCCCTATAGTGGCTGCCATGGACAGCATCACTAATCCATTCTCCATGTATATTGATCATTTCCTGCAACCACTAGCCCAGAATCTGCCAGCATATATCCGTGATGGCATATATCTACTTAACACTCTAGAGAACTATCGTTGGGAACCTACGTACTTATGGCTCTCCCTCGACGTTTGCTCACTTTACACATCAATCCCACATAACATTGGACTTGAGGCGGTTGAGTACTTCCTCTCACAAAACCCTCACATCAACTCAAGACAGGCAGAATTCATTATAGAAACCACCAAATTCTGCCTGACCCACAATTACTTTCTATTTGAACAAAAATACTACCTGCAAACACAAGGCACAGCCATGGGGGCAAATTTTGCACCTAGCTACGCCAACCTAACCATGGGCCTTTGGGAACATCGCTCCATTTGGAACAATAACCCCTTTTCCAAACATATAGTTTACTTTGGCCGATATATTGATGACATCGTCATCATCTGGGACGGCTCCAGGCCTCAAGCAGACACCTTTGTCACTTATTGTAACGCCAACAACCTAGGCCTGTCTTTCACTTCCGTTTGCGATCCAGACACTTTAGCCTTCTTGGACCTAGAACTCACTCATTCCAACAACCTTATTCACGCTAAAAACTACACCAAACCCACCGCAGGCAACTCCTACCTCCATTTTCAAAGCTGCCATCATCCAAGATGGATTTCGAACATACCAAAAAGCCAATTCTGCCGCCTAAAACACAACTGCACCCGCCTAGAAGATTACACAGAACAAAGCACACTATTCATAAAGAAATTTTCAGAAAAAGGATACCCCAGCACCCTAGTCAATGATGCCTATAATCACTTTCTCAGCGAAGTACCAAGAACAAACAAACCATCACCCATCACATCTTCCCGAGCGCCTAGATTCATCACTCAATTTCATACACAGAAAAATGGAAAAAATCTTCCACAAACACTGGGGCATACTACGAGAAGACCCCCACCTCAAAGACAGTCTGGACGAAAAACCGAAAATTACATACAGAAGAGCACAAAACCTAAAAGGAAAAATAGCACCCAGTAAATTGAAGACACGAAAAACCAATTCAAATCGCACAACCACTTTTTTAGAAGTCAAAGGCATGTACCAATGCCGAAAATACAACTGTCTTACATGCAAATTTGTTCAACACAAACAGAAACATTTTACCACAAAAGAACAAACTTACAAACTTGACCAATTCTACAACTGCTCTACGGAATTCGTAGTATACTGTCTCTCCTGCCCATGTAACCTACTCTATGTAGGCCGCACTACCCGAACACTACGAAAAAGATTTGGCGAACACAGACGATCGATCGAGGAAAAGAAGAACCTGACTATCCCAAGACATTTTACGGAATTCCACCAAGGCTCCACCAATGGCCTACATGTTTGGGCCATAGAAACCATCCCTGACACTTTCCCTAGAGCGGAACGCATCAAACGCCTATGCGAGAGGGAAACCTTCTGGATCTACACCCTGGACAGTCTCAAGCCAGGAGGACTCAACGAGGAGATCGAAATCCACTCCATTTTTTAGCCTCCATTTTTTAGCCACCACTCGTTGTCCCCCATCTCCCTTTTTATTTCCCCCCCCCCCAAACCCCCCCCCCCCCCGCACAAAAATACCCTACCACCTTTTTCGAAACACCCCTCCCCCACTCCAAAGGACCAGCCCTTGTAAAGTGTGTTTATATATATATATATATATATATATATATATATACATGCTTGCAAAAAATCTCATATAAACCATAAAACCTCCCAAGTCCCCCCCCCCCTTCTTATTTTTACCAGTCACCAACAGTCATCAGAGCAAGCGTCACTTCCCTCCTCCATCACACCATTTCCATCTCCTTAATTTTTCCCCCCATCATCTACATATATTTCCTGAAATTTCTCCTTAAATATCTCCTTATTATATATATATATATGCGTCTTTTTACATGTGTATATATATATGTACAATTTCATGGAATTTCTCCTTATTATCTAAAAACATATTTTTTTTTTTTTTAACTTTCATATAAAATTTACTTGTACAGATTTTATATAGATTTTTTAATACAGCTCTTTAATACAGCATTTTAATCACTTCCTATTCTTTCTCATTCTGATCACATCTATATCTCCATTCTGCAGCACACTCCAATTGCCCACATTATTTCATGCATACTATAAACTCTCCCCTATATATAAATAATATATCCTCCATTTTCCACCCATGATCTTTCACCCCTTTCGCCATCCTTCCTTTTTATATTTTTTATTCCTCACCTCATCCACACTACTGTCATTCTATAACATATTGACCCAGCAAACTACAATCCCCATCAGCCCTCTCTCTCCCAGTCCCGCCCACACTCACATTCCCTTCCCCTCCTCATGATTGCTTCCACATCATCACCCCCCCCCCCCCCCCCCCCCCCCCCCCCCCCCCCCCACCCCCCCCCACAACCCCCCAGCCCAACCCCACCCCCCCACCGCTCCCCCCCCCCCCCCCCCCACCCCCCCCCCAGCCCCCCCCCCCCCCCACCCCCCCTGCTCTTGCTACACACATTTTTAACAGTCAAAACATCTCAGCACAAATTATGTTACCAAACATGAATGATCCTTTTAAACTTCTCACAACACCTGTAATACATCTGTACCATGTATAGAACCTGCTGCAGCAAAACAGACATTTCGAAAGAAAAAAAAGAAAAAAATGAATTGCAGACAATACAAAAATGTAAAAAAACGGAATTCCGCTCAAGCTTGGCTTGCATACACACGGTCGGAATTTCCGACCAAAAGCTTGCATCGGACCACATGATTGTGACTTCTTATACTTTTGCACCCTGTCACATTTTTAATTGTTTTATAAATTCATTTTTTTATTTTGCAAAGAGGAATTACAGACAGTTATACACCTTAGTAATTCAAAGCAATCCAGGGAAATGTCTATAACGTACAGGAGAATGTTTATATTTATAGAACTACGTGTGTGACTAAAAGTACAGCGAAAATACAGTAAGGCTGTGTGTAGCATGCTAGAGACACTACTGTACATTGATCTCTCAAGTGTATGACTGCAAGCACGGAAACAACTGAACAGTTTGGGTATAAAAATAAACATCCTATAGAAAACATTACATTATCGTAACATGAAAAGCTGCATCCAACACAGAATGCCACCATTAGCTAACTGAGGTTGGGACAAAAAGATTGCTGGATAAACTTTAGCATGTAGGTTAAGGAGCCAGACGGGCATATATGGTCACATATTCTCCATAAAAGCAATCTCACAGAATAAAAAAAAAAAAGTTCAGCGGAGAAAAGAGGAAAAGAACCGAGTGGAAATAGAAGAAGAGAAAAGAGGGAGCAGGGACAACAACAACAAAAAAAAACAGGTTGGGAAGGAAAAAATGGTAGGTTAGGCTGTTGAGCGGAGAGTGCATCTCTGGCCAGGATGCCTGAGTACTATTATAACAGAAATATAACTAATCATGTGGGTGTTATGAATGTATGAAAAGCTGAGGAGTAGGGATGGGCCCGGTGTTCGATTCAAACCCATGTTCGAATCGAACATCGGGCGTTCGCCCGTTCGGCGAGCCCAGAACTATTTGGGCCGCTCGCATCACATTCGTGTGATGCGAGCGGCCCGCAATGCATTGCGCCAGTCGCAGTGCAATGCTGGCTGATGATTGGCCAAGCATGCACTGTGATCCCGCATGCTTGGCCAATCACAGCGCCGGCAGAGAGAAGAGCCATAATTGGCTACAGGCAGGATGCCTGTAGCCAATTATAGCTCAGGGGCTTTAGTACACGCCCCACGGTATAAGAGGCCGCGGCGGCGGCGGCCTCACATATTGTGTTTCAGTGTCAGCCTGTCAGTGTGCTGCTGACTGCTGACATTATGTGCTCTATTTCTGGGGATTTGTGTGTGCGTGCTGTTAGTACAGCATTGCAGTATCACATCTGGGGGGTGTCTATATTTTCCCTGTGAAGGGGGGCATGTTTCCTGTGCTTAGAACTGTCCCTGCAAAAAGTGTCATTTTTGCAGGAAAAAAAGCTATTTAAAAGCACTCGCGGCTAATGAATTGATGGCTCCCGTAACACAGAGAACTGTCATATATTGATAAAAAAAAAAAAAAAGCGTGGGGGTCCCCCCAAATTCAATAACCAGGCCCTTCAGGCCTGGGATGGATATTAAGGGGGACCCCAGCCAAAAAAAAAAAAATGGCGTAGGGTCCCCCTCAAAATCTATACTCATCCCTGGCCAGCATGTGAGTCATCTCCCACCACTGCGGCAACTGTCGGCAGGGATGCCATGGTTCACTGCTTCCTCTGGGCTTAACCCTCCTTATATCTGCATTGTAATCTGTGGGCACCTCCAGGGACAGACTGAACCTCTCACGGGGCCCCCTCCTGATCCGATCTGAATGGTCAGTCTGCCCCTGATTGAGATGCCTGAGCCCCCTACATGTGTATGGGATGCCCCCCCTAATGGCGGCCCTGTTTACAGTATGTATATGGCATCTGAATTTTAATGTTAGAACTAGAAATTCAGACACTGGTGGTTATTTACGAAAGGCAAATCCACTTTTCACTGAAAGTGCACTTGGAAGTGCAGTCACTCTAAATCTAAGGGGTAGATCTGAAATGAGTGGAAGCTCTGCTGATTTTATCATCCAATCATGTGCAAGCTAAAATGCTGTTTTTTATTTTCTTTGCATGTCCCCCTCGGATCTACAGCGACTTTACTTTCAAGTGCACTTGCAGTGCAAAGTGGATTTTCCTTTAGTAAATAACCCCCATTGTCTGCTAATAACCTTTGGTGGTGACATTTTAAGCTGTACTCATCTGTACAATGAAATTATCTGTGAACTGTTTTGATTTGTGGATTATAAGAACTAAGAAAGGCAAGGTACTCTTTGCATTATTACAAAAGGGAGTTTTAGGTAAATAAGGGTTTTCCATTTTTATTTGAAATTCTCTTTAAATAAAATCCAGCTCTGCCTGTACAAACAACCAATCACACACTTACATTTTAAATGATGTGCCTTTTTTTTCTTTCAGGATAATCATATTTTTGTCTGGTGAAAAATGAAATTGGCTAGAGCTGTTTTATTATTGACTATTGTCTGGGGAATCACTGCTACTCCAGTCGGGCGTCTCTCATGTTATAAAAAGATTCTCAAAGATCGGAACTGTCATAACATTCCAGAGGGAATGCAGGATCTTTGGCCAATGAATGAAAATCTGCAAGACCACTTTTGGGAAGGCACAGGGTGTGATATGGTGTGCTACTGCAATTTTAATGAGCTGCTCTGCTGCCCAAGGTAAGATGTGTTGTACTTTATGTACAGCATTTTATTCTTCTTAAATTTATTTTCTGCATTTACCTTTTGATGTCTCCATGCACAGACTGTTCACTATTGGACATATTACATATAGCACTTAGTCCTATGTTACAAGGAGCGTCCTAACCCGAGCTGTAAGGCCTGACCTGCCCCCTCTCCCCTCCTGCTGCAATCAATCCGACAACAGCTAGGAAGGAGACAACTGCTTTATAGATTTGGCTAGTCTTGGCTTGGTCTTAGTCTAATGCCGCGTAACCACGGTCGGACATTCTGACAGAAAAAGTTTTTCCGTCGAAAATTCAGACGGACTTAGATAGAGAACATGTTCTATATTTTTCCGACGGAAAAAATTACTATCGGAAAAACCGCTCGTCTGTATGCTGTTCCAACGCACCAAAAACGATGTATGCTCTGAAGCAAGTACGAGACGAAAGCTATTGGCTACTGGCTACTGAACTTCCGTTTTCTAGTCCTGTCGTATGTGTTGTACGTCACTGCGTTCTTAACGGTCAGACTTTGGTGTGACCATGTGTATGCAAGACAGCTTTAGCTGAATTCCGTTGGAACTCCATCGGAAAAACCTTCAGAGCTTATTCCGACGGGGAAAACCGGTCATGTGTACAGGGCATTAGTCTTGGTCTTGATAGTCTTGGCTCTGAGCACTTTCCCAAGACAAGCAATGGCAAGAGGAATGCAGAGACTGGTATGTCCCACTTTCCTCTGCATTCGCTGGCTGCTGAAATGTTTCCGTAGTCACCTGTTTTTCTCCAGTTTTTTAATGGACAATAAATTAGGAGCATGGCATTAATTAACGCATTCCAGTAATGTATTTACAGTACTATGGCTAACATTCACAAACATTAGTGTCCTTTAGAATGTAAGCTCTACGAGCAGGGCCCTCCTGTCCCTTCTGTATTGAACTGTATCGTAATTGTGCTGCCCCCCCCCCCCCCTTTACATTGTAAAGCGCTGCGAAAACAGTTTGCGCTATATAAATCGTGTATAATAATAATACTACTACTAATAATAATAATGTACTGTATATTACATATATTCAGTGTTTGTATACAAGTGTCCCAAGAACAACAACTTTTTATATTATCCCTGTGTCATTTCTACTGTATATGTCAGAAAATGTAGCTTTACTCACATGTTGCCTTGGCCTGGAAAAAAATATTTAGGTTATTTCAACTTAACATAATTGGTCACACAAAGCCTGGAGGAGCAAAATATTCCTCACCACAATTCAACAGTAATGACCTTGGTTATTATACACAGCGATGCAATGTAACATTTTATATAGTGTTCAAATAGGTTCCATATTGCAGTTTAAAACATTCCCATTCTGTCAAAATAGCAGTTTAAATAATGTCTGTCTACTGCTTGTAGAAAGCAATACACTGAAATACCGGTTGAAGAAATGATAATTTCTGTTTGTGGGTGTGGAAACATAAAAAATAAAGCCATCTGAAAATGTTAAAGATATGGATCATTATATTGCAACCAGCATATGCAAGTCCCATAGCCTGATAAAAGTAATTTCAGTAGCAGCTGACAACAGTCATATAATATTACTCATATCCTTACATTTCTACATTTGTTAACCTAATTTCCATTTTATACCTAACATTAAAATACCTTTCGGAGCTGCATAGATATTCTAAACTGTGCTATTGCATATGAAAGAAAAAGAGCTGGGCAAGACACTTAAGACACTTTGGGGCTGATTTATTAAAGGCAAATAGACTGTGTACTTTGCAAGTGCAGTTGCACTAATTTTCCCCAGTGTTTAGTGAGGTGAATCTTCACTTTACAAAGAATACCAAACCAGGTGCAAGGAATCCCCCCCCCCCCCCAAAAAAAAACAGCACTTTTTCTTGCACGTGATTTGATGATGGAAATAAGCTGATATATATATATATATATATATGTATATATATATATATATATATATATATATATATATCAATCTTTATATATATATATATATATCTCAATCTTTATATATATATATATATATATATATATATATACATACATACTGTATCTCACAAAAGTGAGTACACCCCTCACATTTTTGTAAATATTTTATTATATCTTTTCATGTGACAACACTGAAGAAATGGCACTTTGCTAAAATGTAAAGTACAGTAGTGAGTGTACAGCTTGTATAACAGTGTAAATTTGCTGTCCTCTCAAAATAACTCAACACACAGCCATTAATGTCTAAACCACTGGCAACAAAATTGAGTACACCCCTAAGTGAAAATGTTCAAATTGGGCCAAAAATGTCAATATTTTGTGTGGCCACCAATATTTTCCAGCACTGCCTTAACTTTCTTGGGCATGGAGTTCACCAGAACTTCCCAGGTTGCCACTGGAGTCCTCTTCCACTCCTCCATGACGACATCACGGAGCTGGTGAATGTTAGAGACCTTGCGCTCCTCCACCTTCCATTTCAGGATGCCCCACAGATGCTCAATAGGGTTTAGGTCTGGAGACATACTTGGCAAGTCCATCACCTTTACCCTCAGCTTCTTTAGAAAGGCAGTGGACGTCTTGGAGGTGTGTTTGGGGTCGTTATGTTGGAATACTGCCCTGCAACCCAATCTCTGAAGTTTGGGGATCATGCTCTGCTTCAGTATGTCACAGTACATGTTGGCATTCATGGTTCTCTCAATGAACTGTGCCGGGAGCACTCATGCAGCCCTAGACCATAACACTCCCACCACCATGCTTGACTGTAGGCAAGAGACCCTTGTCTTTGTACTCTTCACCTGGTTGCCAACCCACACTCTTGACACCATCTGAACCAAATAAGTTTATCTTGGTCTCATCAGACCACATGACATGGTTCCAGTAATCCATGTCTTTAGTCTGCTTGTCTTCAGCAAACTGTTTGCAGGCTTTCTTGTACATTATCTTTATAAGAGGCTTTCTTCTGGGATGACAGCAATGCAGACCAATTTGATGCAGTGTGCGGTGCATGGTCTGATCACTGACAGGCTGACCCCCCACCCCTTCAACCTCTGCAGCAATAATGGCAGCACTTGTATGTCTATTTCTCAAAGACAACCTCTGCATATGACGCTGAGCACGTGCACTCAACTTCTTTGGACGACAATGGCAAGGTCTGTTCTGAGTGGAACCTGTCCTGCTAAACTGCTGTATGGTCTTGGCCACCTTGCTGCAGCTCAGTTTCAGGGTCTTGGAAATCTTCTTATAGCCTAGGCCATCTTTATGTAGAGCAACAGTTCTTTTTTTTTTTTTTTCAGATCCTCAGAGAGTTCTTTGCCATGAGGTGCCATGTTGAACTTCCAATGACCAGTATGAGAGAGTGAGAGCGATAACACAAAATTTAACCCACCAGCTCCACATTCACACCTGAGACTTGTAACACTAATGAGTCACATGACATCAGGGAGGAAAAATGGCTAATTGGGCCCAATTTGGACATTTTCACTTAGGTGTGTACTCACTTTTGTTAATGTTTAGACATTAATGGCTGTGTGTTGAGTTATTTTGAGGGGACAGCAAATTTACACTGTTATACAAGCTGTATACTCACTATTTTACATTGTAGCAAAGTGTCATTTCTTCATTGTTGTCACATGAAAAGATAGACTTACCATATTTATCAGCATATAACACGCACTTTTTTCCCCTTAAAATCAGGGGAAAATCGTGGGTGCGTGTTATACGCCGATCCTCGCTGACTGTGAGGGGGAGAGGAGCGAGTGCCGCCGCAATACACATAGCCGAGTGTACTGTGTACTCGGCTAGGCTCGGTTGCTCTCGGCTCCACTCGCAGTCATGCCCAGTCCCACCACTGAACCTGTGTTATGTCCATCATAGGAGCCGGGCGAAGGAGCGGGACTGGGCGGGACTGCAAGAGGAGCCGAGAGGAGCTGAGTACACAGGACATCCGGCTCTGTGTATCTCGGCGGCGCTAATTTTAAAAACGATCAGGCTGCAATCAGACAGGGCAAGGCTGCAATGAGACTGGGCAAGGCTGCAATGAGACTGGGCAAGGCTGCAATGAGGCTGGGCAAGGCTGTAGATGGACACTGATCATTCTGCAATGATGGACAAGGCTGCAGATGAACACTGATAAGGCTGCATTGATGGGCATTTAAACTTGGGGTGCGTGTTATACGCCGATAAATACGGTAAATATTTACAAAGATTTGAGGGGTGTACTCACTTTTGTGAGATATTGTGTGTATATATATATATATATATATATATAATGTTCTGGTTGTACAGTGTGCTATATCATTCTTTTATTACATTCAAGATTCATAAATCGAACTTGGGCAGATTTGCCCGTCACATAAGGGATGTTGTGACAATCAGGTATATGCATGAATTTGTGTGTTCACGCACTGCTTTTGTTTATTTACAGCAATTTTTCAGTCGGGCAATAGGGATGAAGTTTGGGTTTTCTGCTACCATGGGTTTGAGGCAAATCCTGTGGACTCGAGATTTGCTATTCTGGCAAATTTATGTGTGCATTTGCCTAGAAGAATTTTTTCTAAAACCATTGCACTGAATGCCTTTGACCTATAACTATCAAGCTTAGAAGGGCCAATGGGGGGGTTTTAGTTAAGGATGTCCATTACTATAAAAGAGGGGGCACAGGGCAGCCATAGTGTCAGTAAATCGGAAGCTGACACAAGGAAAGCATAGGAAAAGCTGACAAACTACATCCGATTGCTACTTTTGGAAGTCCAACCCCTTTGCTCCTACTCTTTTGTTGTTATTATTAGGGATGAGCTCAATGGACATCGGACGTTAGCCCGTTTGCCGAACAGCGAGTATTATGGGGTGTTCGCGGGAAATGGGTGCCTTTCGCCAATCATGGCTCAGGGGGACTAAGTCCACGACCCACACTATATAAAGCTGCTTACATAGCGACCATGTATAGTGTGTGACTGTGGTCGGAGATAGATTGAGCTAGATTAGGCAGGCAGGTTAGTTAGTTAGTTAGCTAGTGGCAGTGTATTTTATATATATATATATATATATATATATATATATATATATATATATATATATATATATTATACACACACACACAGTCTAGTGTGTGTGTGTGTGTATATATATATATATATATATTCTGCATTTAACCACTTCAGCCCCGGACCATTTGGCAGCCAAAGGACCAGAGGTCTTTTTTCAATTTCGCACTGCACTACTTTAACTGGTAATTGCGCGGTCATGCAATTTTGTAACCAAACGAAATTTGCGTCCTTTTCTTCCCACAAATAGAGCTTTCTTTTGATGGTATTTGATTGCCTCTGTGATTTTTATTTTTTGCGATATAAACGGAAAAAGAGCGAAAATTTTGAAAAAAAAAGAGATTTTCTACTTTTTGTTATAAAAAAAATCTAATAAACTCAATTTTAGTCAAACATTTGGGCCAAAATGTATTCAGCCACATGTCTTTAGTAAAAAAAATGCCAATAAGCGTATATTTATTGGTTTGCGCAAAAGTTATAGCGTCTACAAACTAGAGTACATTTTCTGGAATTTACACCGCTTTTAATTTATGACTGCCTATTTCATTTCTTGAGGTGCTAAAATGGCAGAGAAGTACAAAACCCCCCCAAATGACCCCATTTTGGAAAGTAGACACCCCAAGCTATTTGCTGAGAGGCATGTTGAGCCCATTGAATATTTTTTTTTTTTAGTCCCAAGTGATTGAATAAAGACAAAAATAAAAAAGATTTTTTTTTTTTTCAAAAAGTTGTCACTAAATGATATATTGCTCACACATGCCATAGTTATATGTGGAATTGCACCCCAAAATACATTTTGCTGCTTCTCCTGAGTATGGGGATACCACATGTGTGGGACTTTTTGGGAGCCTAGCCGCGTACGGGGCCCCGAAACCCAAGCACCGCCTTCAGGATTTCTAAGGGTGCAAATTTTTGATTTCACTCCTCACTACCTATCACCGTTTCGAAGGCCATAAAATGCCAAAATAGCACAAAACCCCCCCAAATGACCCCATTTTGGAAAGTAGACACCCCAAGCTATTTGTTGAGAGGCATGGTGAGTATTTTACAGCTCTCATTTGTTTTTGAAAATGAAGAAAGTAAAGAAAAAAAAAATTTTTTTTCTTTTTTCAATTTTCAAAACTTTGTGACAAAAAGCGAGATCTGCAAAATACTCACAATACCTCTCAGCAAATAGCTTGGGGTGTCTACTTTCCAAAATGGGGTCATTTTGGGGGGTTTTATGCCATCTGGGCATTCCATGGCCTCCGAAACTGTGATTGGCAGTGAGAAGTGAAATAAAAAAATTACACCCTTAGAAAGCCTGAAGGCGGTGATTGGTTTTTGGGGTTCCGTACGCAGCTAGGCTCCCAAAAAGTCCCACACATGTGGTATCCCCGTACTCAGGAGAAGCAACAGAATGTATTTTGGGGTGTATTTCCACATATGCCCATGACATGTTTGAGCAATATATCATTTAGTGACAACTTTTTGTAAAAAAAATATATATATTTTTTTTTTTTCATTATTCAATCTCTTGGGACAAAAAAAAAAAATATTTAATGGGCTCAACATTGCTCTCAGCAAATAGCTTGGGGTGTCTACTTTCCAAAATGGGGTCATTTGGGGGGGGTTTGAACTGTCCTGGCATTTTATGCACAACATTTAGAAGCCTATGTCACACGTCACCCACTCTTCTAACCACTTGTAGACAAAGCCCTTTCTGACACTTTTTGTTTACATGAAAACATATTTTTTTTTTTGCAAGAAAATTACGTTGAACCCCAAACACTATATATATTGTTAAAGCAAAGGCCCTACAGATTAAAATGGTGGGTGTTGCATTTTTTTTTTCCACACAGTATTTGCGCAGCGATTTTTCAAACGCATTTTTTGTGGAAAAAATACACTTTTTTTTATTTTAATGCACTAAAACACACTATATTGCTCAAATTTTTGATGAAATAAAAAATATGATCTTAGGCCGAGTACATGGATACCAAACACGACATGCTTTAAAATTGCGCACAAACACGCAGTGGCGACAAACTACATACATTTTTAAAAGCCTTTAAAAGCCTTTACATGATACCACATTAGATTCACGGAGGAGGTCTACTGCTAAAATTACTGCCCTCGATCTGACCTTCGCGGTGATACCTCACATGCATGGTGCAATTGCTGTTTACATATGACGCCAGACCAACGCTTGTGTACGCCTTTGCGCAAGAGAAGGGGGGGCAGGGGTGCTTTTTTTTTTTTTTTTTTTTTTTTTTTTTTTTATTTATTTAGCTTTTTTATTTTATTTTTAAACTGTTCCTTCCATTTTTTTTCTTTGTTATGATTTTTATTGTTATCTCAGGGAATGTAAATATCCCCTATGATAGCAATAGGCAGTGACAGGTACTCTTTTTTTGAAAAAATTGGGGTCTATTAGACCCTAGATCTTTCCTCTGCCCTCAAAGCATCTGACCACACCAAGATTGGTGTGATAAAATGCTTTCCCAATTTCCCAATGGCGCGGTTTATATCCGGGAGGGGGGACATTCCCTCCCACTGCTTGTAAAAGCAGTCTAGAGGCTAATTACCCGCTAGAATTGCTTTTACATGAAAGCCGATCACTGGCTGAAAAGAATGATACCAAGATGATACCTAAACCTGCAGGCATCATTCTGGTATAACCATTCAAAGTCCAGCAACATACTGGACATATATTGTAATCTTTTTTTTTTTCATGCAGCCTCTTGGCTGAACGAAAAAAAGAGATTGATTGGTGGGTAGGCCCACCATTAGAATACCTCCCTTCATCCACCCACTTCTAATGATGGGCATACATGCACCATTTATATATGCCGATGCATGGGGGCATCCTCCCGCAAAAGTTATGCCGTGTACACACGGTCGGAATTTCGACCGTATGTACGTGGCATTAGGAGCCAATCGCTCCCCCCCCCTGCTGCCCCCATGCTTCGGCATATATGCTCTTTTTTTTTAACTGTGGTGGTGAAATCACCTCCTACAGCGTTGGAGTCGCGGCTTTATGTATCGTGGGAGCAAACGCTGTTGCTGTCAAGATAAATAAATCCGCGTTGCAACTGAATGGCGCACCTGAAAACAAAAAAATGCTCAACACTAAAACACACAGTAAACAAAATTACATACCTGAAAAGCAAGCATGATAAAACATAATAAAACATAATAAAACATAATAAAACATTGCAGAATAGAATGGAGTAAAAAAAGAGCAACAATAGAGAGAGAATAGAGTGAGAGAGAGAACAATAAAACGACAACTATTTTATTTTTTTTTTATTTTTTTGAGATTCACAGGTAAAAAAGCTCCTGACTGAAGCGACTGAATCAAAACGCTACCACAAAAAAAATGTTAGCGATCGCAGGGATCAGGCCTGACTCTGCGAACGCTGCAGTTATGTGTGCTTAGTGTTTTGTAAGTGACAGTGATCGATCGATACTGCACTTGGGTGGGCTGGGCTGGGCGGAGGGGGAAAACGCAGGTGCTAGCAGGTATCTGGGCTGATCCCGCTAACAATGCGTTTTTTTTTGGAACCCTAAACTGCTGGGACGCTAGTATAGATCTGATCAGATCAGATATTGATCTGTTCAGATACTGTGCCACTAAGGGAGGTGTATGCTTTGTGCGTGGGTGTTTGCGGTACTGGCACTAACCTGGGGCGACGCAGACCTTATTTGACCCTAAAACCTAATTGATATCACCCGCCGGGCGATCAGGGGGTTAAACCGTTATTGGGTAATAAATGGCGGGTGCCCTGACAGTATAAAAAACAAGCTAACTAACCAGCGTCACCCGTAACAGTAATACAAAAAAAAACTGGTTACCTAGCGACACTAATGCAGCGATCAGAAAAACGATCGCTTAGTGACACTGGCAAAAGGGGGTGAAAGGGTTAACTAGGGGCAATCAGGGGGTTAAACCTTTATTAGGTAATATATGGGGGTACCTGACGCTATATAAAAACCTGACGGGGAACCTAAATAACGAAATAACTAACTGGCTAACCAGCGTCACCAGTGACAGTTATACAGTGATCACTGGTGAAAGGGTTAACTCTAGGGGCAATCAGGGGGTTAAAACCTTTATTTAGGTTGTAATATGGGGGTACCTGACCTATAAACCTATTTATGAACCTATATAAACATGGCGGTTACCTAAAAAAAAAAAATGGTTACCTAGCGACACTAATGCAGCGATCAGAAAAACGATCGCTTAGTGACACTGGCAAAAGGGGGTGAAAGGGTTAACTAGGGGCAATCAGGGGGTTAAAACCTTTATTAGGTAATATATGGGGGTACCTGACGCTATATAAAAACCTGACGGGGAACCTAAATAACGAAATAACTAACTGGCTAACCAGCGTCACCAGTGACAGTTATACTGTGATCACTGGTGAAAGGGTTAACTCTAGGGGCAATCAGGGGGTTAAAACCTTTATTTAGGTTGTAATATGGGGGTACCTGACCTATAAACCTATTTATGAACCTATATAAACATGGCGGTTACCTAAAAAAAAAAAATGGTTACCTAGCGACAGCAGTGACACTAATACAGCGATCAGAAAAACGATCGCTTAGTGACACTGGCAAAAGGGGGTGAAAGGGTTACCTGGGGGGCAATCAAGGGGTTAAACCTTTATTAGGGGGGGGGTGGGGGGCTACCTTGGACCTAAAACTAACTGCCCTGACAGTTATTACAGTCACACTGACACTAAATGCAGTGATCAGTAAAAAAATGATCACTGCAATTAGTGACACTGTGACTGGGGGGGGAGGGGGTGATCTGGGGGGTGATCAGGGGGTGACAGGGGGGTGTTTTGTGTGCCTATGTGTACTGGTGTCAGTGTACTGTTTGTGCACTAACCTTTAGATGTTCACAGCTCGGCGTTCCGGTCACATAGACCGGCGCACCGAGCGTGACATCACTTCCTCTGCCTGTGTTTTGATTGACACAGACAGAGGAAGCATCTGATTCGCCAGGAGCGATCGCGAGGGGGTGGCCAGAAACCACTGGCCGTCCCCTCATCCCGGATCGCTCCTGAAGCGATCCCGACCGTCCCCGCCGGCCGGGGGGGGTCCGATCGGACCCCCCACCCGCCGGAAGAATGGCACGTACAGGTACGTGGTTCTGCCTGTACGTGCCATTCTGCCGACGTATATATACAGGGGGCGGTCGGCAAGTGGTTAATGTAGACTAGATATTCAGTTTAGACTCTATATTCAGTCAGTGCAGGCAGTGTAGTATATATAACACAGTGTATTGAAGTGGTTAAGGGGAACCCCGCTCCAAAATAAAAAAAACATGTGCCGCCCCCCCAAAAAAAAAATACATACCAGGCCCTTCAGGATCAGGAGTGCATTGTGGTCAGAATGCAGTAATCAAGAGTGCGTTGTGATCAGAATGCAAGGATCAGGAGTGCGTTGCAAACAGAATGCAGGGTTCAGGAGTACGTTGCGGTCACAGTGCAGGGATTGGGGGGGTGATGTAAAGGGTGGTAGAGGACACTGCTATGGGGGTGACCCTGGCCATAACCATGTCCTCTGCCCCTTCACATCACCCCCCCCCCCACCCCACACACACACGGTGGTGTCTTCTGCCCTCCCCTTTCCCCTGTAGCAGTAACCCCCCCCTTCCCTCCTCTCCCATAGCACAGTGTCCTACCTGTTTCCACAGCGGAGACCAGGAGGCAGCACAGTTCTGGACAGAGGGGTGGGAGCTGGCAGAGTGACTTTTTTTCGTATTAGCAAGCTGGTGATTGGTTGCTTAGGATCACCCTGTGTGCTAGCAACCAATCACCAGCAGTTTAACATAAAAAGTTAGTTTGGCCAGCCCTCTGTCCTGAGCTGTGCTTCCTCCCGGTCTCCGCTGTTCACTGATTACAGCGGCGGAGGAGGATGGAGGGGTAGGGAGAGAGAGACACCAGGACATAGATGGCGCAGTGCAGCCCCGGAGGAGGCTAGAAGCTGGAAGGGGAGACAAGGACTGGCATATAGAAGGGGGGGTTTGGCGGCGTAGGAACCTGTTCACGGTCCACCTGTTACCTGCCGGCAGTCGACAGGTGGACCGCGGTCAATGGGTTGCAGACCCCCGATCTAGGGTGATCAAAAGGTTAAATTTGTGCCTAGTCAGGGTTTTTGTGTACTGTGTGTGGTGCTTTTACTAGGGGATGTGATGGATTTTATTCCCTGATTTTCAGAGAAAGAAAATCCATGACATCCCTGCTGTCAGGACAGAGCTCTGCCTTGTTTACTGTACATACTGTAGGTAAAGCTCTGTCCAGCCTCTCTTCCTGATGATCGGCGGGTGCCAGCGGACATCCATTCCCTGGCCCCCGCTGATCGGCTTTTGCTGTGACTAATCACAGCAGAAGCGGCGCGCGTGCCCCATAGGTGGAAGTATATATACGTGATCCTGCACAGAACGGCCGCCCTGTAGTAGTAAATCTTCTATGGGGCGGTTAGAAAGTATTTAATGAGCAAGAACTGGTCAAAATGTACTAGAGAAAAAGTGTACAGGCAGGAGTCTTACTACATGAATTAAGAGACCTCAGATGACACAACAGTGTATAAGTTTCTAGAAGCAGGACGATTTTATAAGCAAGGCTAGACCTAACTTTACTATAGACAAAAAGCACAGGTTCTGGCTTTACTACAAGAATTAAGATACTGCAGAGGATACAGCAAAATTGCCCAGCAGCGGTACGGTTCTAATTAGGAATAGTAAGCATACCTGGTGCATGCATAACTTTTATTTTATCTGTGGGGACAGGGAGTGCAGCGCACCAGCTTTACCCATTCAACTCTGCACTAATCCGATCCGCAGAGCAGCGCCAATAACTTGAATGCTACAAATTCTGGATGGATCCTCTGCACACTGCTACACCCTTCCAAGCAAACTATGCAATGAAAAAAACAGGGATATTTAGTTCACATATAGTGCCTTGAAAAAGTATTCATACCCCTTGAAATTTTCCACATTTAGCCCGGGTTCACACATGTGCATTGTGAATTGAAGCTCCGGTTTCACTGCGAAGATAAAAATCAGTTGTTCAGAGGTTCCTCTGCGTTTTAGCTGTGGATCAGTGAGCAGGGAGAGGGGGAGGTGTAGTGAGGAGAAGGAGAGAATTCGTGTTCAGAACGGAATGCATCTGCGAATCAGATGCGTTTCCATAGAAGATAGTGGGCTTGTAATCCGCACCGCAATGCCCAGAAAACGCACACGTTTTTTGTGCAATGCGCAGTGCGAATGCAACGCACATATGTGAACCAGATGCATTCAAATTAATGTATTTTAAAATATCCAGTGAATTGGATGCGGTGTAAGCCGCATCTTATTCGCTTAGGTGTGAACGGGGGCTTAGTCATATTACAACCAAAAAACGTAAATTTATTTTGTTGGGATTTTATGTGATAGACCAATACAAAGTGGCACATAATTGTGAAGTGGAAAGAAAATGATAAATGGTTTTCAATTTTTTTTTTACAAATAAATATGTGAAAAGCGTGGAGTGCATTTATATTCAGCTCCCCTGAGTCAATACTTTGTAGAAGCACCTTTCACTGCAATTACAGCTGCAAGTCCTTTTGGGTATGTCTCTACCAGCTTTGCACGTCTACATAGTGATATTTTTACCCATTCCTCTTTGCAAAATTAGCTCAAGTTCTGTCAGATTGGAAGGAGAGCATCTGTAAACAGCAATTTTCAAGTCTTGCCACAGATCCTCAATTGGATTTAGGTCTGGACTTTGACTGGGCAATTCTAACACATGAATATGCTTTGATCTAAACCAGGGGTGTCCAAACTTTTTTCAAAGAGGGCCAGATTTCATGAAGTAAACATGCGTGAGGGCCGACCATTTTTTGAACCATTAAAATTAAATGCAAATTAAATATTTTATGCAAAGTTTATTGCAAACGGCATATTATTAATTTCATAACATTGATGACAACATATGATGATATATAATATATATATATATACATACATTATATATCTTCCCTTCTCCGCTCAGGGTAACGATGAGCTCAGGCGTGTTATGTTTAAAAAAATATCTAAGTCTCTCTCTCTCTCTGTCTCTCTCTCTGTCTGTCTCCCTCTCTCTCTCTCTGTCTCTCTCTCTGTCTGTCTCCCTCTCTCTGTCTCTCTGTCTCTGTCTCTCTCTCTGTCTGTCTCTCTGTCTGTCTCTCTCTCTGTCTCTCTCTCTCTCTCTGTCTCTCTCTGTCTCTCTCTCTCTCTCTCTCGGTCTCTCTCTCTCTGTCTGTCTCTCTCTCTCTGTCTCTCTCAAGGAAAGGAACCGCGTTCCGGTTTGATGTGGCCCCCAAGTATATCCATCTGTCGTCCCCGAAGTTCGAGTGTGTTATGTTTTTTATGCTGTTAATATATCCATCTTCTTTAGCCTGACAAATCCGAGAGCGTCACGCTCATTCTTAGTATGAGCCGGAGCGTGTGGCTGGGTGTGTTCACAAGTCTACGTGCCCGAGCCCGCAAGGAAGCTGACAGCGTGCAGCGCCACCGCCAATCACAGGCACTGTGACATTTTCCCGATCTCTGCGTCTGCAGTCCACAGATGCAGAGATCGGGAATAGTCACAGTGCCTGTAATTGGCTCTTAGCGCTGTCAGCTTCATAGCGGCTCGGGCACATTGACTTGTGAACACGCCCAGCCACACGGCGCTCGGGATTTGTCAGGCTAAAAAAGATGGATACATTAACAGCATAAAAAACATAACACGCTCGAGCTTTGGGGGCCACAAATGTACATATATGCAAATTCCAAGTGGGGGCCACATCAAACCGGAACGCGGGCCGCAAATGACTTCGGACATGCCTGATCTAAACCATTCCATTGTACCTCTGGCTGTATGCTTAGGGTCGTCGTCCTGCTGGAAGGTGAACAGCTGCCCCAGTCTCAAGTCTTTTGCAGACTCTAACAGGTTTTATTCTAAGATTGCCCTGTATTTGGCTCCATCCATCTTCCCATCAGCTCTGACCAGCTTTCCTGTCCCTGCTGAAGAAAAACATCCCCACAGCATGATGCTGCCACCACCATGTTTCACGTTGGGGATGGTGTGTTCAGGATGATGTGCAGTGTTAGTTTTCCACCACACATATCGTTTTGCTTTTAGGCCAAAAAGTTCAATTTTGGTCTCATTTGACCAGAGCACTTTCTTCCACATGTTTGCTGTGTCCCCCCACATGGCTTCTCACAAACTGCAAACATGGCTTCTAATGGCTTTCTTTTAACAATGGCTTTCTTCTTGCCACTCTTCCATAAAGGCCAGATTTGTGGAGTGCACGACTAATAGTTGTCCTGTGGACAGATTCTCCCACCTGAGCTGTGGATTTCGGCAGCTTCTCCAGGGTTACCATGGGCCTCTTGGATGCTTCTCTGATTAATGCTCCTCCTTGCCTGGCCTGTCAGTTTAGGTGGATGACAATGTCTTGGTAGGTTTGCAGTTGTGCCATACTCTTTCCATTTTCGGATGATGGATTGAACAGTACTCTGAGATGTTCAAAGCTTGGGATATTTTTTTATAACCTAACCCTGCTTTAAACTTCAACACAACTTTATATCTGACCTGTCTGGTGTGTTCCTTGGCCTTTGTGATATTGTTTGTTCACTAAGGTTCTTTAACAAAACTCTGAGGGCTTTACAGAACAGCTGTATTTATACTGAGATTAAATTGAACACAGGTGGACTATATTAATTAGGTGACTTCTGAAGGCAATTGGTTCCAATAGATTTTAGTTAGGGGTATCAAAGTAAAGGGGGCTGAATACAAATGCACGCCACACTTTTCACATATTTATTTGAAAAAAATTTGAAAAACATTTATAGTTTTTCCCAATTTTCCAATTATGTGCCACTTTGTGTTGCTCTATCATATAAAATCCAAATAAAGTACATTTGTGTTTTTGGTTGTAACATGAAAAAATGGGAAAAATTTCAAGGGGTGTGAATACTTTTTCAAGGCACTATATGTGAACTAAATATCCCTGTTTTTTTCATTGCATAGTTTGCTTGGAAGGGTGTAGCAGTGTGCAGAGGGTCCATCCAGAATTTGTAGCATTCAAGTTATTGGCGCTGCTCTGCAAGCACCCTGCAATCGTCTTTAAAGCGGTTCTGCACCCATTTCATTTAGTAAATCTCTTTGCCTTCCAAATCAGGCAAAGAGTACTAAATGAAATGTTTTTTTTTTTTTTTTTTTTTACTTACCTTGTAATTGAAGACTTCCGGTCTTCTCTCTCTGCGGCGGCGGGCGGGGTCTCTGCGTCGATCGTCGTCACGCCGCACTGTCTCCTGGGATCTGGTGTCATTGATCCCAGGAGTCAGTGCGGGCATCTTCCGAAATCTCGCGAGATTTCGGCCACATCTTCCGAAATCTCCCGAGATTTCGGCCACATCTGCCGAAATCTCGTGAGATGTCGGCAGATGTGCCGTTACTGCGCACGCGCGAGTAACGGCGGTGCATGCTGGGCCATCAACAGTGCCTGTGGGGTTTCACATGCCCACAGGCAAGATGGACCCCAGCAGACAAGAAGGAGACGAAGATGAAAACCGGCGGCGATCGAGATGGAACATGGAACAGGTAAGTCCCCCAATTGAGCTATATGCCCTTGGCATATAGCCCAAAAAAAAAAAAAGAGTGCAGAACCGCTTTAATGCAAACGGTTGCATCGAATTAGTGCAGAGTTGAATGGGTAAAGCCGGTGCGCTGCGCTCCCTGTCCCCACAGATAAAATAAAAGTTATGCATGCACCAGGTATGCTTACTGAAAAAAAAAATTTAAAAACATTTATTGTTTTCCTTCCACTTCACAATTATGTGCCACTTTATTGGGATTTTATATGATAGACCAACACAAAGTACATTTATGTTTTTGGTTGTAACATGAAAAAATTTGGAAAATTTCAAGGGGTTTGAATACTTTTTCAAAGGGAATGTATATTGCAATACATGTTTAAGCTGACCAACTGTGTTAAATTAATCCCTCTTCTGGCCAGTCCTACACTGCCTTGCCACTGCAAATGCTAAGGTGGACACCATGCCAACAATGGACATAATAACTTTAATGGGTCGCGTTCAGGGGGCACTACGCCTACACCACACGCCAGTAAAATTAGAACCTGCAGCTGTGTTCATACATAGCCTAACATAAGCTGCCTGCACACAGCCCCTGGTGGCTCCAGCCATATAAACAAACCGCTGATTCACACTGTGCAGGCCTCAGCGCCCATGTGAATGATCCCCAAGACCTCATTCACCCACAGAGTTTTGTTTGATAACCTAATAGTGTTAACTTTTAGTTTTAGATGGAATTTTGTAAGTTAAGTTGTGCCCTCTAATAATGATTTTAGTGTATTTCTTCTATTTAAATGTTGTTTTGATATTTTCTGGGGTGGAGAGGCACTCTATCGGGTAGGCTGTATAGGGCCTCATGATTTCTAACAGCAGCCCTGGTTCTGCTTTAAAGCAAACATGTGGCTACAGAAAAGGGCATAAAATGGCATCTGTACCATTATATACTAGTATATACCATTGTACATTTGTTCGGTCCCTCGCCTGCATCTACAGTACCAGAGCAATCTCCAGAGTTAACCATCATGTCTTGGCTGTGGCATATATTATTGCCTCCATCCAGCATCCCACAGGGTGCCGCTAGATGATATAATGTAATGGTAATTTGTGGACACAGCAGAGGGATTGATAACAAAGCCATGTGGAAGTGTGTACAGATCCTTTTTTATGCTCCTTAAAAATGTTCTTATGGCACTTTCAGCCAATGCACTATAAAGAGCACCATTTGAAATCTTACTTACCTATGGGTCAAATTAGCGATAAAGTTCAAAATGAATATAGTTTAATGCGTCTAAGACAATGGCGTATTAGTGATGATCAAAGAACAGTCTAGCAGTAAAAGGTCACTTGAAATTTATGAAATGTTAGCAACTATGGGCATATACAGAGGAGAAAAAATACCAGCGTGGGCAATACTGTAGGAAATGCAGCACAGCCTGCAGACACAGAGCTGGTAAAAAGACTTAGTAGGGGCTCTGTTTTTCCCATGTATTGGCAGTTCCAGCCAGGCTATTTGGATGTGAGAGCACAACTGAAGTGCTATTATACTCTCACAATGATGCTTCTGTTCCTTCCCCCTGAAGCATCAGCTTGTGAACATGTTCAGAGAGAAGCCAGCTTGTATTAATATGTCGTCTACTGTGTCTTCAAGGTGCCAGATTGCTGTTCTCAAAAACTCCAACAACTTCCAATTCCATTAATAAATGGCATCAGAGCAATACTATTTACTGTTCCAGAACGTGAACGTAAACTCTGTTTCTTGTTTTACAGAGAGATTTTCTTTGGGCCGAAGATTTCCTTTGTGATTCCTTGTACCACCCACTGATAAACAAAGCAAACATTATGCGGGAGGAAGAGAATGCCTGGTACAGAAATCGTGAAGTTTTCCAATAAAATACCTTCACCTCTTTGTTACTGTGTGTTTCCCCCAGCGGAATGATCTGTTTGTCTCCTTCTGAATTCCTTTTTTCACCACACTATAATGATTATGAGGACAGGCCACAAAAACATTATTCTGTTTACCAATACGATGATTAAGGCTAATTCTATGTGCACTTTCACATTTTTGGAACAGAGCTGCTAAAATTAAAAAGATTTTTTATTCCTAACGGTGTCGAGACTGGATTATGCTATTTGTAGTTGCGTTATAAATGCATTGCATACAGAAACCAACAGAGATATATTTTGCTTCCTTCCAGACCCATTCTGACACAAATTCTTAGGTTAAAGAGCTTGAAAAAAAAAAAAAAAAATCCCCTAAGCTAAAGTGGATTGTTGATCCCAATGCAGCTTTGAAGGCATGCATAATTATATTCCAAGCATGGCAATAAATGTTATGTGGCCTGCTGAAAAGTTCTAAAAGGTAATCATAGCTAAGAGGAAAAATATGTACTAAAAGAAATGCGGAGCCTCAAAATGCTGACTTAAAAAAAAATGATAGTAGCCTAGCTGTCTCTTACATCAGGCAAATGTACTGCTTTGTTCCAGGTCAGCTCTAGTCAAGTACTGGAAGATAGCATTTTCAAGAGAAGGGCAATAGGAGTCCTTGCTCATTTACTTATGTGTGTACATTTTAGATTGAGCTATTGAGCTCTATAAAAAGCTATAGACAACAAAATGTAAGGAGAAACTGGAAGGTGTAACAAGAAGCTCCACTTGCTTAGGATTTATCACATGGTGACAGAAGTTGGGCAGGGTACTCAATTTGGTGCCATTCAAGCTTTGTAGTCAGCACATATTGTTATACTGCATTACTATACTATTATACTTTTTTGGATTTGTCTTGAATATAAAAAACTAAGCTATTTCACCAAAAGGATCCCTTTTATATGTGTCTAAGGTGTATGTAAACCCAAAAACAAAAAATGTAATATATTGCAGATTACCAGTCCTTAGAGTTGGTTGCTCTACTTTGCTCTCCCTTAAAGAGGCAAGGAAGATGCCTTAAGATCACTGCAGAACAATGCTGGAATCACTGGGCAGGGGAATATGTTTTCTGAAGAGAGGGTGAGGGATGATTGAGTGACAGCTCTGGTGCTTACTCCCAGTGGTAGCACTTGGGGGAAGAGAATCCTTAAAGTGATTGTAAAGTCTTGTTTTTTATATAAAATAACAAACATGTCATACTTACCTGCTCTGTGCAGTAGATTTGCACAGAGCAGCCTGGATCCTCCTCTTCTCGGGACCCTCTTCGGTGCTCCTTCTTCCTGTTGAGTGCCCCCACAGTAAGCAGCTTGCTATGGGGGCACCCAAGCCGAGTCACAGCTCTGTGTGTCTCTTCAGACATGGAGCTGCACTCTGGCCCCGCCCCTCTCTCTCCTAATTGGCTGAGACACAGCAGCGGCACCATTGGCTCCCGCTGCTGTCAATCAAAGTCCATTAGCCAATCAGGAGGGAGAGTGTCGGGTGGCTGAGACACTCGTGGACATAGATGGGGCTCAGGTAAGTATTAGGAGGGCTGCTACACACAGAAGGCTTTTTATCTTCATGCATAGAATGCATGAAGATAAAAAGTCTTCTGCCTTTACAACCACTTAAAGTTCTGTGTAAGCTTGAAGCCTCTCCTCTCCTTCCTGTATTCACTCCAGGCAGTTAGTTGAACAAAATGGCAAGTGAGCAACGGGAATGTGTTTTAAAGCCCTTTTACGGCAAGTTAGGAATATATCAATACCGTGCCTTGAAAAAGTATTCATACCCCTTGAAATGTTCCACATTTTGTCATGTTACAACCAAAAACTTAAATGTATTTTATTGGGATTTTATGCGATAGTCCAACACAAAGTGGCACATAATTGTGAAGTGGAATGAAAATAATAAATGCTTTTCCAAATTTTTTACAAATAAATATCTGAAAAGTGTGGCGTGAATTTGTATTCAGCCCCCTTTACTCAGATACCCCAAACTAAAATCTAGTGAAGCCAATTGCCTTCAGGAGTCACCTAATTAGTAAATAGAGTCCATCTGTGTGTAATTTAATCTCAGTATACAGTACATACAGCTGTTCTGTGAAGCCCTCAGTGTTTTTTTAGAGAACCTTAGTGAACAAACAGCATCATAAAGGCCACCAGAAAGGTCAGGGATAACGTTGTGGAGAAGTTTAAAGCAGGGATAGAGTATAAAAAATATATATGAATACTTTTACAAGGCACTGTAGTTTAACATTCATAGTCTTGACACTTTAGCCCCTTTGCTGCTGCCAATGGAACTATTACTCCATTTGCAACGCTGATATGTAAACATGCTCCTGGCTGCTGTATGACTGGGAGTTTATATACAGTACATTTTCACTCCTGGTTGCTGACTATGTAGGAGAAATGATTCGGTCAGCTTTACTCATAAGTTCTGTGCCTATCTGGGTGCCCATAATCATCATGGTGGGTACAAGGATGGAGAGCAGTGAAAGAGTATAAAACATCCATTTACCAATTCTTAGCAGATTGTTCATTGTCCCCCTCTGGGAAGTATGGACCAGGAAGTGCCCAGTTCTGAGCACTTCTGGGTTCAGAACTGTCAACCTCTGGCAGAGTGCAGAGGTGACATTAGGCGTGATGTATCCTTAACCGATTGCCGACTGGCTGACGCCGATCTACATCGGCAGAATAGCATCGCTGGGCAAACCGCCATACCCGTACAGCAGTTCCTTTAATAGGCGTAGCAGGCTCGCGAACGTCCCCGATGCACAGCGGGGGACCGGCGCGAGAGCCAGAACGGGGATTTGTGTGTGTAAACACACAAAACTCCGTTCTGACAGGGGAGGAGAGACCGATGGTCTGTTCCTACTAAGTAGGAACAACGATCTGGCTCCTCCCCTAGTGAGTCCTATCCCCTTACAGTTACAAACACACCTAGGGAACACATTTAACCCCTTGATCATCCCTAGTGTTAACCCCTTCCCTGCCAGTGACATTTACATAGTAATCAGTGCATTTTTATAACACTGATCGCTGTATAAATGTCAATGGTCTAAAAAGGTGTCAAAAGTGTCCGATTTGTCCACTGTAATGTCGCAGTCCCAATAAAAATCGCTGATCGCTGCCATTACTAGTAAAAAAAAAAAAAAAAAAAAAAAATAAAAATGGCATAAATCTATTCTCTAGTTTGTAGACGCTATAACTTTTGTGCAAACCAATCAATATACGCTTATTGCTGATTTTTTTCACCAAAAATATGTAGAAGAATACATTTCGGCCTAAACTGATGAAGAAATTTGTTTTAAAAAAAAAAAATTTGATATTTTTTCTAGTAAAAAAAAAAATAGTATTTTTTTTGTTTATAGCGCAAAAATAAAAACCGCAGAGATGATCAAATACCACCGAAAGAAACCTCTATTTGTGGGGGGGAAAAAAAGAACATCAATTTTATTTGGGTACAATGCCGCATGGCAGCACACTTGTCAGTTAAAACGACGCAGTGCCCTATCGCAAAAAATGACCCGGTAAGGAAATAGGTAAATCCTTCTGGGGCTGAAGTGGTTAAAGAGGACCTGTTATCTGCACATTGTTATCATAAAGGCGACTTATTACCGCCTCCCTTCTCCCTTGTGATAACAATAAATAAAATGTAAAAACATTTGTTTAGCAAAAAAACATTTTTAAAACCCCCAACACATACACACACACGGAAAATGTTGAGACTTGACATTTTTGAGTATCTATTTACTTGGCACACCCTTATCTTTTATATTTTACCAAAAATTAGGTACTATATTCTGTTTGTGTGCACCACATTAATTTGAGTATAGTTTTTACTGAAAAAATGTAAGTTAGACTTACCAGTAACTTGCTTTCCAATAGTCCTTCAGGACAGCACCCAGGAGATCATGGCTCCTCCCCCAACAGGAAACACCTCATCATCCAAAGCTTTAACAGGAGGCCTCCACAGCTTCCTTCAGTTGTTTGTAAAGAACCTCCAGCCACGGCTGAAACATATAAAACGGCAGTTATATCATAGTATACAGTAACAGAAAAAGGGTGGGATATTGTTGTCCTGAAAGACTATTGGAAAACAAGTTACCGGTAAGTCTAACTTGAATTTTCCCAAAATGTCTTTCATGACAACACCCGAGAGGATAATCGGGACAACAGCCTGTAAGACTTTCCTTCCGAAAGCCTGGTCCCCAGCCGTCAGGAGGTCTAACCTATAATGAAGGGCAAAGGTCGTCAGACTCGTCCATGTAGCTGCTTTACAAATCTGTTTGGGGGTGTCCCCAGGTTTTTCTGCCCAACTCACCGCCAAAGCTCTCAAAGAATGAGCCCGAACATCAACTGGACTCTTTTGCCTGAAAGTGAATAGGCCTCTGATAGCCACTCAACCATCTGACATTGGTTCCTCTGGTAGCTTGTCTTCCTTTCTAACTACCAGCTTATGAAACAAATAATGCGTCTGAATGCCTAAAGTCCTTAGTGGCTTCCAGGTAACTTAAGACTGCTCTCTTAACATCCAAGGTATGGAATTCTACTTCCTTCTTTCCCAATGGATTAGAGAAAAACGTAGGAAGTATCATCTCCTGAGCTCGATTTTGGACTGAAGCGACCTTCAGTAAAAAAAAATTAGGTCTTATGAACTATTCTGTCTGAAAAAAATAGAAAAAAAATGGCCCCCTGATTGACAAGGCTTGAAGCTCACCAATTCTTCGAGCTGTCATTATAGCAACTAAAAAAAATGTTTTCAATGTAATCAGTCTCAGGGAGGCTAAATTAAAAGGGTTGAAATGGTTCCCTGGTCAGGGCCTGTAGAACAACCGATAAGTCCTACTTTGGACAGCTTCTGATCACTACCAGTCTGGACCGGGTGAGGGCCTTGAAGAATCTGATCACTAGGGGTTCTGATGAGATAGATATTTCTAAAAATACCCCCAGCGCGGAAACCTGAACTTTGAGGGTACTGACTGCTAAGCCCTTATCTGCTCCCTCTTGCAGGAATTCCATAATAGAAGAAATATCTTTTAAAGATCTGCCGGAAGCAGTGCACCAGGAGTTGAAATCTTTCCAGACTGTGGAATAAATTGCTCTGGTAACAATCTTTCATCTAGATAGGAGGGTAGCAACCAACCTTTCTGAAAATCCCTTCTTCCTTAAGAGCTGCTCTTCAGAAGCCAAGCTGTGAGCTTTAGCTTTGCTACTTCCTGGTGAAGTAAGGGACCTTGTATCAGCAGGTCTTGTCTCGACAGAAGGTGCCAATACGGTTTGAGTTACATCTGGAGAAGGGATAAAAACCAAGCCCTCTTGGGCCAGAAGGGAGTGATGAGGATTATTGTTGTATCCTCCTTCTGGATTTTCCTTATGACCTGAGGGATAAGCTGAAAAGGGGGAAGGTGTAACAGGAGGTTAAACTTCCAGCTGTGCGCCAGAGCATCTAACCCCAGGGATGGCTCGGTTATGTTCAGGGAGAAGAAGAGACACCTGTGCATTTTCCTGAGTCACAAAGAGATCCACTTTTGGCTGCCCCTATTTCTTCACAATCGTATGGAAGATTTCCAGGTTCAATTGCCACTCTGCCTCGTACACCTGGTTTCTGCTGGGGAAGTCCGCTACCCTGTTTAGAGTCCCTTTTAGATAGACTGCAGACAAGGATACAATATGGAGCTCTGCCCATCTTAGAATACTTCCTGCTATGCAATGAAGAGCTCTGCTTCTGGTGCCCCCCTGTCTGTTTATGTAGGCCACCGCCGCGGCGTTGTCCGACAGGCAGGCGTAATTTCTATTACTTTTAGTTCCGTCCAATTTGAGGATCTTATTGTTTCTTTTATGGACCATGAGCCCGAAGCCCATCGACCGCTCATGTGAGCCCCCCAACCCCAGGAGCTGGCATCAGTTAACCTTACTGGGACCGGGAAGGATCATAACAGACCTGTTGAAAACCTTGTCTGGTTCTTCCACAAAAGACTCCTTTTCACTGAGGTGGGGACCCTTACTAGTGAATCTTGCTGGTGATCAAAGACTTGAAAATGGATTGAACTCAGTTCTCAGAACACATGTTAGTTGCCATCATCCCTATATTTGGTATAGAAAAAACCTCTAAAAGTAGGACTATACCGGCAACTCGATAAACCAATTTAGGCTATATGAGATAATTTTATATATTTATTTTACAAATTTATAAAGCGTACAAACATTAAAGAAGAAATTGTTTAAAAACAATAAGGCAAATGGTACAGATGACATGCATATCTGAAGAGGGTGATGATGCTGAACTCCGACGCGTTTCCAAAAGGCTGTAAGTATGCCCGTTTTCCTCAGGGAATTATAGTCACCATCTACAGAACATCAAGACATGTCAAATTTAAAAAATAGAAAAATTCCATACCTCATTTTCACGTGGAGTAAAGAGATAAAGAAATATAAATTGCATAGGAGTATACACAGGTACTCAAAATGTATGGATATAATGCTATGAAAAATACACTTACATAGTCAGATACAATGTCACATGTATGGTATTGCCTCCCGTTCCCCTCCGAGACGGACCGGTGTCCAAATGCTGGGCAGGGGACCAAAATTGCATTCCCGAACCCTCCACAAGATGGTACGATTGAAAAGAGTATTTTCCTTATATCTAATGGCCAAAAAGACCTAAACGCTACCAATTAAGGGAAAGGGAAAGGGAGTAAGTAAGAAACCTGGAAAGAACTTTTTCAAAAGTATTGGGGAGAGCGTGACAATCTTGGGAAAAGAAGCCCCCAAATTGTAACGCATTTGTCCCAAATAGTGACTCACCATGTATAAGGAGAAAGTCCAAAAGGAAAGATGTCCAGGAAAAAACTCCCAAAGTATCCCAGTGGAGGAGAGCTGTTCACACAGCAAATGCTGTGGAGCGGAATGACGCCATATACCATCTCAAGCGTCCTTATATAGATGGAAGAGAATCCTGTCCCGCCCCAGTGGGTGTTTCAGATGACGTCAGACGCAACGGCGTCAGGCGTCATCCTTCCTAAACCCGCCTAGTGGGCTGTGTCCTGTAGGGGATCCAGATGGATAGGAAGATGTGGGTGGGTGCGCGCGTGCGCTAAACAAAGGCAACCCTAAGGGCGGCGCATCTGGGACGTCAAAAGGCGTCCCTATCTGGACCAGCAGTATCACGTTGCGCAAGATGCGCATGCGTGATAGAAGAAACCCAGCCAGAGATGGTCCGTCTGTGGCGCAGGCTTCTGGTGAACAGAAATGCGCCTGCGCCGGGTTGTGAGGCATGGAGAAGAATAATGAACAGCCCAGGGCGCCAGTGGCCGCACAAGAAGCCCCAACCCACCCCATAAGCAGGAAAACAACTGGGAAGTGGATATCCCAAAGGGGTGCCCAAATGAAACGGAGAAATTATTTTCCGCATAAATGGGGATGGGGGATAATAGTGGGAGGGGATTAAATGTTAGGCAAGGGGTAGGAGGCGTGGGTGTCCACTGTCCAGAACACTAGTGCCTGGTGAGGGCCCAGGTGCATGGAAGGTTAAGGACCCCACATCCCCCCGAAGCCAAACAAAATAAAGGACTAAAACTACTGGCAAAAAAACGGGGGAAAGAAAATCCGGGGGCCAGGATGCTCCTGAACCCCAGACAGACCCCTAGCCCCAAGCTGGCCCACAGTAACCTCAAAGCCATCCAAGATGGAAAATAGGGGGACTGCCCCCCTAAAAAGGGGGGAGACCATAGGTCAGTTTGGGGTATGCTGCCAGGTGGAAGATGTGGGAAGGATATTTGGAAACCCCTGTCCAACAAAAAATTGAAACATCCGTCCTTCCAATACTCGGTAGGTAACATACCCCAGAGGCAATACCATTTACAATTGTAAGGTTAGAAACACATAAATACAAATATTGTCCAACATGAACAGATATAAAAAAAAACCCTAACCGAACCATTCACCCGACCCCGTAAATTCCAGGAATGAAGACCGAAAACATAAAAAGGGGACCCCCCTGGGGATGGAGGGACCTATAAAAATAGGAGTGAATAGAAAGTAGAAAGGGGATCATAAAGGTCTTATTTGTTGTTAACAAATGTTAGCAAATATTAATTTAATCAGTTTTTCCCGAGCTATAACCATCCAAAAAGGGTCTGAAACTTTCCACCTCATTTAAACCTGGTGGAGTGGTCGCCTTTAAGGTTCTAATCCAGCGCATCTCGCGCTGGAGAAGAACCTTATTCCAATCTCCTCCTCTGATTGGAATGTGCAATCTGTCAAGAACAGTGAAGTTAACTTTCGGTAATCTGTAATTGTGTTTCTTGGCTATATGGCGCCCCAGAGGCAAGTACAGATTACAGATCCTCATATCATGCATATGTTTTTCAACTCTCTTACATAGTTTCTGTCTAGTTTTACCTACATAGAAGGAACCACACTGACACTGCATGAGGTACACCACCCCCTGAGTCTGACAGCTGGCATAGTGTCTCAGGGAGAAGTCCACCCCATTCGGCAGCGTCAGTGTGGTTCTTTGCCCAATGACTGAGCATTGGGTACAGTTCCCACATGGGAAGGTTCCAAAGTTTTTGCATGGGTCCTTTCTAGAAATTCCCCTGTATTCACTTTGTGTCACTAGGTTACCAATTGAAACTGTCTTTCTATACGTGATCAGAGGATGAGGTGAGACCAAAGTACCCACAACTGGGTCATCCGTGAGGATTGACCAATTCTTCTTGATAACTTTGCGTATCTTTTCATGTTCATTTGAAAATCGCAAAATAATGCGAGTATTGTCATCCACATTCTTTTTCTTCTTTTTAAATAGAAGTTCTTTCCTATTGAGGGCTTTAACCCTATTAAATGCTTTTTTGAGGCACGTTTTGGTGTAGCCTCTGTCTAATAATCTTAGGGTTAGCCCATCACTTTCCCTCTGAAAGTCCTCTTCCTCCGTACAGTTCCTTCTGATCCGGAGGAATTGACTAAAGGGGATAGATCGTTTGAGTGGAAGTGGGTGAAAGCTGTCTGCGTGAAGCAGGGTATTGCCAGCAGTTTCCTTTCGGAATAGCTTGCTAGTAAGATTTCCATTAGAAGCTTTTTTAATGCGGATATCCAAAAAATGTGTTTCATTGTGATCGAAGCTCATAGTGAAGAAAAGATTATAGGTATTATTATTCATAAGCTCAAGACATTCCATTAGTAATTTTTCGGAGCCATCCCAAATAATAAAAACATCGTCGATGTACCTCTGCCACATTAGGATGTGGCAGGTGTACATCGAAGCATGTTCACTGGCCAAAAAGTCTTTTTCCCACTCCCCCAGGTACAGATTCGCATATGAGGGTGCGCAGCACGTCCCCATAGCTACTCCCTGCACCTGGAGGTAGTGGGAATTCTTAAAGACAAAAACATTATGTTGGAGGATAAATTCCAACATCTGAATAATAAAAGAATTGAATTTCCAGTCAGTTGTAGTTCTTTGTTTTAAAACCCTATCTACTGCCATGATTCCTAGATTGTGTGGAATACTATTATATAGTGATTCCACATCAATAGTCACTAGGATCGCTGTCTCTGGGATAATAAGCTCTTCAATGATCTGTAGGAGATGGATGGTGTCCTTGGTGTAGGATGGTAAATCCATGACGTGGGGTCTCAGGTGGTCGTCAATGACCTGACTGATTCCTTCCGTGATGGATCCGTTCCCTGACACAATGGGTCTCCCTGGTGGATTTTAGAGACTCTTGTGCACTTTGGGTAGGGCATATAGAGTGGGTAACCTGGGGTATCTAGTTCTAATAAAGTCCCAGATTTCACGAGTGATTGTCCCCTCGCTGAAGGATTCATCAACCAGTGAATAAAAATCCTGGTTGTATTTGTCCACCAGCGAGGGGGCAATAGGTTTGTAACAATTCTGGTCATTCAGTATTTTAAGGACCATATTTTCATAGTCAGAGTTGTTCATGACTACGATATTTCCTCCCTTATCAGAGCTCTTAATCGTAATATCAAAATTATTTTTGAGGGATTGGAGTGCTTTCTTTTGGCCTACATTAAGATTTTGTTGTCCTGAATCTTCCCTTAGTTTCTCCAGATCTTTGGCCGTTTGTTTAACAAATAATGCCAAAGCTGGATTCTGGTTGAGTTGTGGAAAGACATGTGATCTGCGTTTAAATTTCTTTGATTCATATGTGACTACCTCCTCTTCCTCCTCCTCACTCCCCTCACTATCAAGAGGGTCATCCTCTTGTTCATCCCAGGCCCCACTTTCTAACAGAAGGAGGTTGAGGTCCCTCAGGGCTTTGAAATCTGCTGCTTTTAGGTTGGGTGGTAAATCCCCTTCTTTTTTAGTTTGTTTTTTATAGAGACTTTTGTAAAACAAATTTCGAGCAAAGAGATGGATGTCCTTGATGACCTCAAAGACATCTAAACTCTTATTGGGACAAAAAGATAGCCCTAAGGATAGTACTTCCTGTTCCTCTTTTGAAAGTATATATGAGGACAGATTTATAATATTTAAACCTCCTTTACTGGGCCCTTGCTTGTGGTGGACTCCGTCTCTATCTGCGTCACCACTGACTGGGGAGTACCTATTTGTGTCAGTGGGGTGGCTAACGGAGGGATCGGTGGGATCCGGTTCCGGTCTAAAAAATCATCTAGTTGTGTACGTTGCGTTTTAGGGATCGCTCCCTGGTCCTTTTTGTTATTTTTAACAATACGATTAGAGGGATTATTTTTGAGGATTCCACCTGTTGAATTTTTTGCAGTACTGCCAATCTTACCGTCCCGATCCATGTGAAGATCAGTGGCCGATTTTTTAGGTAATTGATGGACCTCACCTTCCATATCCTGTTGTCTGGGGAACAAACTTTTCCTTTTCCCAGATTGCCGGCCTGTGTGGGAGGAGACTGAGGAGGAGGAGTTAGAGGGCGTGTCTGACAGATCATCATTCGATTTAAACAAATTATCATTAGGACCCTTCTTACCTTTCCGGGTCGTTTTAGAGTTTTTGAATTTTTTATCCATGTTCCATTTATAAGCACGGTTCTCTCCAAAAGCATTCTTGTCTCTCCAATACTTTTTCTCTTTTTTGATTAGGATTTGTTTCCCAAAAGTTTCCAAATGTTCCCTCAATTTGACTTCGGATTTGTTATAATCCTCATGATTTTTCAAGGGAGTGAGCCGTGTATAAAGGGATCCAATCTCATCATTCATTGTTACAAGTTGTGATTTGTATTCGTTCTGTAATAATAACATAAGATTCCTAGAGCAGTCATTTAGTTTGCTTTCCCAGTTAGTTCTAAGTTCCTTGGATATATTTTCCAAAATTGGGAAAATCTGTATGCGTAGGCCAATAGGGTTAATGTTTTCCCGAATATATCTCTCCAGGGAGTGGATATGCCAATGTAAGGCTGATTTTCTTTCCAATACCCTGGTGAGATTGGAGAACAAAGCCATCAAATTTGAGGAAGTTTGTTCCCTTCCTTGATAGTTACAGTGAATCTTTGCCATAAGATCATCCCATTCCCTCCCCTGTAGGTCCCCCATATTCCCCGTTCCCCTATATAATTCGGTATCCATAAGAGAAAAGTAACAGAGAAAGAAGTGAAGAAAAAAAATAATAAATGACACTCTCCTGTAAGGAGAAAAAGGTGTCTAGATAAGACAAAGATCCCCTTGGCTAAAGATCAGATTATAAGAACCACCTGATTGCTAAGGGATAATGAGCTGAGTCTAGTTACTCTTAATTATTCGGAATTGGGGCTGTGTCAAGGAAGTGAGTTCATAAATGAGGTATGGGTGTATTATCCACCCTGGGTAAATTGAAAATGGATTGAACTCAGTTCTCAGAACACATGTTAGTTGCCATCATCCCTATATTTGGTATAGAAAAAACCTCTGAAAGTAGGACTATACCGGCAACTCGATAAACCAATTTAGGCTATATGAGATAATTTTATATATTTATTTTACAAATTTATAAAGCGTACAAACATTAAAGAAGAAATTGTTTAAAAACAATAAGGCAAATGGTACAGATGACATGCATATCTGAAGAGGGTGATGATGCTGAACTCCGACGCGTTTCCAAAAGGCTGTAAGTATGCCCGTTTTCCTCAGGGAATTATAGTCACCATCTACAGAACATCAAGACATGTCAAATTTAAAAAATAGAAAAATTCCATACCTCATTTTCACGTGGAGTAAAGAGATAAAGAAATATAAATTGCATAGGAGTATACACAGGTACTCAAAATGTATGGATATAATGCTATGAAAAATACACTTACATAGTCAGATACAATGTCACATGTATGGTATTGCCTCCCGTTCCCCTCCGAGACCTCCCCACCCTCTCCAGATATGCATGTCATCTGTACCATTTGCCTTATTGTTTTTAAACAATTTCTTCTTTAATGTTTGTACGCTTTATAAATTTGTAAAATAAATATATAAAATTATCTCATATAGCCTAAATTGGTTTATCGAGTTGCCGGTATAGTCCTACTTTTAGAGGTTTTTTCTATACCAGGTGATCAAAGACTTAACAAGAAACCTTACAGGGGTCTGAAGTGAAGTCATGCCCACTGAATTGCAGGTATGGAAGAGGTCAGGGTTCCCAATGCCGACAAGATCTTCCTGATGGACAGAAGCTGACTGGACTGCAACAACGACACTACTTCCACCAGATTTTTCTCCTTTTCTTCTGGAAGAAAGATCTTTTGCTCCACTGAGTTGATCCAGTACCCCAATAATAACACCTCCTGTGAGGGAATCAGATTAGACTTATGGAGGTTTAAGATCCATCCTATGGAATCTAGGTGGGCACAAGCTCTGACCAAGTTTTGCTGAAGCTTTTCTCTGGTTTGAGCGGAAAAAGGTCGTCCAGATAAGAAATCACTGAGACTCCTTCTAGACGCAAATGCTTCGGCCATTACCTTCATGAACACTCTTGGGGCCGATGAAGGCCAAATGGGAGTGCTCTGAACTCCAAGTGTAACACCTTCTTCCCTACTTTCAATGCCAATCTCAGATATTTTTGGGACCTGGCGGAAATATGTATGTGGAGGTAGGCATCCTGTAAGTCTATTAATGCCATATAGCACCCTTGGTTTAGGAGGTTTTTGACTGAGAAAATAGAATCCATCTAAAACCTTCTGTACTCTACCGATTGAATTGCATCTTGGGATTTAGGATAAGACTGAACTTTCCTGAGGGTTTCTGAATGAGGAATACATGCAAGTAGAATCCCTGGAAGAACTCCCTTGTAGGGACCGGAACAATGGACTCTGAGATCTCAGTTCCTGGATTAGGGACTTCATGGCGAGAGCCTTGGCTGCATCTCTTGGGGCGTTTGTCACCCAAAATCTTTTTGAAGGTTCTTCCGTGAATTCGATCACATATCCCTGGGAGAGCATGTTTAGAATAAATTGGTTTGGTGCAATGCCTCTCCACTGCCGAAGAAACTCTTGGAGCCTTTCTCTGACCGAGAGGAAGGAGTCACTGTGACTTTCTGGAAGGCGCAGGAGGATTGAAGAGCACTCCACTACTACCTTTGGGCTTTTAGAAAGACCATGGCTTCCTTTTTCCCTGCGTTTTACCTTCCTGCTGTCTTTTCTGAGGCCAAAAAAAACACGGGTTTGCACCTGCTTGACCGGAAACCATTTCTTTTTGTCGGCCGTTCGGTCAAGAATGGATTCTAGTTCTGAACCAAAACAGCAAATCCCCTGCAAAGGGAATGCTACACAGCCAGGATTTTCCACAAACGGGAATCTTCTCTTCGCCTGAGAAAAAAATGGCTTCTTCTCTGGTTCCAGCCAATCCTTTTTTTTTTTTTTTTTTCTTTAATTCAAAGTTTTTATTAGAGATTTTGCATATTACAGACAGTACATGCAGTAAAAAAAGTATTTTAACAAACTTACAGGGGAGAAGTGAGTCAGACACAATTGGAATACACCATGCGTCATAGCGTGCAAGTACAAAAGCTTAAAAGTAAACTCAACTCGTGTTAAACAAAACTCGACAGTAACAGCAGTGGCATCGAGGAGTCATATGATGGAGGTGGAGCGTTTCAATCGTGGAAAGTGCTCAGGGTTCCTTCACTGCACTTGTTGTACCAGAAGATCAGGGGTTTGGCCATCCCGCCCAGGCACCCTCATTGGGATCTAACTGTGCCTGGGTGGGAGGTCCCAGCCATTCCTTTTTAATCATGTCTGATTATTGAATAGACCGGAAAAGTATGGCCTTTAGAGTCTCCAAGACCAGCGTACATGCGGTCGTGCAGAGAGAGCTCCTTTCTATCCTCCTTTATCCCCAAGGTAACGTGGATTACTTTCAAGAGTCCTCCTACCTCTTATAGTGACATCTTGTACTTAGAGGCTGCATCTGCTTAATTTTTCTCCTCTTCTGAATCTGTTCTGTAATCTTTTGGCCAGGGCAAGCAGAATAAAAAAAAAAAAAAAAAAAAACCTGAAAGAACCATGCTGAAATGCTACTGCACATGTAAAACACCCAGGTGCACTAGGAAAGAACCTCTCACTTCCCTGTGCCCAAGCAAGCCGCCGCCACCACTGTGTGGAGTCCCCTATGCTAGGCAGAAATGCTAACCCACTAGGCCACTGCGCTACACATTCACCAGGGAGAGCACGGAAGGGGGAGAGGGAGCCCATGGGACCATCCAACAAGGGGGCAAGTGGGAGGATCACTCTCCTAAAAAGAAAAAGGCAGGTGGGAACCTTTTGTCTCCCAGGAAAGCCCTGAGAGAACATGACTCCCACCAGAGGTGTTCCTGCAGCTGGAGGAAACACAAAAAAAAAAAAAACTGAAGGAAGCTGCGTGGATGCCTCCTGTTAAAGCTTTCGATTAGGAGGCATTTCCTGTTGGAGGAGCCATGATCTCTCGAGTGCTATCCTGAAAGATGTTTTGGGAAATAGGATCTCTAACTTACCTGTAAAATCCCTTTTTTGGAGTACATCACAGGACACAAGAGAGTTAATTATTGTACCATTGGGTTATGCTCCACCTCTAGGTGATTGCACATGAGCAAATGACAAACCTTGACCGAGCCTTGCGTAGCCTCTCCCACTCCCAGCAGTGCATCAGTTTGGTTAACAAGCAATATCGGAGGGAAACCAAAAGGGTAAGGGCCAGTGTCCTGTGGGGTATAAACAACTAATTGTCATAATCAATTATATTAGATTATAAAAATAATTGTCATCTATTTTCATAATCGATTAGTTGGTCAGCAAATTAAATAAGCTTGCATACAGAATGTATTATTTGTTTACATATCAGGAAATACAGCGCAGCACACATACAGCTTGAGCATGCCTCATAGGACATGAAGTCCTGGGCAGGAGAAGGAAGTGATTTAAAGTGATTCTGAAGGCAGAAGTTTTTTTGCCGACTTTCCAGTGCCCTTTTTACCTGGACCAGGATCGTCGCCAGCAAGTCTGGTAGCTGCTGCCGATGATCGACCACCACTTGAGGATAAAAAGCTGCAAGGTCTGCAAATGCAGACATACCAACTGGACCACAGGTATGGAGGATATCAGAAGCCCCAGGGCAGACATGGGTGTCCTTATGGACATGGAACCATTCCCCTGAAGTAACCCAACTGCTGTGTCTACCTTTAATATCTTTCCCTGTGGTAAAATTACCTTCTGTTGTGTAGAGTCTTTCCCACTAATCCTGGGCTAATTTAAAATCTAGAGCCAGCTGCCTCTCAAAGCTGGCAAAAAGGAGCAGGTCATCCAAGTAGGCCACTAATCCCTTGGAGGTGTAAAAATGCGAACACCACCACCATCACATTGGTGAATGTTCTGGGTGACGAGGAGAGGCCAAAAAGGGAAGTGCCTGGAACTGCCAATGCATTATGCCCTCTGTTGCCTTTAACGCCAACCTGAGGTGCTTTTTGAGAAAATGGAGTCCACCCTGAACTTTTTGTATAGTATGGAACCATTTAATGGCTTCATGTTTAAAATCACCCTGAACTTCCCTGAGGGCTTCTTCACCACATAAATATGTGAGTAAAACCCCCTTGCCTGTCACTTCTGGGGGAACTGGAATCACCACAGGCCTTGGACTTCTCCACACACCTTGGGATATCAGTGACAAAAAGTCACAAGATGAATGGACTGGAGGTCTTGGCTTCTCACGTGGATGGACTCCAACCGCTTCCCCTACTGCAGGACTTTCTGGGATTGGTCAGAAGGACAAAAAATTGCTCCTCTTTTCCCCTTCTGGCCACCCCAAGGTTTCTTTTTACTACTGTCCCTACTGACCTAAAATTGCTTCTGTTGACGAAAACTCTTTTTGCCCCCTGTACATTCTTACACCTCAGACACCCTGGCAAATCACTGGTAGGAAAGAGAGATGAGTGGTCTCGCTAAATAAGGTTCTGCTCCCCAACACCACTGCATCCCAGATGCCTTGCACCAACCTCACGCCTTAACTGCCCGCTCTGCAGCTCACAGCCAGAACCTGGAAGCCGATGCACCTGGAGAAAGTTCTTCCACATCCCGAAAGTGACATCACCTGTCCTCTGTGACTGAACGAGGAACTGTCTACACAGCATTGGCTGCTAATAAGGCTAATGTCGCTCTCACCCCAGGGAAGCATCCCCCCTTCAGTACAGACTCTCCCTGGTCACCAAAAAGAGCAGACCCCAGAACTTCCCCCACATGTCAGAAGGAAAGCTGGGGTGGTGACATACAGGTAAAACCCCAATCTGTCACGTACCTGGTTGGTGAGCCTGACGTGTAGAGGAAGGCCTCTAGTACAGCTCCAGCTCGAGGACTACTGATAGTGAGACAGCAGTCACTGGAGCACAGTGGGGTAAGAATGCCTAGGATCAGTCCAGAAGTCTGTGTAGGTAGTAGCCAGGAACTTGCAGGCAGGAAGCCAGACTTGGCTAGTAGCAGGCAGATGAGGCAGCAGACAGGCTGGCAGACTTGGCCGATGACAGACTGTGGATGCACAACAGGAAGCAGGAACCTGGAGGTGCTGAGCTGGACTTAAGGAGCTGTAGCAGGCTGGAGGAGCTGGAAGCAGGGTCAGGCGAGCCGGGTCGGTAACAGACATAAACGGCAGGCAGAAAAGTAGTCAGGTCACAGGCAGGGTTGGCAACAGTTGCAGGGTAAACAGGAGCAGCAGGCAGAGACAGAATCCGTAGTTAAGCCAGGGGTCGGAGCAGGAAGCAGACAGAGGTAGTCTGGAGAAAGCCAGATCAGTATCAGAAGTCAAACACAGGAATCAGGATTCACATAAACGCTGTAGACCAAGCAGCAATTAGACAGCACTGAAGCTCAGTTTAAATAGGCCGCTTGTCACCAGTCCTGGTAACAGGAACTTGAACGCGCGGCCGCCTTCGCATATGTGCTCGTGGCTGTTCTGCTCGTTCTTTGTTGGCACCTGCGCACATGTGTGTGTCTGGGAACGCTAGCTGTGCGATGCAGACGTCTTTCCTGACAAAATCCTTCTTTAGGCACAAGCACCATCTTTATGTGCCCTCGACCACATTGGAAACGCACGCCAGACTGCCCTAAGAGCAGCCATACAACAGGTTTCCTTGCAGTGTCTCCCCATGAGGAAACACTAAAACTGAAGGGCTGGTGGAGAGACACTGCTTTTAAAGTTTGATGTGGCGTGTTTCTGGGAAAAGAGGGAGGAGACGTCTTTTAGAGGTGCTGTCCAGAAAGATGCCTTAAGGAAATGTACCTTCATATTTTTTTCTTTTGCAGGTGTATCACAATGCACAGCAGTGTGTAACTGTGTGTTGTGGTGCACTGCAATATAGGTGCTTTGTGGAGGTGCATTAGGGTGGCATTCAAGATAAATAGCACAGCAACATGCATTATGCAGTGGTGTAAAAAGGTCCCTTTCTTTAGGTATAACTTTTTAAAATTAATTTAGAACCACACAACAAAGATCAATAACATTTATTTTTTTATTAAAGCCATCACAATATTATACATTCAGGTTGATCCAGGGACTTAAATCACTAACATTAACCAAACACATGCCAACAATATTTAAGAGACAAAAATCCCCAGAAAAGGAAAGTGCAAATTCTAAAGGCTATCATATGATATGAGGGTCTGTGCAACCTATAGCATTAATACATGCTATACACCAAATTAAATTTTAACTTAAAGAAAGCTAATTTATCCAAGCTTGATTTATTTAAGAGGCGTGGAATAACATCAATAAATAGGATATACACAAAGAATATCCTTTAACGGTATATTTTGTCAGCATTTGAAACATAGTGCAGAGTGTGTGTTGTCATACATTTTTGCCAACTTATATATTTGTACATGTATACAGAAATCATATTCAAACATGTTAATTTAAAGATGTCTTGCCAGTTTAGATGCAGCAGTTTAATAAGGCAGTGCAAAGAGCAGCAATTATGTGCAAAGCACAGTGGTCAGATAAGCAAGAACGCCCGATTGGCTGCTGTAGGCTAACTGCACATGACACACACTGTCATTATTCTCATTTAAGTGCCGTAAAGAGTATGCTAGAAATATTACAGTACAACGAGCAACCATGATGTGCTGTTGCCCAGAGCAACCAGTAAGATTTCAGCAGTTAAGTGCTGTCGACTAAATTAAGGATGAGGTCTCGTTGGTTGTTATGGTTACTGCTCCTTATCTTGATGAGGTAAGACCACACTAGATAGCATAATCTCTCATCCCCACTAAACTTCTTCCATTTCTATTAGTACTCGTCACCATCATATAAAAAAATTACTCCTACTCCACTGCCTAGAACCAAACAGAGAATAGAAGTAGTAGTTGCTAATAGCTCTCAGTTAGGCCTTCAAAACAAGTCTACCTTTTTGCTTGAGCTTTCATAAAATCAGTTTTACTGTGGGGCACACATTAAATGTGATTGCTACAATCAAGATGTAGAAACGAGAGCTCCTACAACCGTTCTCTGTGTATACATGCATAAAGAGAAACATTGAAACATTGTGTCTTAATGCTAAGGGATTCATAACAGCACAGTGCTGGCGGATCTATAAAATACTGCCCTGCATTTCATGTGCTGGAAATGTAGCTCTAAAGCATCCCTAGGCTGCTATTGTGAAGTAATTATGTATTAGGTCTTATGGAACACTTGCAAGCTACCATACGGACACTAACGCCTTATTCATCAATCATGTTTAAACAAGTTATATATTTTCCATTGTACATAGCTGCCATTTTCCAAAGAAATAGCTGGCCTCACTATTAGGCGAGAGTCAGCACCACAATAACCACTGCAAGACATCCCTACGTTCATACTGTAGGGTCAACTTTTATCTGAGAGTCATCTGGTTCTTGGAAAGTAAGCATTTTTGGTCAAATAAAGTTTAATAGAATATCAAATCATTTATATTAAACCAACTGAAAAAATTATATTTAAAAAGGTCCTTTTGAAAATAGAATTATGATACATCTTTATACATCTGTATTCCCTCTTCCAATGTGCCGGTCTGGACACAGCCTTTTACTACTGTATAAACTATAGAATATAGTGGGCCTAATGTATAAAAGTGCTAAAAAGTAAAAAAATGAAAAAAAAAAAAAACGGTTTTAAAATGACCCATAGTAACAGTACCTGTCCACAGGGGCTATTGCAAGTTTCCTATGGCTCCTTCTTTCCTGTCACAGCTCTCTGGAACAATTTACATTTGAGTTGTGCAACTTTGGCCATGTTTTTGAGCGTTTGTGAAAGCATTTTTGGACATGTTTCAGGCTTCAGCATTTTTATTATTGTTAGCCAATGAAAGGCTAGTTATTATAGACAAGATAATGCCTGCAAAATGCATGTTATGCACATTTTTCAAGCGTTCGTATTAAATGCTATTGGGGCAAAACACACGACTCTGCCCAACAGAAGTTTTGAGAGATGAGCTTCAAGACACACTACACATTATTCTATTGCTATGAATAAGGTTACATGTCGAAACACGTATTATTTTGTACTTTAACTGCTACAATAAATTTCATCAATTGTGTAAGTTTCTGGCTTTTTTATTTCTTTACACTACACGCAGGTGTGAACAGACACCATTGAATAAAATGGAAATCCTAGTGTCAAGCGCTGAAGTGCGTTTGGTGAAGCTTCAAATGATGCTTCAGAATGCTCAGGTGTGAAAGGGATCTCTAGAAATCTTTAGAAAGCAGCTGTGGAACTATGTAAAAACCGACTTCACCTTCAGAAGTCTGCCAAGATAAAATCTTCTCTTAGCCAATTGGCTGTGGTTAATTTTTTCTTTTGGTCGATAGGCTATAAAAGTAAATGGTTATTCTGGCCTATAGAAAAAGAAGAGATTTCATTGTGTTTAGGGTATATTTGTTAGACAGGCTGAGTACATCTAACTTCTGAAGTAAAGTCAATTTTTTAGTCTCATAGCTGCTATCTAATGATTACTAGACAGCTGTGGTGGTACGAGAGAGGGAGCTATAAACTACCTGCAACCGCCTCCAAGCACAGGTGGTGTTAGATGGAACAGATACTGTTCCTACACGAGGTCCAGCAACACATGTTCCAGATGTATATTATACATAACGTTTTGGAAGTCAAAATAGAACTAAAGGCAAAACTTTTTTTTTTTTTTTATAGTTTGAGCGCGGAGATGGATTAGAACATCCATTAGGTTTTTATTACTGTCTGTGCCCCCATTAGGAAGATTCACCCTCTCGATTTGTCATGTTTACCATTATCATTCAAAGTGAAAGTAGAAGAAAATCTTACATTTTTTAGTTATCCCCAGAAACATAATAGAGAGGACATTTTCCAATGGGGGCACTAGTTCTGATGACCTAGGGTGCCCCAAGGGATTCCCTTAATTTGCCGGGATTTCTTCTTGCTTCCTGTTTTGGCTATTGGACATGAAGTCAAAGGTAAATCTCTCCAATGGGACACAGATGACAAAAAAAAAATAAATCAGATCAGTGGTTATAACCCTTAATCACTCTATCCAAAATGAAAAAATATAAAGCTGTGTACGTAGTTCTACTTTACCTTCCACCTTAAATATTGTATTAAAGTACTTCCTACCAGGTCAAATAAACCAGGTTTATGATAGATTATATGTCATGAAAAGTGACATTTCTGAACTACAGGCTTAGGAAATAGAGATACATTTTTAGATGAGACAACAAATAACATTTCCACAGAAATTACTAAAATAACACTGAATTTTATTTACAACTGTCCTTCCATTCCAAGGCCTCGAGCAAACCCAAAACTGTCCATAAAATGTCTGATTTTCTCTAGTGGAGTCCCCCGTCAGATTTGTGATCCGCTTTGTTTTTTTCGTTCTTCACCGAGCAGATAAAATATGTTAGTGTGTCCTTTTCATTCACTGGGAGTGTTCTGAAATGGCCTCCAATTATCTAAACAAAAAAAACAGCAAAAGAATATATTTGACACCGGGAAAAATAGTCGGATGAAACAAATAGCCTTGACAAGAGTTTTTTTTCTGTATTCCAAAATAAGCCAAAATGGTACCTATACAATTAAACTCATTTTTTTCTACAATGTATTTGTCTACAACAAACATATTCTGTGGCCCCGTTAAAGCCTAACTCCAGGCTGAATTTTTTTTTTAGTTTTGAATAGAACACAAAAAGGTTTGACCTGTCATGTTTATCTGTAACCCCATTGAGGAGATCTTCCCTCACTAAAGCCGACCATAGATGGTGCGACTTTCTTTCCTGCAATCAGTGTTGATGGGGGAAACCCTCCTGCGGAGCTACTTTATTCTTCGGCGGGGGGGGGGGGGGTCATCTCTGCCAGGAGTACACACAGTGATAAATCACATAAATAAAATCTTACAGGTTGGTTGTACCCAAGTTGATCGATAAATCAACTTGAGTACAATACGCCTGCCCATACATTGTTTGAATCTTGACTGGTCCCTACTGAACTGCCCGAGATTTGAACCATCGGTTTTACTATCATTGTGACACTAGGACAAGGAAAAACACATAGAGCAATTAAACCTGACACATTTGCTAAGTTTACCATTATTCTATCAGCTTAGCCCAGGCAATCTCAACTTTTTACCCGAGTGGAATTCTTGAAATAATTCAGGCATTAGGGAATTCTTGCTTAAAGCGAGTATACCTACAACTGTACACTTTTAAGTATATGCTAGAGAGTTTTAAAAAAGAATAAATAATGTTGCATATACAATTTTTTTGAATCCCCTGAACTCTACTAGTAAATTATTTTTAGTAATGATCTTGAAATAATATTAAATGATAACAACAATAGAAAAGAAACACAGGCTGTAAAAATTAAAGAATATGTAAACCCAACATTTCATATTCCTGATATGTGCCTGCTGTATCATGTACTTGTATGAGAAAATATCCTGTTCTCTTTGTGTGAAATCCCTTGTGTTTCTGTCAGTCCCCTTGCTATCCTATCGAAAACTGACCACATGAGGCATGAGAATAGAGCATTGTCTTTTTTTCTAGCTATGCTGCGATTTCAACCTGCTCTCCTCCGAATGTCAGACATGTGCTGACGTGCCACGCCCCCCCCCCCCTTTTCCCCACACAGCCATTCACTGGGAGAGCCAGTACAATGCTGTTCCTCCACCTCTCAGAGTTCCTTATGCTGCTGAGAACAGAGGTTATGTGATGGGGGGGGGAATTGGGAGGGTGTAATTATATATATATATATATATATATATATATATATATATATATATATATATATATATATATATATATATATATATATATACATACATATATATATATATATATATATATATATATATATATATATATATATATATATATATATACACACACACACACACACACACATATATACATATACACAAATGGATTTACCTTTCATTTTAAACTGTATGGGTTGTTTTACAAGGAGAGGGTTTACATATACTTTTATTCCATAGTCAGTGTAGAGGTTCCCCCTTGCACTGTTGGTTAGTGTAGGTGGGAGGTCAGTTTGTTATTGCTCACCTCACTGTTGAAGGAACCCTCAACTACCTCATGAGAAACCCTGGCGGAGAAAGGCTTGTCTAGCCGCAATAAAACTGCCTAATGACAGCGGCTACATTTTAGTTTGCAACTTATGTTTAAAATGGGTAAAAAAAGAAGGTCTACCTAGTCCTTCAAAGTTCAGCTAGGATTTCTAAATGTATGTATGTATGTATGTATGTATGTATGTATGTATGTACCCAGTGCCGATCCTGACCTCCCTGGGGCCCTAAGCAAAATTCTGCTAAGGGGCCCTCTACCTGACCCGTGATGCCGTGAGCAGTAAACCATTTGCCATTGCCACACAGTCACACCTGACACTTCAGCGCTCCCAATACAATCCTCCCTCCTTTAAACAAAACAGTCAAAGAATAAGTACAACAATATAGAACAGACATTATATATTTATCTTTACATATCTGAGTGTGGATCCCCCACTTACATCAGGGTCCCCAGAGAGCCCCCCCTTACACCAGGATCCCCAGAGAGCACCCCCCTTACATCAGGGTCCCCAGAGAGCACCCCCCTTACATCAGGGTCCCCAGAGAGCACCCCCCTTACATCAGGGTCCCCAGAGAGCATCCCTATAAAGCCCCTCCTTACATCGGGGTCCTCAGAGAGCCCCACATACATCAGGGTCCTCAGAGAGCCTCCCTACTTACATCAGGGTCTGCAGCATTGCCCTTTACATCAGAGTTCCCCCTTGCACTGTAAGGTGGAATCCTGCATACTATGATGTAAAGGGGAACTCTGGGAATGTGGGGAGGACTCTGGTGACCAAAGAAAACACTAAGATAAGTCAGAGGCTGCAAGTGGGGGGGACGGGAGGTCAGAGGCTGCAAGTGGGGGGGACAGGAGGTCAGAGGCTGCAAGTGGGGGGGACGGGAGGTCAGAGGCTGCAAGTGGGGGGGACAGGAGGTCAGAGGCTGCAAGGGGGGGGGACAGGAGGTCAGAGGCTGCAAGGGGGGGGGACAGGAGGTCAGAGGCTGCAAGAGGGGGTCGACAGGAGGTCAGAGGCTGCAAGGGGGGGGGGGGCAGGAGGTCAGAGGCTGCAAGGGGGGGGGGCAGGAGGTCAGAGGCTGCAAGGGGGGGGGGGGACAGGAGGTCAGAGGCTGCAAGGGGGGGGGGACAGAAGGTCAGAGGCTGCAAGGGGGGGGGGGACAGGAGGTCAGAGGCTGCAAGGGGGGGGGACAGAAGGTCAGAGGCTGCAAGGGGGGGGGGACAGGAGGTCAGAGGCTGCAAGGGGGGTGGGGACAGGAGGTCAGAGGCTGCAGGGGGGGGGGGGGGGGGACAGGAGGTCAGAGGCTGCAGGGGGGGGGACAGGAGGTCAGAGGCTGCGAGGGGGGGGGGGGGAAGGTCAGAGCAAGGGGGGGGGGGGACAGGAGGTCAGAGGCTGCAAGGGGGGGGGCAGAAGGTCAGAGGCTGCAAGGGGGGGGACAGGAGGTCAGAGGCTGCAGGGGGGGGGGACAGGAGGTCAGAGGCTGCGAGGGGGGGGGCAGAAGGTCAGAGGCTGCGAGGGGGGGGCCAGGAGGTCAGAGGCTGCGAGGGGGGGGGCAGAAGGTCAGAGGCTGCGAGGGGGGGGCAGGAGGTAAGAGACTGCGAGGGGGGGGGGGACAGGAGGTAAGAGGCTGCGAGGGGGGGGGGGACAGGAGGTAAGAGGCTGCGAGGGGGGGGGACAGGAGGTCAGATGCTGCGAGGGGGGCAGGAGGTTAGAGGCTTTTAGGGGTGAGGGGGGACAGGAGGTCAGAGGCAGCGAGGGGGAGGGGGCCCAGGAGCTCAGAGGCTGTGGAGGGGACGTTTTACTTTTTAAAAATGGCGCCACTCTGCTCCATCGTGTCACTGCGCATGGCGCCGCTGTGAGGGCAGCGGCGCCTGAAAAAAAGATGGCCGCGGGGCCGACATGCAACTGCGCATGCGCCAGCGCTGTTGCCGCTGCTCGGCAATTTTCAGAAATGCGGGCGCATGCGCAGTTGCATGTCGGCCCCGCGGCCATCTTTTTTTCAGGCGCCGCTGCCCTCACAGCGGCGCCAGCGGCCCCCGAGCAGAGCTCTGTATGTACCGTATATACTCGAGTATAAGCCGAGATTTTCAGCCCTTTTTTTTAGGGCTGAAAGTCCCCTTCTCGGCTTATACTCGAGTCAGTGCGGTCTGCCTACATGAACAGCTTGTCATGTAGACAGACGGCACTGTTCAAAAGCCGCGCCGCCTCCTCCCGCCCGTCCGTGATAGGCGGACACTAATTTTCCCAGCAGTACAGTGTTCCGCCTATCACGGATGTTCTGTCATTCTCATCTCATGGACGAGGATGAGAGAATGTCCGTGATAGGCGGAACACTGCACATGACTGCTGGGAAAACCGAGTGTTCCTCCTATCACGGACGAGGAGGAGGAGGAGGCGCGGCTTTCAAACCTGCAATGGCACCTGGCGCCTCAGCGTGTACGCTGATCGGCAGGACAACCGGACAGCGGCCCCCGAGGGACACCGCACAGCGGCCCCCGAGGGACACCTCACACCGGACAGCGGCCCCCGAGGGACACCGCACACCGGCCCCCGAGGGACACCGCACACCGGACAGCGGCCCCCGAGGGACACCGCACACCGGACAGCGGCCCCCGAGGGACACCGCACAGCGGCCCCCGAGGGACACGGGACAGCGGGACACCGGATCGATCGGCACAGGTAGGCTGCACTGGGGACACGGGGGGTTGTATAGGACACAGGGGACATGTAGATGGGCATTTGCTGACACTCTTTTCCACTTACAGTAGCTGCTCCATTTCCCCCCTCGGCTAATACACGGGTCATTAACTTTTCCCAGTTTTTTTGTGGTAAATCAGGGGCCTCGGCTTATATTCGGGACGGCCTATACTCGAGTATATACGGTATGTATGTATGTATGTATGTATGTATGTATGTATGCATGCATTAGGGTTGTCCCGATACCGATACTAGTATCGGTATCGGGACCGATACCGAGCATTTGCGCGAGTACTTGTACTCGCACAAATGCTCCCGATGCCTTATCCGATACCTGGTCGGCGGGTGGACGGATAGGGCAGGTGAAGGCAGAGGGCGGGCGGAGACAGCGGTGGACGAAGAGGGCGGGTGAAGGCAGGAGGGCGGGCGGAGTCAGCGGTGGACGAAGAGGGCAGGTGAAGGCAGAGGGCGGGCGGAGTCAGCGGTGGACGAAGAGGGCGGGTGAAGGCAGAGGGCGGGCGGAGTCAGTGGGTGAAGGCAGAGGGCGGGCGGACGAAGAGGGTGGGCTGAGTCAGCGGGTGAAGGCAGAGGGCGGGCGGAGACAGCGGTGGACGAAGAGGGCGGGTGAAGGCAGGAGGGCGGGCGGAGTCAGCGGTGGACGAAGAGGGCGGGTGAAGGCAGAGGGCGGGCAGAGTCAGCAGTGGACGAAGAGGGCGGGTGAAGGCAGAGGGCGGGCGGAGTCAGTGGGTGAAGGCAGAGGGCGGGCGGACGAAGAGGGTGGGCTGAGTCAGCGGGTGAAGGCAGAGGGCGGGCGGACGAAGAGGGTGGGCGGAGTCAGCCTGTATAATTAAGACATTACAAGGGAGCGTGTGTAAAGGGGTGTGTCTTCTGCTGCCCTGTTCCTCACTGTGACAGAGATTGAAGCGGAGAGAGGGAGAGAGGGAGAGAGGGAGAGAGGGAGAGAGGGAGAGAGGGAGAGAGAGAGAGAGAGAGAGAGAGAGAGAGGGAGAGGGAGAGGGAGAGGGAGAGAGGGAGAGAGGGGGAGAGAGAGAGGGAGAGAGAGGAGAGGGAGAGAGGGAGAGAGGAGAGAGAGAGGGAGGGAGAGAGAGAGAGGGGAGAGAGAGAGAGAGGGAGAGGGAGAAGAGGAGGAGAGAGAGGAGAGAGAGGGGGGAGAGAGGGAGAGGAGAGGGAGAGAGAGAGGGGAGAGAGAGAGGAGAGAGAGAGAGGAGAGGAGAGAGAGAGAGAGAGGGGAGAGAGAGGGAGAGAGAGAGGAGGAGAGAGAGGGAGAGAGAGAGAGGGAGAGAGCCGAGAGAGAGAGAGAGGAGAGAGAGAGAAGAGAGAGGGAGAGAGAGAGGGAGGGAGAGAGAGGGAGAGGGAAGGGAGAGAGGAGAGGATAGAGAGAGAGAAAGGAGAGGGAGAAGGGAGAGGGAGGAGAAGAGAGGGAGAGGGACAGAGAGAAGGGAGAGAGGAGTGAGAGAGAGAGGAGAGAGGAGAGGGAGAGGGAGAAGGAGTAGAGAGGGAGAGGGAGAGGAGAGAGGAGAGGGAGAGGGAGAGAGGGAGAGAGGAGAGAGAGGGAGAGGAGAGAGAGAGAGGAGAGAGAGGGAGGAGGGAGAGAGAGGGAGAGACGAGAGAGGGAGGAGAGGGAGAGGGAGAGGGAGAGGAGGAGAGAGGGAGAGGGAGAGAGGAGAGAGGAGAGAGAGAGAGGAGAGAGAGAGAGGAGAGAGAGAGGAGGGAGTGGAGAGGAGAGGAGGAGGGAGAGGGAGAGGGAGAGGGAGAGAAGGAGAGGAGAGGGAGAGGGAGAGGGAGAGGAGAGAGGGAGAGAGCGAGGGAGAGGGAGGAGAGAGGAAGAGAGGAGAAGAGAGAGCAGGTAAGAGAGAGAGAGGGAGAGAGAAGAAGAGAGAGAAGAGAGAGGAGAGAGAGAGGGAGAGAGAAGAGAGAGAAAAGAGAGGAAGAGAGAAGAAGAGAAGAAGAGAAAAAAGAGAGAGAAGCAGAAGAGGAGAGAGAAGAGAGAAGCAGAAGGAGAAGAGAGTGAGAGAGAGAAAGAAGAGCGAGGAGAGCAGACAGAGAGATACGAGCGAGCGAGGTGAGATGGAAGAAGAGAACGGCAAGAGGAAGACATAAAGAGGAGGGAGGGGGAGAGAGGGAGTGAGACCCGCTGTTAAGGAAGAGAGCGAGGTGCCCCGGATAGCGAGAGGAGAGGGAGAGGGAGAGGAGTGCGAGGAGAGGGAGAGGGAGGAGAGGGGAGGGAGAGGGAGAGAGAGGGGATGAAGGAGAAGGGAGAGGAGCGAGGGAAAGAGAGAGGTGGAGATGAGAGAGGGCGAGGGAGAGGGAGAGAGGAGAGGGGAGAGGGAGAGGGTGAGGGAAGAGGGAGAGGAGAGGCGAGGTAGAGAAGAGAGGGAGGAGAGAGGAGAGGAGTGAGGAAGAAGAAGAGATGAGATCAGAGAGAGGGAAGAGAGAGAGAGAGAGAGAGTAGCAGGAGGGAGAGAGAGAGAGGAGAGAGAGAGAAGAGAGAAAGAGAGAGGAAGAAGAGGAGGGGCGAGGCAGACATGAAGAGGAGAGAAAGGAGAGAGGGGGAGAAGAGAGGGAGAGAGAGGGTAGGAGAGGAGAGGGAGAGAAAAGAGAGGACGGGAGAGAGAGAGAGGAGAAGAAGAGAGAAGTGCGAGGGAGAGGCAGAGAAGAGTAGAGAGAAAGATGAGAGAGAAGAGGAGAGAGCGGGAGAGGGAGAGAAGAGGAGAGAAGAAGAGGAGAAGAAGAGAAGAGAGTAGGAGAGAGGGAGAGAGGGAGCAGGGAGAGAGAGAGAAGAGAGGGGACGAGAGAGGGAGAGAGGAGAAAGGAAGAGAGGAGGGAGAGATAAGAGAGAGAGGAGAGAGAGAAAGGAGAAGAGGAGAGAGAGAGAGAGAGAGAACAGAGAGAGATCAGGGAGAGAGGGACAACAGAGAGAGAGAGGGACAACAGAGAGAGATCAGGGAGAGAGGGACAACAGAGAGAGATCAGGGAGAGAGGGACAACAGAGAGAGATCAGGGAGAGAGGGACAACAGAGAGAGATCAGGGAGAGAGGGACAACAGAGAGAGATCAGGAGAGGAGAGAGAGAGACAACAGAGAGAGAGGGACAACAGAGAGAGATCAGAGAGAGAGGGACAACAGAGAGAGAGATCAGGGAGAGGGACAACAGAGAGGGATCAGGGAGAGAGGGACAACAGAGAGAGAGAGAGAGATCGAGTCGAGGGAGAGGGACAACAGAGAGAGATCAGGGAGAGAGGGACAACAGAGAGATCAGGGAGAGAGGGACAACAGAGAGAGATCAGGGAGAGAGGGACAACAGAGAGAGATCAGGGAGAGAGGGACAACAGAGAGAGAGGGACAACAGAGAGAGATCAGAGAGAGAGGGACAACAGAGAGAGATCGGGGGAGAGGGACAACAGAGAGAGATCAGGGGGAGAGGGACAACAGAGAGAGATCAGGGGAGAGGGACAACAGAGAGAGATCAGGGGGAGAGGGACAACAGAGAGAGATCAGGGGGAGAGGGACAACAGAGAGAGATCAGGGAGAGAGGGACAACAGAGAGAGATCAGGGAGAGAGGGACAACAGAGAGAGATCAGGGAGAGAGGGACAACAGAGAGAGATCAGGGAGAGAGGGACAGAGAGAGACAGGGAGAGAGAGAGAGATCAGGGAGAGAGGGACAACAGAGAGAGATCAGGGAGAGAGGGACAACAGGGAGAGATCAGGGAGAGAGGGACAACAGGGAGAGATCAGGGAGAGAGGGACAACAGGGAGAGATCAGGGAGAGAGGGACAACAGAGAGAGATCAGGGAGAGAGGGACAACAGAGAGAGATCAGGGAGAGAGGGACAACAGAGAGAGATCAGGGAGAGAGGGACAACAGAGAGAGAGGGACAACAGAGAGAGATCAGGGAGAGAGGGACAACAGAGAGAGATCAGGGAGAGAGGGACAACAGAGAGAGATCAGGGAGAGAGGGACAACAGAGAGAGATCAGGGAGAGAGGGACAACAGAGAGAGATCGATCGAGAGAGATCAGGGAGAGAGGGACAACAGAGAGAGATCGATCGAGAGAGATCAGGGAGAGAGGGACAACAGAGAGAGATCGATCGAGAGAGATCAGGGAGAGAGGGACAACAGAGAGAGATCAGGGAGAGAGGGACAACAGAGAGAGATCAGGGAGAGAGGGACAACAGAGAGAGATCAGGGAGAGAGGGACAACAGAGAGAGATCAGGGAGAGATCAGGGAGAGAGGGACAACAGAGAGAGATCGATCGAGAGAGATCAGGGAGAGAGGGACAACAGAGAGAGATCAGGGGGAGAGGGACAACAGAGAGAGATCAGGGAGAGAGGGACAACAGAGAGAGATCAGGGAGAGAGGGACAACAGAGAGAGATCGATCGAGAGAGATCAGGGAGAGAGGGACAACAGAGAGAGATCGATCGAGAGAGATCAGGGAGAGAGGGACAACAGAGAGAGATCGATCGAGAGAGATCAGGGAGAGAGGGACAACAGAGAGAGATCGATCGAGAGAGATCAGGGAGAGAGGGACAACAGAGAGAGATCGATCGAGGGAGAGGGACAACAGAGAGAGATCGATCGAGAGATCAGGGAGAGAGGGACAACAGAGAGAGAACAGGGAGAGAGATCGATCGAGGGAGAGGGACAACAGAGAGAGATCGATCGAGGGAGAGAGATCAGGGAGAGGGACAACAGAGAGGGACAACAGAGAGAGATCGATCGAGGGAGAGGGACAACAGAGAGGGATCAGGGAGAGGGACAACAGAGAGGGATCAGGGAGAGGGACAACAGAGAGAGTTCAGGGAGAGGGACAACAGAGAGAGATCAGGGAGAGGGACAACAGAGAGAGATCAGGGAGAGGGACAACAGAGAGAGATCAGGGAGAGGGACAACAGAGAGAGATCAGGGAGAGGGACAACAGAGAGAGATCAGGGAGAGGGACAACAGAGAGAGATCAGGGAGAGGGACAACAGAGAGAGATCAGGGAGAGGGACAACAGAGAGAGATCAGGGAGAGGGACAACAGAGAGAGATCAGGGAGAGGGACAACAGAGAGAGATCAGGGAGAGGGACAACAGAGAGAGATCAGGGAGAGGGACAACAGAGAGAGATCAGGGAGAGGGACAACAGAGAGAGATCAGGGAGAGGGACAACAGAGAGAGGGGGAGAGACAACAGAGAGAGGGGGAGAGACAACAGAGAGAGGGGGAGAGAGAGACAACCGAGAGAGCCGTCAGCGGCTGAACATCCCGATACCCATCTTGGTACACTCTGCACTTGGCTGTAGTAAGCCAGCAGTGGACATCTTGTTACACCCAGCTCATATAGTTCGAGCTGGGTGTAACAAGATGTCTGCTGCTGCTTACTGCGGCAGGGTGTACAGCATTTTAAAAAATGAATCCTTTCCTCATGTCATTTATTGCTGCATTTCAGTGCCAGCCACCTGTCAGTGCCCATAAGTGCCATCTATCAGTGCCAGCCACTTGTCGGTGCCACCTATCAGTGCCCAGAAGTACCGTCTATCAGTGCCACCTATCAGTGCCAGCCACCTGTCAGTGCCAGCTATCAGTGCCTATAATTGCCGCCTATCAGTGCCCATAAGTGCCACCAGTCAGTGCTAGCCATCAGTCAGTGCCACCTATCAGTGCCCATCAGTCAAACTGTCACATGACATTAAAAAAAAAGTATCGGTAATCGGTATCGGCGAGTACTTGAAAAAAAGTATTGGTACTTGTACTCGGTCTTAAAAAAAGTGGTATCGGGACAACCCTAGTATGCATGCATGTTCGTTCAAGCCAACTCCTGAGCCCCAGATATATAATTTACATTCTAAATTAATCTAATATACAGTGGTGAAAATAATTATTTAATCCCCTGCAGATTTTGTAAGTTTGCCCACTTACAAAGAAATGAATGATCTATAATAATTGTTATCACAGGTGTATTTTAAATGATAGAGACAGAATATCAACTAAAAATCCAGAAAAAAAACATGATAAAAAAGGATATAAAATTGAGTTCTGGCTCCCACAGACTGGCTACAGTATGTGCTCATGTGGTAGACAGATCAGTCCTGTCAATTTAAGAAGGTGCTCTTAACGACATCTCATTTTGTGTATGTGTATAAGAGACACCTGTCCACAGAATCTCTTTCTTCCACTCAAACCTCACCATCATGGGCAGGATCAAAAGAGCGGTCAAAGGACGTCAGGGACAAGATTGTAGACCTGCACAAGGCTGGAATGGGCTACAAGACCACCAGCAAGAAGCTTGGCAAGAAGGAGACAACTGTCTGAGCGATTATTCGCAAATGGAAGAAATACAAAATAACCACCAATCGCCCTCGGCCTAGAGCTCCATGCTAGTTTTTGCCTCATGGGGTAAGGATGATCATGAGAAAAAGGGAGGGATCAGCCCACAACTACACAGGAGAATCTTGTGAATGATCTCAAGGCAGTTGGGACCACAGTCAGTAAACAAACCATCGGTAACACAATACACCACCATGGATTGAAATCCTGCAGCGCCCACAAGGTCCCCCTCCTCAAGAAGGCACATGTACAGACACGTCTGAAGTTTGCCAATAAACATATAAATTATTCAGAGAAGGTTTGGAATAAAGTGCTGTGGTCAGATAAGACCAAAATTGAGCTCTTTTGCATTAACTCGACTCGCTGTGTTTGGAGGAAGAAAAATGCTGACTATGACCCTAAGAACACCATCCCTACAGTCAAGCACAGAGGTGGAAACATTATGCTTTGAGGCCGTTTTCTCTGCTAAAGGTACAGGCGACTTTGCCGCATGAGAACCTTCTTCCTCAGCCTGAACACTGAAGACGGGTCATGGATGGGTCTTCCAGCATGACAATGACCCAAAACATACTGCCAAGGCAATAAAGGAGTGGCTCAAGAAGAAGCACATTAAGGTCACGGAGTGCCCTAGCCAGTCTCCAGATCTTAACTCTATAGAAAATTTATGGAAGGAGCTGAAACTTCAAGTAGCCAAGCAACAGCCAAGAAACCTTAAGGGTTTAGTGAAGATTTGTAAAAATAGTGGACCAAAATGCCTCCTGAGATGTGTGCAAACCTGGTAACCAACTATAAGAGATGTCTTACCTCTGTGCTTGCCAATAAGGGTTTCCCCACCAAGTACTAAGTCATGTTTTGCTTGGGAGATCAAATACTTATTTTACTCACTGAACTGCAACTCAATTTATAAAAATGTGTATCATGTTTTTTCAGGATTTTTGGTTGATATTCTGTCTCTATGATTTAAAATACACCTATGATAAAAAAAAAATATAGACCCGAGGGAGAAGGCGGAGTCGCCGGCGACAAATATGTCCAGCTGAAGCTCCACATCTCTCGGTACTCCGCGGCTGATAAAGACACCCACAAGGCATGGTAAACTGAAAATAATCTTACCATAAGCCTCCTCAGTGACCCAGGGATAAATAAAATTGTCTTTGGTGCCGCCCGAGGTAAAAATAAACTAGTGTCAAGGATACACAGTAAAAAAGAGGCCCCTGTAAAATGGCACAGCCTCCTTCCTCACACACAGGCACATCTGGTGCTACTAAGCAACTGCAGGTACCTCAGGATGCCTATAATGATCGATTGTGAATACAGCGCCGCCTCACAAGAAAAAAACAAACAAACAGATTCCCTACATCCAAATTTTTTCAGACAAATAGAAAAAATGTTACAGAAAACCTTAAAGCAGACCTCAGACTATATAACTGAAAGTCTCACAAAAGAAATCCATGAGTTAGGCCAGCACATTTCTGACCTAGAAATCAGAGTGGATGACATGGAAACAAATGTACTGTTTCATGATAATGAATTAGAGATGCATTCAATTAGAGGAAGAAAACCTTATTCTGCAAACATACTTAGAGGACTTTGAAAATAGGAGCACGTGGATCAAATCTTCTAATACAAGGAATACCTGAGACTATTGTTGACCTTCATTCCACTATGACCACACTTTTCCAAGAACTACTACCGTCAATCCCGGTCGAAAGTTTGGAGATGGATAGGATTCACAGAGCTTTAACACCATGCAAAAAACAGAAGGTCCCCCTCCTGATATTATTGCGAAATTCCACTTCTATCACACCAAAAGAACAACTCATGGCTGCAACTAGAGGAAAAGATTCCCTCATCATTCAAGATCATCCTTATCAGCTTTTTGCTGACCTGTCCCCAATTACTGTGGCTAAATGACGTGCACTGAAACCCTTACTTCACAATCTACAGCAACGCCAGATCCCTTATCAATGGGGATTCCCATTTTTCTATCCGCTTTACCTATCAAGGTGTCAAACATTCCTGTAGATCCTCAGATAAACTACAAAACACTCTACAAGAACTTCATCTCATCAAAAGATCTTCAACTAGCCCTCGTCGACGCACAACATCCAGCTCCCCTCAAGAATCCTCCAAATCTGAAAAAGATCCTCTAAGAGAAGTCGATTCAATTCTCCTGATATAGATCCTGTAGACACAATGGACTGAATAACTTTCACTCCTCATCTTGAAGCGTATTCAATTTTAAGGCTTGCCTTTCTTTGGTCACTAAGTAATTTACCACCTTCAGTATAATCTGACTAACCTTATTTAAAATAATACTGTTCTATTAAGTTTTGAACTTCCCCTTTTAACCCCCCACAACCTCAGATAAACATATTTTATGTTTTATCTATTTATCCCCTTTCTCAACGGCCGAACTTGGGTGTCCAAGTATTTCTCTTTTTCTGTATATAGATCTAGGCCGTTGGGGTCTCGAGAGATTGTCACTGCTCTCCCCATCTTTCTGTCCTAGGATAAACCTCCATTCTGACCTATTATTGGAGGACCTCCTTGGATAGATACTAGGCCTCTGAGTTAGCGTTTTTTTTTTTTTTTTACGCACTCAGTACGCCACCTTTTTAGTTTTCTTATTCCCACAATTTACTTACTATTTGACTATATGACTCTTACTCTCTCTCTTTCTTCATCTTTATTCTGTCTCTACTCCCATCTTGGGTCTTGGTTCTTGCCCCCCCCCCCTGGGGTAATTGTAGACTTACAATCCATGAATGCAGTATACTACAATATTTCCTTTAATCCTTTAAGATTTACTGATGGCCCCTTAAATGTCCTTATGTTAAAAACGTACAAGGTCTAAATATCCCACAAAAGCAAGCTCAAGCTTTTCGCTCCTTAGTTTTCTCAAAAGCACATGTATGCCTCCAAGAAACCCATTTCTCAGATAAGGCGACCCCTATATATTTTGGTTCAGCTTATCCCCAAGTTTTCACAGCCTCTGCCAAAACTAAACAATGAGGGGTGCTAATAGCGTTTCATCCTACTACACCCTTTTCCCTTCTGACAGAGATCAAAGACCCAGAAGGTCACTATCTTATACTCACAGGATATATATTCGATTGTCTAATCGCAGTGGTATCCTACTATGCTCCCAACAAAACTCCATCCTCATTCCTCTCCCATTTATTACAGGTAATTGATACCTCTAAAACAGGCACACGTTTAATCCGTGGAGATTCGAATCAAGTCCTTTATCATTTTTTATATAAATCCCCAACTTCTATTACATCTAGTTTTCAATCTCGTAAATTCGAACAAATTCTTCAACAACACTCTTAGATTAGATTCTTGCCGTGAAATCAATCCTGCTAGGCACCAATTTACTTCTCATCCCCATAAATCATTTTCCCGTATTGATCACATTTTGATCTCAATAGGCATCCTGAACTCAGGGGTCCTGAACTCCTTTCTTATTCTATTATCCTTTTTACATGGACTGACTACTGTGCTGTACTTTCACTCCTCTAATACCCAAAACACAAGATTCTACATGGCATATTAATGACTCAATCCTATGTCACCCATCACACTCCTCTGATCTAAAAATAGCCATAAAAGATTACCTGGCCAAAAATGAGACCCCTGATATATCCCCACTGACCCTATGGGAAGCTCATAAACCTGTTCTCCGTGGGGTTTGTATATGACAAGCCTCATTTCTTAAAAGAGAAGAACGACAACTAAAACAAAAATTAGAAGCAGAATTTAATACATGCCACACAATCTTTCAATCCAATCCTACCCCTGTGACTAAAATTACAGCTTGATTAAATTAGCAATTAACTCTCTTAAACCAAATAAACGTCCAGGCCCAGATGGTTTCTCTGCCCTATACTATAAATTATCTCATATCCAATGTTAATAGATGCATTTAATTCTCTCCTTAACGATCAATCCTTTTGCCCCCAAACATTAATCCCCGAACCTCAGTCAGACAATACATCTTGTTCTAACTATAGACCCATATCATTACTCAACCTTGACATTAAAGAGGAGGTCCACCTGAAAAAATTTTTTTAAAAGTCAGCAGCTACAAATACTGCAGCTGCTGACTTTTAATAAATAGACACTTAACTGTTCCAGGTTCCAGCGATGTCGGCAGAAGATGACGAGCGATCGCTCGCCTCTCAGCTGCCCCCGCCGCCATCCTCTGTCAGGGAATCAGGAAGTGAAGCTTGCGGCTTCACTGCCCAGTTCCCTACTGCGCATGCGCGAGTCACAGCACAGTCACTGCGCATGCGCGAGTCGCGTTGCGCGTCTTTATTGGTCCCCGTTGTGTCCTGGGAACTGTGCGTTTCCCAAGACACAATTGGGCATCTTCGGATATAATCTTTATTATACAGGTATCTGCACCCCCTCCCCCCTGAAAGGTGCCAATTGTGGCACCGGAGGGGGGGGGAATCCGATAAGCGGAAGTTCCACTTTAGGGTGGAGCTCCGCTTTAAGTTACTAACGAAAGTCTTAGTGACCCGCTTAAATAATGTAATAGGTTCTTTAAGACCAGGTCAGCTTTATCCCATAATAAGCGGCAGATAATGTATGCAGGACTACTTTACTATATCAAGCAGCTAAATCATGACAAAAACCCTTCTGTCTCTTATCTTTAGATATAAAAAAAAAAACATTTGATACAGTGTTGTGGCATTACCTACATTTTGTCCTGCAGCGTTGGGGATTTGGTCCTCATTTTCTTAGCTGGGTCTCCTCATTATACAAAAATCCCAAAGCTTATGTTAAATATGCTGGATATAACCCAAACCTATTTGACATCTGTAGGGGTACGCGTCAGGAATTTCGACAATTCCCCACTCTTATTATTACTTATTGAACCCCTTGCTCAATCAATCCGTACTGACCCCTCTATTAAATGTCTAGATTTAGCTGGTCACCAATATAAACTTTGCCTATTTGCTGATGATATCTTAATCTTTGCATCATACCCTCATATTTCTGCTCCTAATCTTATAAGTAAACTTGATCACTTTGCCCACGTATCTGGTCTAATTATTAACTCTCAAAAATCTATAGCCTTAAATATATCTTTACCTCCTCATATTTTACAACAAGAACAAACATCCCTCCCTTTCTTATGGTCTACTTCAAGCCTTCTTTACCTAGGGATAACTTTCACATCCAATCTTTCTGACATTTTCACTGCCAATTATCCTCCAATTTTGCGTCAAATATCTAATCTTCTGACAATGGTCCTCTCTACCATTATCTTGGATGGGTAAAATTAACGTAATAAAAAGATGGCTATACTGCCCAAAATTCTTTTTTTTCTCCCGAGTTTTACCCATCCCTGTTCCAGCATACTTTCTCAGAATACTACAAGGTAAGGCATTAACTTTTGTTTGGGGCTCCTTGAAGCCCTGTCTGCCCAAACACACTCTTTACCTTCCAAAGCCCAAAGTGGGACTAGGGTTTCCTAATTTTACCACCTATTACCATACAGCTCAATTAGCCCATATCCCTAAATATCACGCAAAACGTGAAATTCTGCTTTGGGTTGCAATGGAATCAATAGATTGCGACCCACTTTCAATAACCAACCTCGTGTGGTCTAATTCCTCCGACCGTAAAAAACGTAATAATCCTATAACTAAACATACACAATTGTAATTAGTAAATGGACTACAATCTAACCATATGCCTCTGTTATCATTTCTTAAAAATCCACTTTTCTATCCTGCTTTGTCTTCCCTTAAATATTTTAAAGCATCGACCTCCGCTAATTTAACTCAACTCTGTAAACTAGCATCCTCTACATCATTCGAAACTTTCCCTGACTTATGTGAAAGTCACCAATTTACTAATTCAGAGCTCTTTCGATATGTTCAGATTTAAAAAAAATGTTATGCCCTATATACAAGGAAGAATTAATTTAGAGAAGTTAACGTGATTTGAAAATATATGTAAACATACACACATTAAAAAAGGGACTTATTTCAACTCTTTACACTAATCTTAATACTAAACCCAACTCAAACCGACCATCATATATGTGGCAAAGTGGGAGATGGATCTTGGGTTTTCGTTGGAAGCAGCCGATTGGGATAAGATTTGGATCACAACTAAGTCATCCTCACAAAACATAGCTGCCTTAGAGACAAAATTATAAAAGTACTCACACGGTGGTATTTGGTCCCTGTCAGAATTGCGAAATATGCTCCAAATTATTCCCCATCTTGTTTTTGTGGCTGAGGTCATCTTGGATTACATCTTCATACTTGGTGGGATTGCCCAGTAGGAAAAAAAATTCTGGAAAGAGGTATTTCTTACGATTTCAACACCGTTTGAAATCCCTATCAATCCTGATCCTACAATAGCACTTTTAAACTTAAAACCGGCCACTCTCTCCTACCACCAATTCAAACTCCTCTTACAGATCACTACAGCCATGAAAAACTATTTCCAAAGCTTGGAAATCGCTGTCCTTAATTGCTGAAACTAAAAATAGAGTCAATCAAGCCAAAACAGAGGTTATAACTCGAGATAAAATATCCAACTTTGAGAATATATGGAATCCCTGGGTGACTCACTTTCTGCCTTCCAATTTTGATGCTTCCCTACTAAGACCTTGGTAAACTCGATTTATACTTCCATTCTCTGCATTTATGGTATGTGTTCATTACCATATACCAGAGACCCCTACTACCTCTCTTTTCTTTCTTCCCTATCTATTTTTTCTCCTACCTAAGATTTCTTCTTTCTCCTACATTTTCCCCTTAGTCTCTCTCTCTCTCTCTCTCTTTCAATTTACTTTTTATATAGTTCTGGTAGCAAAACTTTTATTTCCTTGGTTATCATTATACCAATTGTACATAGTTCCAATATGTAGTATAAGATTTTAGATTCTATAATAAGTGATTTCTTTATTTTTATTTAAAAACTACACTCTTGATAATAATTAAGACCTTTTTTTTTTTTTTCATCTGAGGTTATCTTATATTAACCTGGTCTAAGTTGGTTTTATCCTCCCTTATACAATGTATGACGCAATCTTTTGAGTATTTAGAGTCCATGCTAAAAAAATTTAGTTAAACTACATTTAGTTTATGTTGGAACTACAACTCAATTTTTTTCTACCATATATGTGATCTTTTACAGAAGGTCCACCATATATACTAATTGTTAAAATTAAAAAAAAAAAAAAAATCCTTCTCTTCATTTCTTTGTAAGAGGGCAAACTTACAAAATCTGAGGGATCAAATAACTGTTTTCCCCACTGTACATATAAACGTTATAACATACAGGTATAATAAGTGGAGTCTCTAGCTCTAATAAAGTTTGAGGATCCTCAATTGAGCAAGAGATGCTTGTTATCAAATCTATATTGTAGGAAAATAAGATCACGTATAAAAATATGTTATGTAAAGCCCATCTCCTGCTTGCATTTATCACTAGCAAATCTTTGTGTGCTCTATATATGACAAGCTCTGTGCACACACGTGGGAATTTTGCTCAGGAGGAAAAGAGAAGAAGGTGGAATTTCCTTGAGTGATGACCTCCCATTATGATGACAGCCTTTTTCATGAAAAGTTCAATGGGTCTTCAGGCACTATTTATGGCTTTAATAACACAGTGCTTTAGGAAAGGTATTTTTTAAGTGGCTGCTTCTCATAGCAGGATAAATATAATTTCACGGAAAGGGCACATATCCTTTCTGCTTTCTCTTCAAATAAAGTAGCTGCCCCTTGCATTGTGCAAATGTATATTTACCTCATCCCACAGCCTGCAGCCATACATCTCATGAGTAAATCATACCTGTGCTACATGAACCTGCGCAAGCGATTCCCATAGACATATATGGGGTCATCTCCTACCGCTTTTATCTTTGGGAGCTGACCCCCAGATGTCTATAGGGATCAATTGCACAGACACTGCCCGGCAAAAAACATTTCACCAGCTGATGTAAAAACTGCAGCAGACCATGATATATAATTAAGTACACATCTGGAGCAGACGAGGGTGGTATACTTTAGGTCAGGGGGCACAGATAGGATAAGCACGCTGGCCATGAACGCGCACTCATCCTTTAATCCACTCTTAGACTGGCTTATATGGGTTACTTCACATTACAGCATTTTTGCATTTGTTAAATAAACCTGTAATGTCACAAGGACAAACGACATTAAAAAACGTGATGATTTTTTCAATAATACAAATATACTATGCAGCTGTCAGTATACGTCCACATTTCCATAGCACAAGCAGTAAACTCACTTCAACAAGCTGTGCTTTATTCAGTCCAGGCCTTGCTTGTAGTTTGAAATGCCTCTTATATCTTCTTAATGTGTTTACTTGCAACTGGAAAAGGTCCACCTAGAACATTAAAAAGCTATATAAAATCAAGGTTGCTGCAAGGACTGCATGATACCATCTGAACTTTTTTTTTTTTTTTTCAGTTTCTCAAACAGCCTTTCAAAACAGTTTCCTACAAAATTGCTTTCCTCACCAGACATTCTTCACACAACAGGAGATAAGATGTTAGAGAATCTATCTTGTAATTTATGCTTTATTTTACATGACTATAAAACAGTATTGGAAAATACAGATCTAGGGATATCAGGCTGTTTTATATCATTTATCTGTTATGACTGAAAAGCCATTGAGTACCTGTGAAATGATTTCTTAAAGGCCTTTGTACACATAAGTGCCACAAGAGGGTGTTCAGGTCTTTCTGCTGGGCCAGACAGTTTCCAACACCAAGAACATGTTTGGTCTAAAGTTCTTTCAGGTTATCACTCTGTCTGAAGCAGCAGACATGTTTGATCTTACATTACAAACATACCAATTGACGAAGGGTAATATTTATATTGCTATGGAGAGCTAGTAAGCAGCCCCTAGCAGAATACTTGAAAAAAAAAAAAAAAAAAAATTAAAAAGAAATGCATAGAATGCATTTTTTGAGAGGGGAGAGACAACAGAAAGTTGGGCTCGAAACAATGCCCAGGCCTGCCTGCAGACAAGAAGTGGTAGAGCTAATAATGTATTTTTTTTCGCATTGGGAGCAGAGAAATTTCAATTGGCAAAATACTGACCATAAGAACAATGGCTACATATTGCACATTAGATTTTATATGGTCAGCAACTTATAATAAATCACAAGACTACGCAATAAAAATAAGAATGCTCAACAAATATATTTATTGCGCTTTGTGTAATATGTGCATTTAGCAAGGATATGTATAATTATTAGAGGGAGTACACATAGGAAGGGCAATTTGCGAAGAGCTTGATTTACCAAAGTGTGATTTGCTTTGAAGAGCTATAAAGTGGGTCTGGACCTGATTCACTAATGTGGAAAGAGAGCTAAAATAAGCCTGTATTCACTGCACACATCCAGTCATGTGAAGAGGATATAGATTTCAAGTCCACAGAATCACTTTAATCTGAATAAATCAGGCCGCAGAAGGACATTAAACTAACTGCCCAGCAGCCAGTCCTAATTAGTACGCAGAGTGCCCTAGTTAAAACACCTTAGTAAAACAGATTATGTGTGGAAGCAATGCAGCACATCAATCTACCTCTGCAAAGTGTGGTGAAAAAAGTAACCCTACATAGGATACAAATGTTGTAAATTGTTGTATTGAGTCTATGATTTTGACGAACATATACCAATGTCCTTTCAGTGGTGTGCTGGTGATATATGGATCTCTGTGTGAATGAGAACAGCACCATTTGCCCCATTGTTCCAGAACATTCTGTATGGCGTGCAAACTAGAAATATTATTTGCTGTATAGGCACTTAAGGTGGCCATAGAGGTCTTGTTTTCTTTCGATCAGCCAGCAGGCATCCACATAAGCGAGGTGGATAGAGGAATCCTCCCCACTGGGACATTGTATTCTGAACGTGAGACTCTTCATGCAGGAGGCTGAAGCCGCTTATTGAGAAATGTTTTCCAATATTCCCATTCGACAGAAGTCAATTAACAACTGACTCCTTTCTAACAGGGATGGACATACATGGATCGAAACTCAGTCCCTGCTGAACAGACGATTTTCATTCCATCTATGACCAGCTTTAGGTTAGGTTCTCATTCCTGGAATGCTGCATTGCAAGAACTGCGCACGTTCCTGCAATGCACAAAAGTATGCGTTGTGTTTGCAACTGCACCATTAATCAACTGTTGCAACTTTTTCATTAATTCTTAATGGCACCAAAGGGGGGGGGAGGGTTATGCACTTCTCGGGATTTTCCCAGTAGGGCAGCCTATTGAAATTAATAGGCTTCCCTAAATGCGACGCATTAAAACAAGCAAGGATACATGCGCACCATCTTACCTGCTTTGGTTTATACGTAGCTTTGAGATTATACATGTGCCATTTGCCGGTGAAAAATCGGCTTAGACTATTAAAAGACCATCACTCAAAAGTGGTTCATTTCCCCCCTCCACTCCCTAATACATCTGAAGTGTAATTTTTGGGAAGGGAGCAGGTACCTTTTCCTGACAGGTACCAACTTCCTCAATTCTTGTCTAGGTGAGAATGATGTCTGCTTGGGCCATCGGTGAAATGACAACACTGTACTACATGGGCTGGTAAGTGTTTGTTTCTTAAAAGTCAGCAGCTACAGAAAGATTGAAAATGTTTTCAAAAGGTGCAACCTCAGTTTGCTCAAGATTGTGTCTTCATGGCTACAGAGGTTGCCAGGAGGACAACAGGAAACATCCTTGACATCCTCAGAGAAAACAGAAACTATTAGGCTTCATGTACACGGGACGTTTTTACAACCTCTCCAGAACAATTTAACTTGACAGATAATAACCCACGTTTAAAACATCCATTTTGCCGCATTTACATGCCACGTTTAGAAAAACAAAAAAAAAATTATATACACACACACACAATATATATATATATATATATATATATATATATATATATATATATAAAAAGCCAGGAGAAGTCCTGTTCGGGGTTTATACATCTCCCAGGCTCCTCTCATATACACACACACACAGGCTAATTTATATATATATATAAAAATATATATATATATATATATATATATAGTAGCAGAGCATCACAGAGAGAGCCAGGAGAAGTCCTGTTCGGGGTTTATACATCTCCCAGGCTCCTCTCATATACATTCAGAGGTCTCTGAGACAAGATCCAGTTCGGATCTTAGTCCTCCTTTCCAGGCTAATTTAAGCTCACCTGAGCAAACAGCCTTTGCTCTCTGCCTGGGACACACAAACAGGGATGGTTTGTGAGGAGCCAAAAGGTTGGTAAAACCCTTTAAAAACTCTTTACAGAAGCTGACAAGCGGTAGGCTTGCTCAGCCTGATAGTTAGAGACGGTGTATGTTATAGTTAGAGCCGAGACACGGCTAGGACTTTTGTTGGTTTATTTCTGTTTTGATGTGTTTTCTGGAAGACTGTGCAGCACCTATGTATGGACTTGTATTTCAATCCAATAAACCCAGCACTGTTTTCACTACCTCAAGTGGATTTGGTATCTGTGCCTTACTAAACAGCCCATCCCAGTGAGCTTTGTACCTGCTACCTGTCCCCCAGGTTACAATATATATATATATATATATACTGCCTTTGGCCTCAATGATTTCTCAGTCAATATTAAGTAGTAAATCCCCCAAAAATCTACATTTCTGTTCCTGGTCTATTACTCAAAGTACGGTACTTTTCTCAGTACAGGTTTCCTTTAAACACTAGGCAAACAGTGGTTCTTGTTTAAGCCAGGAGGAAGCAAATCATTTTGCACAGTTCCTTTTGTAAGACTGATTCAACGTTCATGTGACAGAATGGTTCCTATTTCCTCCACTAACCTATGAAAAAAGAACTAGCAAAAAAACAAAAACAAACGAAAAAAACTTTTCTTTAAAAAAAGACATTTACTGGAGTCTGCCTCCATTGGGGAAACATGCTTTCACTTTCTGTCCCAGTGACTACAAAAGGTAAAAAAAAAAAAGAAATAAAAAAAAATCAGCTGTGGGAAGGGGTCACAGACTTTATACAAAAAAATAAAAAAAAAATGTCTAGAGATGAGCTATAAGGTGTCCACAGAAATTAGATGATTGTTGCCCAATTTCACCAGTTATAGTAATAGAAAATAAAATGATTTGCTATGGCGCAGTTTTTTTATCCGAATTCTTGGTGAAATGAGGTTTTAAAGCGGAGTTCCACCCAAAAATGGAACTTTAAGCACTACTTGCCCCCTTACATGCCACATTTGGCATGTAATTTTCTTGGGGGGGGGGGGGGGAGTGGGGGCTTCATTAGGAGGGGGACTTCCTGTCCCACTTCCTCCTTCCGCCCAGGAACCGCCTAGGCGACGCCTCCTTTTTTCTAAGGCGGCCCCTCCCTCTAGGCCATCTCCTGGGACACGTGACAGGTCCCATGAAATCGCCTCTCCACTCCGGGAGCGCAGCGCGACTCGCGCATGCACCGCGCGTGCCCGGCCGTGAAGCCGAAAGCTGTCACGGCGGGGTGCCCAGAGTGGCAATGGAGGCGCCGGCGGAGAGGAGCGACACCCCGTTGGGCCGCATCGCTGGACCGCGGAACAGCTAAGTGTCTGTTTATTAAAAGTCTGCAACTACACTTTTTGTAGCTGCTGACTTTTAAAAGGCCTGGAACTCCCCTTTAAAAAAATCCTGCTTTCAGCATTTTTTTTAGGAGTCTGACCGTAGCTCTATTATAGCCAATGTGTACATGTACATGGCAGCATTCTAGAGCTGAACATAAGGATGTAAAAGGAAAAAAAAATAATATCAAATGGAGAAGAGCATATTTTTCCGCGTTAATCCATTCTAGTTATGAAAAAATGAAAAATACCTTTTTCTTGGAAATTCTGTATGCACATGAAGGTGAGTACTTCATATGCCATGGCATGTGTTTTTTTTGCACTTGATTTTTCTGACAGCAAGATTCAGCGTATTAATGAGTAAATTATTATTAATAGTATCTGTGCACAGAGACTTTTGTAAGCGCTTTGCTGCTTCCCATCGCATGTCACAGCTCTGTAACAACCCCTAGATAACAGCTGTGAAAACTTTCTGTAAAAAATCCACATTACCCATTTTCAACATCCCATCCCTTTTTTTACCCATTGGCTGGAATTATTGTTTCTATTAGCCATCAGAAAAGAAAAGAATTGTTCCAGCCAATCTGGAAAGAAGGGATGATGTCACTGTACACAGTAAAACTGTAAACCTTGACTATAACTTAAAGCGGTTCAGCACACACGTTTTTTTTTTTACTGTTTAAAATTCATTTCATTCTAAAGTCAGACTCACTTGTAGTGTTGCTTCCCGGTATCCAGGTCAGTTTTTCGGTCAAATCGCTACTTTTAAAAATCATGCACAGCAGATTTCATCTTGCTTGTGGGCATTTGAAGCCCACAAGTAATCACTTACTTGTTCCATGGCATTTGAAGTACCAGCATTCCTTGCGGGTTCCCGCGCATGCTCAGTGGCAACTGCACCGAGCGGCGTAATCATAAATGTTGCCATCACAACGTCGTTGAAATCACGCGAGATTACACATCGGACCTCCGCACTGAATTACACGAGATCCCAGGAGACAGTGCGGCGATCACGGGAAATTATGCGGATACCCGCACAAACACCACCCACAGCCGCAGGGACAGAACACGGTCACCATAAACCCGAACAGGTACGAGAAAAAAAAAAAAAAAAGAAAAAACGTCCATTGTGCACCCTTTGCTGCATTTAGAAACCAATGAGCGTAACTTAGAAAAGTGTGTGCAGAACCGCTTTAAGGTCTCATTCTTCATTTTGTATTGTGCAAGGGAGGGTTGGCCATCCATTTCCCATTGGGGAGGGTGGGGGAATTTACCTTCACTTCCTGTCCCACAGTAAAAACAGGAGGCAAGATCAAATCCCTCCAAGGAGATGTTGTCACCGGGGTCACCCAAATTAGTGTCCCCATGGGAAGACTTCCCCTCTATTAGGGCCAGTTCACACCATAGGAAAGCAGTCCGGATGCGCTCCAGATGCTTTTTTGCATGTGCGTTTTTGATGCAGTTCAGTGCATTCCCCCCCCCCCCCCCATTTTTTTTTTTGCCACTGACATCTTTTGCGCAGGGGAAGTCAGGTGCAAATTTTGGATATTTTGGCGTTTTGCCAACAAGGGTTCAAATGCTAATATCTCACCAACCGTAACGGATAGTGGGAAATTGTTTGCGGCATTAGTATTACAGCAATTGAAAGTACTGTTTAAACCTGTTGGCACTTTGCCAAGAAATTTAAAATATAAATAAAAATTGTTTGGTTATAAGAATAAGATAAAGTATAAGAATTGTAAACATGGGAAATCTGCCGGGAAAGGGAGGTTCAGAAGGTAAGCCGGATCAGCCCACTCCTTTAGATTTCGTGTCTGGAAACTATGGAACATATTATACTGAACCCTTCTGGAAAAACATATTGACCAGAGCACATGCTCTACAAATTGCGGGGCTAAGTGACTGGGGACCAGGTTCTGCAGAGGAATGGGAAGAAGTCACTAAAATTTGTAGCCAACATAAGCAGTATAATTATCCACCGTTTCCTTATGATAAAGAATATATGACTGAATGTTATAAAATGTGGTGTAAAGCATTGAAAAATTATAAGAAGCAATTCCCTCATCCATTAGAGAAGCCTCATCCTTCCTTAGACAAGCCTCCTAAAAAACCAACACTTGCCTCTGCCCCTGTCCAACCCCTTTGTTATGACATAGGGGATACAGAGGATTATGTGCCAGTTACCTCCGCCACCCCATGCGGCCCATGTTTGCCCTAAGTGGCAAGCCCTGACCCTGACCCCCCCACAGTTTGTGGATGATGTAAAGAAAAGGGCCTCCATGAACCTTAAATAAGAACATGTACCGAGGGCTGCTCCACTCTATGGGAATTAATGGGATTGATGTTACACACAAACATTTGCCATCCTCACTGACTGCCCCTTATGTTTAAAGGGAAGAGACCTCATGATCTTTTAGGGGTAATGTTAAATTGTTAAATTTGACCTACAAGGGGAATGACTGCCAAATCATCAACATGTGACTTGACTATACCAAAAATATACTAAAAATTACGTTTTACTTTATGACCATACAAGCAGCTCACCCGATATGGGAAAAGTCAAAGACAGACGTAAATAAGACACGGACCAGTCTTTGGCCAAACTGGGTTTACCAGATCATAAGAAATCCTTTGTGCTTTACTGTATAGTCAGGGGCCCTGCGCTGGCTGCCGTACTGGCCCAAGCGCATGGCACCCACTACCGACCCGTGGCTTATCTATCCAAAAAACTCCCCGTTCAAATTCAAGGATTTCCTGAACCTTAAATAAGAACATGGGTGTTCCAGTGCGTTTTTGATGCTTTTTACAGCGTTCCAGTACAGGAAAAATGCAGAATATTCTACTTTTTTTCTGGAACTGCAAGCACTGGTGTGGACTATGCCATTGAAAACCATATAACCTACTTTCTATGCCTTTTGACGCACTGGACTGCATGTGGTGTGAACTGGCCCTTACGGTTCTGGGGACAACCCAAAATTTGGGAATTACTTTTACTTTCATTTTGATAATCACGGTAAACATGACAAATAGTGAGGGTACAGACGTCAATAAAAGCCTGGCAGGTGTTCTAATCCCTCTCCACCAAATCTAAAAACAGAAAATGCCTTTAGTTACACTTCAAAAGGCAAAACGGTACCCTTTCAAATACCTCAATAAACTGTCCTTTAAAGGCTTGCTACAAATACAGAACTATAAAGGAATAAATACACAATTCGGTCACAATAGTACACAGATGACTGTACACTTCAGATAAAAACATCAATTTGAAAAGTATACCTCCGGAGTATCAGTGTCATGGACTGGGGAGTCCCCTTCATCGTCATCACTACCCTTCCGTTTCCGTCTGTTCCTTACACTCTGAATTAAGTTCTTGTGGAAGTCACAAATATAAAGATGCCTTGCCTAAAACAGATAAAGCGTATGCTGAATAAGTAACATAAATTTAGAAGTAGGCTATTACAAGTGGATCCCTACTCCTAGGATATCGGTGTCCTATCATGAAAAGACAAACTTGCCCTTTAAATGCTTGTCAAGTCTAGGGGTACAGGAGGAAGCTACAATACTTCATTTATTCCTTGCTCCAGCAGGTTTCCTCTATGCGGCATGCTGTGCAGCCTGCCCAAAACTCGTAACCAAGGACGGAAAAGGTGAGATTCGGAATCCCACTAGAGCAAGGCACAAGGTAATTATTACAGATTATTCCTCTACCCTTAAATTGCTTGCAAAGTCTAAAGGCTTTTTTTTTTTAACTTAATGTATTCTCTGCATTAAAAAGGATCAATAAATGCTGTATTACATTATGTTAATACTCATTCAGTCACTATGGGATTTGTTTTCTGTATTCTGCAAAAAAAACTGGTTGATCCTGCTGTTCTCTGTCTCCCCCTTGTGTCCATGTTCCCAATTCAGCTAGGGATTTTGCAGCTGTGGTGGCAGCTCTGCACATGCTCAGTTTTCAGTAAGTTTCTATGCTGAGCATTTCCTTCCTATCACATCTGAGCAGCACATGTGACTATACAGTCACACATGTGGACATATACACAGTGGTAAATGACAGACCACTGCCTCCCTCCTCCATGCCCACTAACCAGCTAAACACAATTAGGGCAGGATATTTAATCTCGATTGATGGAGGCTTCATCTTCCTGTTAGTCTAAAACATAGGCTGGAGGGGTGTAAGACAGCCCGTGAAGAGCAGAAATCCACCCATACCATGTTATTGCCCAAAAATAATAAAGATTTAATTTCAAATATATTGGCTCCTGCTGCTGTCAATCAAATCCTGTGACGAGAGAGCAGGGGTGGGGCCGAGCTGCACTGTGTGTGTCTATAGACGCCATACAGCCTGGCTCGGGATCAAGCCAGCACAAGTGCCCCCATAGCAAGCGGCTTGCTATGGGGTCACTCGGAAGGAAGGCGGAGCCTAAACTGCCGGCAGAGGACCCCAGAAGAGGAGGTTCGGGACCACTCTGCAATACATATGCACAAAGCAGGCAAGTATAAGAGGTTTGTTATGTCAATAAAAAAAAAAAAAATTAATAATACCTTTACAATCACTTTAAAGCGGTAGTAAACACATGCAGATTTTTTTTTTTTTTTTTTTTTTTTTAAACCTGTAAGACAAAAAGGCATAATGAGCTAGTATGCACCGCATACTAGCTCATTATGAAATACTTACCTTAGAACGAGGCATCGGCAGATGATCTCGGTCCACGCCGAGGGAGCTGACATTTTCCCTCGGCGTGTCTTCTGGGTATCGTGGCTCCGGCGATGTGAGTGGCCGGAGCCGCAATGTTGTCACTCCTGCGCGCGGGAGACTTTTTTGCGTCTGCCGGACGTTTCGGCCCGGAAATTCAGATCGCATATACACTTGTATACTCTCTCTGAAAAGTGATCTATGGTGGATTGCTTTTCTAAGTGTGGCTAGGCAGCCACTATTAGGTGTTCAGGAGGTGCTCCTGTCTCGGTTTTCAATTGGATCACAATTAAAAACCAAGTGTTAGGCTTATGGTTGCAACACGGCCCCTTTGACATGGAAAGGTGAGCTTGACAGGCAGCCTCGTTTGTCAAAATGACATACAGTATGCTGCAGCCCAACACAAAGCATCACGGGGGCGGCATGTGAACGGCGCCCTCTGGCCGTATTATAGGCTTTAGGTGGGCAGTCAACGCGGCCCAACTGCCCAATTTAACTGCCCCCTGACCGGTCATGTGGAAAAGGCCTTAGACTTCCTATGTTCATACTGTAAACAGCTAAACAATGTAGATTGGTCAATCGGATTGGATGCAGTTGCTGTTCTGACGAAAATTTTCCAACAGGCTCGACTGACTTTTGTTAAATGGAGTGATGCCTGCAGGGCCACTTATTGAGGAGATTTTGGCCAATTTATCAAGAACCACACTAAATTTGCTTAGGCTACTTTCACGCTGGGGCAGGGGAGCTTTAGCGGTAAAGCACTGCATTGTTAGTGGCACTTTACCGCTGATATATCGGCACCTTTAACCCCCGCTAGCGGCCGAATAAGTTCCCTACTGCGCATGCGCGGGTCGCGCAGCGCAATGAGAATGCTCCGCGCTGTCTCTGGGACCCGTGTGTGTCCCAGCAGACAGCGCGGCGGGACAGGAGAGTCTATGCCCGGAAGTGGGTGCAAATACCTGTCTTGGACAGGTATCTGCACCCCCCTCCCCACTGAAAGGTGCCAAATGTGACACCAGAGGGGGGGGGGGAGGGTTCAGATGAGCGGAAGTTCCACTTTAGGGTGGAACTCCGCTTTAAGAGTTTCAATTTGTATGCAATCAGGCAGGCCCTTACACTACATGGTTTTGGTAAATCTGAAGACAAAAGTCTGCAGAAAATCTAATAGTGTGTATGGGGCTTAATGCACGGTTTCCCCTAGTGCGACTTGGGAATGCAAAGTCGCATGACAAGTTGTACCCCATGATTTCCAAAGAGTACCGTTCATATGTGCGACTTCAAGTTGCAGCAACTTCAAAGTAATCCCTGCGCTACTTTGGTCCCACTTTTATGCGACTTTCGGTTCATAGACCTCAAGAATACACAGGCATTGTTTAAAGTCGCATCAAATTTGCGGCAAAAAAAAATTTCCGCAAAATAGCGTGACTTTCAGGTCGTAGTGGAAACCTAACCTAAGTGTTACAATGTAGCTCTTTATCTCTGTCTAAGCAATGTCGTCTTAAACTTGGCAGGCTGCCTGGATTTTTTATTTTATTTTTTAATTATTTTTGTAGACAACTGTGAGCAGAGAATTTTGCATAAAATCTGAAAAATGATTGGTTAAGATTGCGAAGGGGGGGGGGGGGGGGGGGGGGGGAAATCGCAATCTGATTCTTCAATAATAAATCGTGCAGCTCTACTTTATAACGATTTATACGGCACGTACATGTACAGGCCTATATTTCATTAAAGTGTAGTGTTGGAGTTGAAGTGCAATAACAAAAGATTGCCACCTTTTCTAGGGAAAAACACCGGCTTTATGATCTCTTTCCAAATAATAATATTGGCAACTAGTCTGATGTCTACCCGCCAGGTGACAACCCCAGTAATAATAACTCCAGGCACTAATCATCAAACACCTTCCAGGCTGTACTGCCTGCACTGCTGAGATCTAACATCTGATAGCTTGTACTCAAGACTTTTCCAGCTACTGCTAAATGAACCTTCTGCCAGGTGCTGGGGGAATTCTTCCCTGTCATAATACATCAGAAAAGTGCATTTAAATGTTTAGCAAATACTAAACCATATGTAAAATAATTAAAAAAATATTTGGTAATTAAAAACATAAGTGGAAAACATTTGAGAAAATGCAGAAACATTGCATATCACCATCTCATGAACTGTTAGAAAAATGTATCCCTATACAGTATGTGTTTTTTTATTGCATTACTAGCGTATCTGTATCCTAAAAAGAAACATGTATCAAAGCTGTCCTTGTCTTCAGGACTATTTGGATACGCAACGTGTGTGCATATACATACTGTACATAATAAAAACACACCAGCTGGACATGTGATTAAAAAAAATTAAAACGAATGCGCAAACCAAAAAATAAATCAAAGAGTGGCAGCTAACATTGAAAAAGTGTCCCCACAAAGTAAATAAATAGTAATAATAACCATAAGTAATAACCAGTGTTGGTCATCTTACTTTAAAAAAGTAATTAGTTAGGTTACAAATTACTTCTCCCAAAAAGTAATTGCGTTAGTAACTCAGTTACTACATTGGAAAAGTAATTAGTTACGCAGCAAAGTAACTGACTTTTTTTTAAATATTCTATACGTGTAACTAAGGGGCGAGTCTAGTATTACTGTAAGCAAGGGGCGCATTTATTATTATTGTTATATATCGTGTAACCAAGGGGCTGCTCTATTATTATTCTAACCAAGGGGCAGATCTGTTATAGCGTGTAAGGGGGCGGGTCTATTATCATTATATAGTGTAAGGGGCGGGTCTATTATTATTATATCGTGTAAGTGGCGGGTCTATTATTATTATATCGTGTAAGAGGCGGATGGCTACAGAAGAGGGCGAATGTTAAATTAATGGGCAGAGCTCGATATATAACAATAATAATAAATGCGCCCCTTGGTTACAGTAATACTAGACCCGCCCCTTAGTTACACGATAAACGCCCCTTGCAGAGTAGCACGAGCATCAGGAGCGTGCGGCATCGCCTCGTACAATTACATGTTAACTGCGCCTGCGCGGTGTAGAGTTCACTCAGTGCTGTTTAGGTTTGGCAATTTTCGGAAGCTCCGTAGTCCTTCGTACTGCGCAAGCGCTGCGCCTGCCCAGTACAGGGGGTCCTTATCCGGCGAGGGAACTTTTTCGGCAGGACACCGGAATTACACTACTGCCATCTAGTGGCGGTAGATGTAATTGGGGTAACTAAGCCAAAGTAATGGGAACTGAGTTACCATGAGGGGAAAAGTAATCAGTTAGATTACTCGTTACCCTCTAAAGTAACTGCGTTACGTAACTAAGGTTTATTTTAACTCAGTTACTTACATCACTGGTAATAACTAACTCAAGTAAAGTGCTAAAGTGAACAGAACATATTCATTCAATGAAGTTCAAACGGTGAATTAACAATCCAAAATTCATAAAATGTTCAAAATAAGTATATTTATTTAATCCTAAATTTAAAGAAGGTGCTTGTGTAATCCAAAATATAAAATTAAATTGATAGTTGATGTGAAAAAGTCCAGTGCAGAAACAAACAATTCTTAAAACGTGTAGTCACGCTTGCTTCCACCATCCGCAATCCACCAATAGTGTGCCGCAGCCTCTCACTTCAAAATGAAGACCCCCATCGGGTCTTGTAGCACTTCTGGTAGTAATTGGCGATTTCAACTCCAGCACCAGACCAGGCAAAGGTAAAGCAGTGGTTGGGGATATAAATAATCAGTGTTCTCCCACTGTGCACAATACGTCCTCGTTAATCTCCTCCACTCTCCTCCATTCAAGACTCGTATAAAAGATAAAGGAGATCTCCATAGTGCAGTAAATCCATATATAAAAATGTATTCAAAGCAGCAAATTTACATATCAAATTGGAACATTAAACATCGATAAAATCAAGGACTTCTGGTCTCAGCCACATCCGGAAGTGGCATCACCCGGTTCCTCCTGGCACGTTGAGTCACTAATCACGTGACTTTAGCAAGCCCTTGATAAAGTCACGCAATTAGTAACGTAACGCATCAGGAGGAGCCAAGTTACGCCACTTCTGGTATTGTGCACAGTGGGAGAACCCTGTTTATTTATATCCCCAACCACTGCTTTACCTTTGCCTGGTCTGGTGCGTTAAAGCGGTTCTGCACTGAAGATTTTTTTTATTTATTTTTTTCAAATCTTTAAAAATTGATGTGTTTAAAAAAATAAGCTTACCTTTCCTGCCTTCTCCCGTTATCCATGTCCGTTTTTCATTGAAATCTTTCTTTATATTCCTAATCTGCGGCCAATGTCATTTTGCTTGTGGGCATTTGAAACCCACAAGCAATCACTTCCTCCAATTCGTCACTTCTAAAGGAACCAGCATGCATTGCTGGTCCACGCGCACGCTCAGTAGCTACAGCTACGAGCGCTGAAATGTGTCATGTTTCCAGGACAACGTGCGGCGTCTTAGAATGTTACCACCCCCGTTGTGATGTGAAGCTCTCAGTACAGGGAGAGAGCTTCACATGATAGGTTAAGCGAAATCACGCGAGATTTCGCCTCGGATAGGAGCAATGACTCCTGGGATTAGTTATACGATATCCCAGGAGACAGTGCGGAGATCAGATCGGAAATGATGCTGATCCCCGCAGAAACCCCGCCCATAGACGCAGAGAGAGATAAGGGAGAACATCAGACAGCACAAGGTAGGAACCAAAAAAATAAAAATAAAGGGGCATTGGCAACTATTGACAGCTTTTAAAAAACATCTGTAGAAAGAAAAAAAAAACGAGTGCAGAACCGCTTTAAAGAGAAAAGAGGAGTTGAAATCGCCAGTAAGGATCATTACTACCAGAAGCCCTACTAGACCTGCTGGGGTCTTCATTTGAGGCGAGAGGCTGGGGCACACTATTGGTGAATTGCGGATGGTGAAAGCAAGCGTGACTACATGTTTTAAGAATTGAGGTTTGTTTCTGCACTGGACTTTTTCACATCTACTATCAATTCAAATTTGTATATTTTGGATTACACAAGCAACTTCATTTGCACATCTTATGACTTTTGGATTGTCAATTCACTGTTTGGACGTAATTGAATATATTCTGTTGACTTTAGCACTTTACTTGAGTTAGTGCCACATTATTACTATTTATACACTAGCTGGACAATTGCATTCCAGAAGCCTAAGGAATAGAGTGGAAGCTGATAAAACAATGAAAATCCCATCTGGAGAATGGGTGAACTCTAAACTGTGTGTGATCACTAAATAATCCAGGCTTGGCAGACCAGACAAAACAACTTCCCTTTCTCATGCTCCACATGCAATTTCCTTCAGACTGAGCAGAAACTTCAATGCCAGTACTGGTGTAAGAGCAATATACAGAGAGAGGACAACCAGTCATTGTATCGGTGTACAAGCCATATACAGAGATTACAACCCAGTCCTTGTACTGGTGTAAGAGCAATATACAGAGAGATGACAACCAGCTCTTGTACTGGTGTACGAGCCATATACAGAGAGGACAACCCAGCTCTTGTACTGGTGTACGAGCCATATACAGAGGACAACCCAGTCCTTGTACTGGTGTACGAGCCATATACAGAGAGGACAACCCAGTCCTTGTACAGTACTGGTGTGTGAGCCATAAACAGAGAGGACAACCCAGTCCTTGTACTAGTGTACAAGCCATATACAGAGAGGACAACCCAGTGCTTGTACTGGTGTACGAGCCATATACAGAGGGGACAACCCAATCCTTGTACTGGATGAGGAGCCATGTAAACAGAGGAGAACCCTGGACATGTACTGGTGATGGATCCACATACACAGATGACACCCCAGTTGTTATACAAGTAGAGGAGTAATGTATAAAGGGGGCACCCCAGTCCTTATATTGGTGTATAAGCCACGTACACAGAGGACACTCCAGTCCTTGTACTGGTAGGAGAGCTTTGTACAAAAGGGACACCCCATTTCCTGTACTGGTGGATGAGTTGTGTACACAGAAGACCCCTCAAAAAGGTGCATATCTCACCAGCACACCATGGGTCTTCAGAATAGTGTCCGAAAGTTTATTAAAGTGATCAAACCACATAGTTAATTGTGATGATTCGGGGGCCACCCAGAACCCCTTCATTAGGCATTTGGATGCTATTCTGAAGATCCATGGTGTGCTGGTGACATATGCTTTTACTCATGTTGTTGATACCGGTTTCCAGCTGACAGTTGCTACAGCACACATTTGAGTAATGCCCCATACACATGATGAGATTATTGGACGAATGATCGGACAAAAACAATTCGGAAGTGATGTCATGTGTTGTAATGCATTTGTATTGCATTTTCGAATGATAGCTGTACTGATTAAACGAAAATTGTACGATCTGGCATTGTACAAAAAAAATTTCCGTGGATGTCCGATAGAATAATATCGGATGAACTGTCCTGATCGGCTCTCGAAAGCTCTGTACTAACGATCCGATTATCGTACGATCGATTCGAATGCGCCATTTTCGGATCGTGTGTACGGGGCTTAAGCCATCTCTGAGAGCTTTTGCAAAGGAAATCATTTTACTTGATTGTACACAGAGGACCCAAGTCCCTGTAGTGGTGGAGGACTCACATAAACATAGGACACCACAGTCCTTGTACTGGTGGATGAGCTGTGTACACAGAGGACACTCATGTCCCTGTAATTGTGGAGGAGCCATGCACACTGAGGGTACCGCAGTCTTTATATTGGTGTATAAACCATGTGTACAGAAGACACCTCAGTCCTTGTACTGGTGGAGAAGCCGTGTATACAGAAGAAATCACAGTACTGGTGGAGGCACTATGTACACAGAGGACACCCCAGTACATGTCATTTCTCATGCTCCACATTCAACTTCCTCCAGACTCAGCAAAAACCCCAGTCCTGGTGTGCACAGAGGACAACCCAGTCTCAGTACTGGTGGAAGAGCTGTGTACACAGTTACCACATATATTGCCAGCACACCATAAATCTTCAAAATTTTGAAAAAAGTGATCGGATCACCCCCAGTAAAATAGTGATGTTTTAGGGCCACGCAGGACCCCTTCTTCAGGTATTTGGATGCTCTTCTGAAGATCCCTGGTGTGCTGGGGCCACCGGATACTGGGTTCCAGCTGACAGCTGCTACAGCACCCACTTGCCCAAGCCATATTCAGGAGCATTTGCAACGGAAGAAATTAATTTTCCCAATGATTTTTATTGAAAAGAGATTTAGACAAACAATATAGTAAATACCATACCACCATATACTCATCATACCACAGGCAACAGAAATCATTTATTTGGTTATACACACAGGACACCCAAGTATTGGTGGAGGAGTCCTGTACACAGAGGATAACCCAGTCTTAGTACTGGTGGAAGAGCCATGTATACAGTGTCCAAAAGTTTAAAAAAAGTGATCACATCACAGCAGTAAAATGTGGTGTTCTGGGGCCACTCCGGACCCCTTCATCGTGCATTTGGATGCTATTGTGAAGAGCCATGGCGTGCTGGTAACATATGCTTTGACACATGTTGATACTGGTTTTCCAGCTGACAGCTGCTACAGCACACACTTGCTGCAAGCCATTGCAAAGGGAACATTTTACTTAATTGTACACAGAGGACACCCCAGTCCCTGTAGTGGTGGAGGACTTGCATATACATAGGACACCCTGGTTCTTGTACTTGTGGAAGAGAACTATTTACAGAAGACACCTCAGTCACTACTGGTGGAGAAGCCCTGAATACAGAGGGAACTGCAGTCCTTATATTGGTGTAGAAGTCACATACACATTGTGTTGTATGATTGATTGTACACAGAGGACCCGAGTCCCTGTAGTGGTGGAGGACTCACATACACATAGGACACCCCAGTCCTTGTACTGGTTGAGCAGCCCTGTACACAGATGACACCGCAGTCCTTGTACCGGATAAGGAAACCATGTACACAGCAGAAATCCCTGCACAGAGAAAAGTCAAATTGATATTCCTATCGCACTCGTTCCTGTTATATGTGGCTCATAAAAAGGCGGGTGCTGTAGCGATTACCAGTCAGGTCCTGGAAACATCAAACAAACGTACATATTCGCCAGCACACCATGGATCGAGGAAACTTCGTCCAAAAAAGGTTTTTAATGAAAAAAATGACATCACAAAAGTATAAGGTGCAACGTTTCGAAGCCGCGCAGGACCCCTTCGTCAGGCATGGTGTGCTGGCGAATATGTACGTTTATCCCTGCATAGAGGACACCACAGTCTCTGTACTGGTTGAGCAGTCCTGTATACAGAGGACACCTCAGTCCCTATACTGGTGGAGGAGCCCTGCAGTCTTTATATTTGTACATAAGCCACACACACAGAGGACACCGCAGTCCTTGTACTGGTTGAGGGAACGTACACAGAAAAAATCCCAGTACTGGTGGAGGCACTATGTAAACAGAGGACCTATGAGCACATGTAATTTCTCATGCTCCACATTCAACTTCCTTCAGACTGAGCAGAACCCCAGTCCTGGTGTATACAGAGGACAACCCAGTCCCTGCAGTGGTGGAGGAGACGTGTATACAGTAGAAGTCCCTGCAGTGGTGGAGGAGACGTGTATACAGTAGAAGTCCCTGCAGTGGTGGAGGAGACGTGTATACAGTAGAAGTCCCTGCAGTGGTGGAGGAGACGTGTATACAGTAGAAGTCCCTGCAGTGGTGGAGGAGACGTGTATACAGTAGAAGTCCCTGCAGTAGTGGAGGAGACGTGTATACAGTAGAAGTCCCTGCAGTAGTGGAGGAGACGTGTATACAGTAGAAGTCCCTGCAGTAGTGGAGGACACGTGTATACAGTAGAAGTCCCTGTAGTAGTGGAGGACACGTGTATACAGTAGAAGTCCCTGTAGTAGTGGAGGACACATGTATACAGTAGAAGTCCCTGTAGTAGTGGAGGACACATGTATACCAGTAGAAGTCCCTGTAGTAGTGGAGGACACATGTATACAGTAGAAGTCCCTGTAGTAGTGGAGGACAAATGTATACAGTAGAAGTCCCTGTAGTAGTGGACACATGTATACAGTAGAAGTCCCTGTAGTAGTGGAGGACACATGTATACAGTAGAAGTCCCTGTAGTAGTGGAGGACAAATGTATACAGTAGAAGTCCCTGTAGTAGTGGACACATGTATACAGTAGAAGTCCCTGTAGTAGTGGAGGAGACGTGTATACAGTAGAAGTCCCTGTAGTAGTGGAGGATACATGTATACAGTAGAAGTCCCTGTAGTAGTGGAGGACACATGTATACAGTAGAAGTCCCTGTAGTAGTGGAGGAGACATGTATACAGTAGAAGTCCCTGTAGTAGTGGAGGACACATGTATGCAGAGGCGGTGTTGGATACAAGTCCCCATGGTGTACACACAACACACAGGTCCTACACATGTCATGCACCGTGTAGCCGCCTGCCTGTCCTTGCTCTCAGTGTGGACGGTGCAGGAAATGTCCTCTCTATGGCTGACACTTGTTCTGTCTCTAACAGGCAACAACCTGCCACTTGACTGATTGCAGGCAGCAGAACAAAAGCAAAGTCCTTCCCCGCCACACACTGTACACCCGATCCCCCCTCCTCCTCCTCCCGGGGAGCCGCCACGTATCACCGACATCCACACAAAGGGAAACTCCATGCCGATTGTTTACATCGCAGTGATAGCAGACACAGCACTGAGCACACTGCACACAGCCATCGCATGAAGTTTCACATGACAGGAAGCAGCTGTGTGTGATCCAGACTTCGCATTGTGTGTGCAATGTGTAGACCATGTGTAAAGTCTATGATCGGTGTGTGCATTGATGTAGTGCAGAGTGTAGATCATGTGTACAGTGTATGATCGGTGTGTGTCTGATGTAGAGTGCAGAGTGTGCATTGTGTTGTGCAGTGTGTAGATCGTGTGTAAAGTGTGTGATCTGTGTTATACAGTGTGTGTGTCTGATGTAGTGCAGAGTGTGCATTGTGTTGTTCAGTGTGTGGGTCTGGTGTTGTGCAATGTGTGTCTGATGTAGTGCAGAGTGTGCTGTGCAGTGTGTGCTCAGTGTGTGTCTGATGTAGTGCAGAGTGTGATCGGTGTGTGTGGTGTTGTGCGTGTTTCTGATGTAGTGCAGAGTGTGATCAGTGTGTGGATGGTGTTGTGCAGAGTGTAGATCATGTGTACAGTGTATGATCGGTGTGGGTCTGATGTAGAGTGCAGAGTGTGCATTGTGTTGTGCAGTGTGTAGATCATGTGTAAAGTGTGTGATCTGTGTTGTGCAGTGTGTTTGGTGCTGTGTGTGATGTAGTGCAGAGTGTGCATTGTGTTGTGCAGTGTGTGTGCCCTGTGTAGTGGAGAGTGTTCATTGTGTTGCAGTGTGTGTTTGGTGTGTAGTGCAGAGTGATCATTGTGTGTTTGTCGTGTGCCATGTGTAGTGTAGAGTGATCATTGTGTTGTACAGTGTGTGTTTGGTGTGTAGTGCAGTGTTCATTGTGTGGATCTCATCAGTCATGCAATGCGGATGACTTGTCTAGTTTGTTGTTGTCCCCGATCACACACCGGCCTCCTCTGCAGCCCGAACTACACAATAGCAGTGTGTCAGCATGCCCTGGCAGGGGGCTGACCGACCGATGGCCACTTACCGTCTTGTCCAGGTCGATCTTGACTTTCTTCTGGGAGATGCTCTTCTGGATCCTCTTGCTGAAGCTGGCATTGCCCGCAGGCCGGGTGCAGCGCTCCCCCTCGTCCCGCAGACAGCACAGTTGCCCGTTGAGGGGACCCAGAGCCCCGGCGGGGATGGCAGCTGTCGGGGAGGTGACCTCTCCCCCGCTATCCCGGGCTATGTCCTCGGAGGGGAAGCCGTTCATCATGGTGTGCGGATGCAGCTTGTCAGGCGATGTGTAGTATGGTGCAGACATACACCCAGCTGCCTGGCATGTGTCTATGAGAGAAGAGTGTGTACACTGCCAGCCTCAGAGCTTCACAGCATTACATTCATTGCAAGCTTCGCCTGGCCCCGCCCCCCATCGCCGCAGGCCCCGCCCACTGCCACTCCCCTCCAAACTCTGCAATATAGCACAACACTGAATAACAAACTTGTGCGGAGTGCAGACTTGGCACAGATGGGAGGACATTGTTTACATGGCTGTCTGTCTGTGGGACTCGTTCTGTACAGTAGCTGGGAAAGGGAGAAGTCAGAGTCACTAAAGGCACAACCCATACTAAATAATAGGGATCATTACACCGCAATGGCTGCGTTCCCTGACTGTTTCAAATTGTTTTTCTTTCCACATATTTCCATTTATTTTCTCTACTAAGTTGCATTTAGACATGTTTATGGTGCAGAATAATGCAGCATGCCGTACTTTTTTTTAACCACTTGACCTCCAGAATATTTACCCCCTTCATGACCAGGCCATTGTTTGCGATAAGGCACTGCGTCACAAAAGTGAGTACAGCCTCCACATCTTTGTAAATATTTTATTATATCTTTTCATGTGACAACACTGAAGAAATTACACTTTGCTACAATGTAAAGTAGTGCGTGTACAGCTTGTATAAGGGCTCCTTCACACGGACGTGTACGGAGCACGCTCTGCTCAGCGGGGAATCGCTCTGTCGATCCCCGCTGAGCAGGAAGATGACAGGTCCGTCTCTGCACTCTGTGCAGGGACGGATCTGTCAGAGCGTGGGGGGGATCGGATGAAGACGGGCCGTAGAGTCCGTCATCACCCGATCTGATCCGCAGACGGATGGAAAAGTAGGTCTTTCCTCCGTCACACTTTTTCGGATCAGAACAGGTCGGATGTCAGCGAACATGCCACCGCTGACATCTGTCCCTCCATAGACCTCTATGGAGTGTCCATTCAGGTCCGCCTAAAAAACTGACAGGCGGACCTGAACGGATCGTCCGTGTGAAAGAGGCCTAACAGTGTAAATTTGCTGTCCCCTCAAAATAACTCATCACACAGCCATTAATGTCTAAACCGCTGGCAACAAAAGTGAGTACACCCCTAAGTGAAAATGTCCAAATTGGGCCCAAAGTGTCACTGTTTTAGACGGCCACCATTATTTTCCAGCACTGCCTTAACCCTCTTGGGCATGGAGTTCACCAGAGCTTCACAGGTTGTCACTGGAGTCCTCTTCCACTCCTCCATGACCACATCACGGAGCTGGGGGATATTAGAGACCTTGCGCTCTTCCACCTTCCGTTTGAGGATGCCCCACAGATGCTCAATATGGTTTAGGTCTGGATACATGCTTGGCCAGTCCATCACCTTTACCCTCAGCTTCTTTAGCAAGGCAGTGTTCGTCTTGGAGGTGTGTTTGGGGTCGTTATCATGTTGGAATACTGCCCTGCAGCCCAGTCTCCGAAGAAAGGGGATCATGCTCTGCTTCAATATGTCAAAGTATATGTTGGCATTCATGGTTCCCTCAATGAACTGTAGCTTCCCAGTGCCTTTGTTCTATCAGATAGCCGCTACCCATCAGGAAGCCTCTACACAGCCTACGGCGCATGCACAATGTGTTCCACAGCCGCTATGCGTTCCACTCATTATGCGTGATGGGTAGCAGCTTTCTGATAGAACATAGCCGATTTTGACTACACTGCACATGCACGGCCGTGGCGGGAGTGAGCACCAATACAGTTACAGAACAGCAGATGACAATAAAAGAGAGATTATTTAAAGAAAGATAGCACACACCAGAAGAGAATTAAAGCGTTATATGAACAGAAGGTGACATATATGAACGACTGCAGTAGAGAGCATGACAATTAAAGAATCTGATTTCCTGCCTGCCATGTGTCCTGTGTGCCAACATCACCACCCTGCCTGCCATGTCTCCTGTGTGCCAACCTCATCGCCCTGCCTGCCATGTGTCCTGTGTGCCAACCTCACCGCTCCGGCCTGACATATCCTGTGTGCCACCCTCACCGCCCTGCCAGCCATGTGTCCTGTGTGCCAACTTCACCACCCTGCCTGCCAGGTCTTCTGTGTGCCAACCTCACCACCCTGCCTTCCATGTCTCCTCTGTATCAACCTCACCACCCTGCCTGCCATGTGTCCTGTATGCCAACCTCACCACCCTGCCTGACGTGTCCTGTGTGCTAACCTCACCACCCTGCCTGCCATGTGTCCTGTGTGAGGGCCCTCCTCTGACACCTTTTATCAGCACTTTACCCCTCTGTGTGCTCCTCTACATGGGGACTCCTCTGTGTGCTCCCCTACATGGGTGACCCCTCTGTGTGCTCCTCTACATGGGGGACTCCTCTGTGTGCTCCTCTACACGGGGGACTCCTCTGTGTGCTCCTCTACACGGGGGGCTCCTCTGTGTGATCCTCTACATGGGGGACTCCTCTGTGTGCTCCCCTACATGGGGGACTCCTCTGTGTACTCCCCTACATAGGGGACCCCTCTGTGTGCTCCCCTACATGGGGGACTCCTCTGTGCGCTCCTCTACACGGGGGGCTCCTCTGTGTGCTCCTCTACACGGGGGGCTCCTCTGTGTGCTCCTCTACATGGGTGACCCCTCTGTGTGCTCCTCTACATGGGGGACACCTCTGTGTGCTCCTCTACATGGGGGACACCTCTGTGTGCTCCTCTACATGGGGGACACCTCTGTGTGCTCCTCTACATGGGGGACCCCTATGTGCGCTCCCCTACATGGGGGACAGAAGATGCGCACAAGATACAGGAGGTGGTCCGAGACTGCGGAAATGGTACAGGAGGTCATCAGAGTATGCAGACATGTAGGGGAAATCACACAGAGGTGTCCCCCATGTAGGGGAGCACACAGAGGAGTCCCGCATGTAGAGGAGCACACAGAGGAGTCCCCCATGTAGAGGAGCACACAGAGGAGTCCCCCATGTAGGGGAGCACACAGAGGAGTCCCGCATGTAGAGGAGCACACAGAGGAGTCCCGCATGTAGGGGGATCACACAGAGGAGTCCCACATGTAGAGGAGCACACAGAGGAGTCCCGCATGTAGGGGAGCACACAGAGGAGTCCCCCATGTAGGGGAGCACACAGAGGAGTCCCGCATGTAGAGGAGCACACAGAGGAGTCCCGCATGTAGAGGAGCACATCCCGAGAACCGGAGGCAGTCACTAGGGATGGGCCGGCACAGGAAAAACCCGCCACAGCCACCGAAAATAGCGAGCTACTGCGCCACGAACGGCGCCTCACAAGATGGCGATGACGGCGGGAATGCTGACACTCATACCTTACCTCAGAGTCTGGGAGAGAACGTGTCCGGAACCTACCGCACCGATGGCCACACACTACAGACTCCCAGCGACTCATCCTCCGGTCCCGCAACGCCTACCACACGGAGCCCAGTGAAATCCAGGCCGAGGAGAGAATCCCCATTTAGGCCGCAAAACGCTCCGGCCATGGAGGTAAGCGAACCACACTCATACCAAGCTAGCCAGCATACCATGAAAGGAGAATCAATTATGGACTTTCCTACAACAGATGGGCCCGTGTCTGACACTATAATAAAAGACATGTTGATTTCACTGAGATCATCACTACAGGCTGATATGGTCAGGGGGATTAATCAATGTAAAAGAGAAGTGCACTCACTAGGCCTAAGAGTGGACAGAACAGAGCACAAAATGGAGGAATTTACCTCAGCTTATAATGTAATGGTTGACTCAAATGCAGCTCAGGGGGAAGAAATAGGATGGATTAAAGACAAACTAGCAAGTCTAGAGGACCGCTCCAGGAGGAACAACCTCAAATTGAGGGGTATCCCTGAAGAGGTACCCCCGAATCAGTTACTACCATTTGCCCAAGCTTTATTTTCAACTTTTTTACCTCAGGCTACAGCACAAGACCTCATTGTGGACAGAATTCATAGAATTCCTAAACCGTCATTTCTGCCTGCAGAAATTCCCAGAGATGTTCTTCTAAGAGTCCACTATTTCCACATTAAGGATCAAATTTTGCAAATTTCTAGAAAACAAGAAAATTTACCCCCACAATTTGCTAATGTTAAATTGCTCCCTGACCTATCTAGACATACTTTACAACGCAGACGCAATCTTATAACTATTACAAAAGCCCTAAGGAATCATAACATCATTCACAAATGGAAATACCCTGCCACTCTATCCATTGTTCACAATGGCACCACCACCATGATCTCCTCGCTGGATGAAGGTCTAAATTTACTACGTAGATGGAAAATACTACCTGATGCAAGCACCAACTTTCCCGCCATAGCAGGCCCATCACATATCCCTAATGAATGGCAAACAGTGACTCATAAAAAATCTCTTAAAAAATCCGCTGGTATACCAAGCACAGAATTTCAACAGATTACTTGAATGTCTCCTAGGAAGAGTGCCTTATACTCTGTTCCTTGTTACCCTCAGGTTACCATTAGCAGTTCCACCTGCTCTTGGATCGCTTTATGGATCCTTTTTTTATCTATATTTTCTTTTTTTTATTTCTTTTTCCTTGATATGCACAGATCTCTCAAGAGCAATTTATCGTCCTACATCTACTCCAGAAATCCATATGACGGCTGTCAACAACCAGGAAAATTCACACCAACTGAAGTGAGTACTTTAATGTCTATCCTCCATATCCTTTATACAATGGACCAATGACGATCTCTTGCTTATCAATCAACGCACATGGTTTGAACCACCCGGCCAAAGGGGGATCACACAGAGGAGTCCCGCATGTAGAGCAGCACTCATACATCTATTTCCCAAAGACAACCTCTGGATATGACGCTGAGCGCGTGCACTCAACTTCTTTGGTCGACCATGGTGAGGCCTGTTCTGAGTGGAACCTGTCCTGTTAAGCCTCTGTATGTTCTAGGCCACTGTGATGCAGCTCAGTTTCAGGGTCTTGGAAATCTTCTTATAGCCTAGGCCATCTTTATGTAGAGCAACAATTGTTTTTTTCAGATCCTCAGAGAGTTCTTTGCCATGAGGTACCATGTTGAACTTCCAGTGACAATTATGAAAGAGTGAATGTGATAACACCAAATTTAACACACCTGCTCCCCATTCACACCTGAGCCATTGTAACACTAACGAGTCACATGACACCAGGGAGGGAAAATGGTTAGTTGGGCCCAATTTGGACATTTTCACTTAGGGGTGTACTCACTTTTGTTGCCAGCGGTTTAGACATTAATGGCTGTGTGTTGAGTTATTTTGAGAGGACAGCAAATTTACACTGTTATACAAGCTATACACTCACTACTTTACATTGTAGCAAATTGTAATTTCTTCAGTGTTGTCACATGAAAAGGTATAATAAAACATTTACAAAAATGTGAGGGGTGTACTCACTTTTGTGAGATACTGTATGTAATTTCCAACCCCCCCCCCCTCCCCCACACGCACACACACACAAATACAGCTTTTTTTCTGGTGTTATTTAATCATCTCTGCATCTTTTATTTTTTGTGCTATAAACAAAAAAAGACTGGCAATTGATAAAAACAAGAAAAAATTTTTTTACTGTCTGCTATAAAACACATCAAATAAAAAATTGAAAAAAATCGAATTTCTTCATAAATTTAGGAACATATGTATTCTGCTCCATATTTTTGTTAAAAAAAAAAATCCCAATAAGCGTATATTGATTGGTTTGCACAAATTTATAGCGTCTACAAACTATGGGATATTTTTTTTTTTTTTTTTTTTCCTACTAGTAAAGGCGGCGACCAGCGACCTATAGTAGGACTGCAATATTGCGGCGGACATTCTCACACTAACTGACACTTTTTGGGGACTAGTGACACTCATACAGTGATCAGTGCTAATAATATGTACTATCACTGTACTAATGACACTGGCTGGGAAGGGGTCAACATCAGGGGCAATCAAAGGGTTAAAGTGATACTAAAGTCTCATTTTTTTTGTGTATAACAATAAGAATTATGTTATACTTACCTGCTCTGTGCAGTGGTTTTGCACAGGGCAGCCCAGATCCTCCTCCTCTCGGTTCCCTCTTTGGCGCTCCTTGCCCCTCCCTCCTGCTGAGGTCCCCCACAGCAAGCAGCTTGCTATATGGGCACCGAGTCGCAGCGCTAGGCTTGGCCCAGCCCCGCCCCCTCTCTCTCCTCATTGGCTCAATGACTTTGATTGACAGCAACGGGAGCCAATGGCGCTCCACTGTTGTCTCAGCCAATCAGGAGGTAGAGTCCCGGGCAGCCGAGTCTCTCCTGCAACATTGCTGGATCAAGATGGGCTTAGGTAAGTATTTGGGGGGGGCTACTACACACAGAAGGTTTTTTATCCTAATGCATAGAATGCTATAAGGTAAAAAAAAACCTTCTGCCTTTACAACCACTTTAACGGCGTGCCTAGCCAGTGTTTTACTACACTGTGTGTGGTGCTTTTACTAGGGGAAGAGATGAAATGTATTCCCTGCTTTGCAGAGACACAAACACCATCCCTTTCCTCCTGTGAGAACGGGGATCTGCCTTGTTTACTCTGCCTGGCGTTCCCGCTGATCGGCTTCCACTGTGTGTAACTACATCGCAAGTGAGCCGCCGGCAGCACACATGCATGCCCCCTACCTGGAAGTGTCAGATCACATATACACTATATTGTCAAAAGTATTGGGACACCACTTTTACCTACAGGTAATCCTAAAACAAGGCTTACCTATAGGTACCGCGACTGTCTCTAAAACATGCACAGTTTAGGAGATATTCAGTATATGCGCTGCTGCCGATGTCATCGGCGCATGTGCACTGAAGAAACGGCCCACTGGTGCCGTTTCTTCAGAACTTTTGCCGTGACTGGCGGCTCCCGCGTGCATGTGCAGGAGTGACGTCATCATGGCTCAGACCAATCACAGCACCAGGGCCCTGAACCTGGAAGTAACTTTGGTGGAAGATGTCGGCCATGTACTCAGAATGCCAACGCCGATTCAGGGCATCGTTCTGAGGTAAGTATTTCATAATGAGCTAGTATGCGATGCATACTGGCTCATTATACCTTTATCTTGCAGGGTTTTTCTTCAGAAGTTTACAACCTCTTTAATGGCATCCCAGTCTTAGTTCATAAGGTTCAATATTGAGTTGGCCCACCCTTTGCAGCTATAACAGCTTCGACTCTTCTGGGAAGGCTGTACAAGGTTTAGGAGTGTGTCTATGGGAATGTTTGACCACTCTTCCAGAAGTGCATTTGTGAGGTCAGGCACTGATGTTGGATGAGAAGGCCTGGCTCGCAGTCTCCACTCTAATTCGTCCCAAAGGTGTTCTATCGGGTTGAGGTCAGGACTCTGTGCAGGCCAGTCAAGTTCCTCCACCACAAACTCGCTCATCCATGTCCTTATGGCTTTGTGCACTGGTGCTCAGCCATGTTGGAAGTTTGAAGTGGAGGAACTTGACTGGCCTGTACCTCAACACGATAGAGTAACTTTGGGATGAATTAGAGCGGAGACTGCGAGCCAGGCCTTCTCGTCCAACATCAGTGCCTGACCTCACAAATGCGTTGCTGTAAGAAAGGTCAAGTATTCCCATAGAAACATTCCTAAACCTTGTGAACAGCCTTCCCAGAAGAGTTGAAGCTGTTATAGCTGCAAAATACTTTTGACAATATAGTATATATACATGATCTGGCGCACAGGTGCTGTCCTGCAGCAGTAAAACTACTTTTTTTTGGCGGACCTTCAGTGGTAAAACACATTGCAAGGGTGTAAACTAGGCTTATTGAAACACATTCATTTTTCTCGCATATTCGTTCGTACAGCATTTATGCTGTGCTTAAAGAGGAAGTAAACCCTGATGGGTTTTACTTCCTCTTTTGCTCCCTGTATAGCCTGCAAATGAAAAGCATAATGGGCTAGTATGCATCGCATACTAGCCAATTATGTACCACTTACCTGCAAAAGAATCCAGCGACGTCCCCTGTGTGGGCAGCGTCCATATTCTTGCCCTCTTCCTTTGGGGGCCGCAGACTCCGGCTCTGTGATTTGCTGGAGCCACGTGACGTCACTCCCGCGCATGCGCACGGGAGCCGCGACCTGCGGCATATGCTAGGGAAGAAACGGCATTTAGTTTAGTTTCTTCCCTGCGCATGCGCCGTAGCAATTTCCGGTGGACTACAAGTGAAATATCTCCTAAACGGCGCACGTTTAGGAGATATTTCCACTACCTATAGGTAAGCCTTATTCTAGGCTTACTTATAGGTAGAAGTAAAAAAAGTGGGTTTACAACCACTTTAAAAACATACCTGATTGCATCTGGTGTAAATGAGCCCCTAAGGGCCACCAGACATAGGCAAACGCATTTTTGCAAGTAAAAAAAAAAATGTATGCATTTTCAGTAAACTTAGTTTACACCACTGCAGTGCCTTTATGTGCATTTAACAGTAGTACAGCACGCTGGAATTTTTCAGAAATAATAGTCCCCGCAAACCCCTTTAGCAAAACGAAACCCTTCTATCGCTTTTAGCCAAAGAAGTTGTCATCTTGGCCTCTGTTTGATCTTCAACTGTCATGATGCTGCACATGTGATCAGTTATGACTCCAGCTGTTGGTGTGACAGTTTGGTTGAGAGCACTGCCAATGTGACAGTTACATTCCCAGCATGTTCCATGTTTTTTGAAACTGTTAAATGAATGAGTTTAGTTCCGCTTTAGACCCCTTTCACACTGGGGCTGCCCGTGCGTTAGCGCTAAAGCGTCGCTCGTTTTCGCTGCGCTTTAGTGCTGTTTGAGCGGCACTCATCGGCTGCTAGCGGGGCACTTTTAACCCCTGCAAGCAGCTGAAGAAGGGGTTAAAAGCAACCGCGTTGCGGCACTTCAGAATCGCTTTTCAGGTGCTTTGGAAGCGCTGGCCATTCATTTCGATGGCCAGAGAATTTTGGGAGTAGCGCTCCCAAACCGCCCCAAAGATGCTGTTTGCAGGACTTTTCTTAACGTCCCGCAAGCGCACCGCCCCAGTGAGAAAAGTCTTAGGGCATTTTCACACTGAGGCGCTTGGGCGTTGGCGGTAAAGGGCCGCAATTTTTAGCGACGCTTTACCATTGTTTTAGCAGCACTTTTTGGCCGCTAGCAGGGTGCTTTCAACCCCCACTAGTGGCCAAAAAAGTTAAACGCGCCGTCAAGGGGTCCCTGCAGCATCACTTGGCCGGCAGTTCGGTGGCGCTGCCCATTGATTTCATCAGTGACCCCCCCCCCACAGACTGGCCTGATGGCGCTGTCACTGACCTCCACTCAGGTGCACCATGCAGGGCTCAGTCAGATGCCCTTCTCCGGGCTCCAGCTCTGGTTTTATCCTATAGTCGTCTCTCCACAGTCCACACACATCTGACTCCTCATCCCGGCGACTAGGAATGGGCCCGGTGTTCGATTCGAACCCACGTTCGAATCGAGCACGGGGCGTTCGCCCGCTCGGCGAGCCCAGAACTATTTGGGCAGTTTGCATCACATTCGTGTGATGCGAGCGGCCCGCAATGCATTGCGCCAAGCGCAGTGCATTGCTGGCTGATGATTAGCCAACCATGCACTGTGACCCTGCATGCTTGGCCAATCACAGCGCCGGCAGCGAGGAGAGTAATAATTGGCTACAGGCAGGACGCCTGTAGCCAATTATAGCTCAGGGGCTTTAGTACACGCCCCACTGTATAAAAGGCCGCCGCGCCGTCGGCCTAGTGCACATGTGTTCCGGCTTTGATTCTGATATAGGCAGAGCAGACTGCTGATGCTGATGCTGATGCATTATCATTACTACTGAAGTGAATACTGATCATTAGAGAATATATATTCATTCTGCTGATTGCACTGCTGCTGAGTGGTGACATTATCTGCTGCTGAGTCTAACTGCTGTGATTCTGGGGATTAGTCTGGTGTGTGCGTGCTGTTAGTACAGCATTGCAGTAGCACCTTCTGGCCTATGCTGTTAGTACAGCATTGCAGTATTACCTTCTGTCCTATTGTGATCTAAGGCAGGCAGGGATTTATAGGAGCTAGTGTGTGTGTCAGCACACATAAAACCACCTCAGTCACTCTATCTGCTATAAGGCCCAGTTGTTGTTGTCATATAAGGGAGTCTCTATCTGCCGTAAGGCCCAGTTGTTGTCATCGAAGGCAGCCAGGCATCTCCAGGAGCTAGCTTGTGTGTGTGCTCTGTTATTACATCACACATAAAACCACCTCAGCCTCTCTATCTGCTATAAGGCCCAGTTGTTGTCATATAAGGCAGTCTCTATCTGCCGTAAGGCCCAGTTGTTGTCATCGAAGGCAGCCAGGCATCTCCAGGAGCTAGCTTGTGTGTGTGTGCTCTGTTAGTACATCACACATAAAACCACCTCAGCCTCTCTATCTGCTATAAGGCCCAGTTGTTGTTGTCATATAAGGCAGTCTCTATCTGCCGTAAGGCCCAGTTGTTGTCATCGAAGGCAGCCAGGCATCTCCAGGAGCTAGCTTGTGTGTGTGTGTGCTCTGTTAGTACATCACACATAAAACCACCTCAGCCTCTCTATCTGCTATAAGGCCCAGTTGTTGTCATCGAAGGCAGCCAGGCATCTCCAGGAGCTAACTTGTGTGTGTGTGTGCTCTGTTAGTACATCACACATAAAACCACCTCAGCCTCTCTATCTGCTATAAGGCCCAGATGTTGTTGTCATATAAGGGAGTCGCTATCTGCCGTAAGGCCCAGTTGTTGTCATCGAAGGCAGCCAGGCATCTCCAGGAGCTAGCTTGTGTGTGTGTGTGCTCTGTTAGTACATCAGCCAATAAAACCACCTCAGCCTCTCTATCTGCTATAAGGCCCAGTTGTTGTTGTCATATAAGGCAGTCTCTATCTGCCGTAAAGGCCCAGTTGTTGTCATCAAAGGCAGCCAGGCATCTCCAGGAGCTAGCTTGTGTGTGTGCTCTGTTAGTATATCACACATAAAACCACCTCAGCCTCTCTATCTGCTATAAGGCCCAGTTGTCATCGAAGGCAGCCAGGCATCTCCAGGAGCTAGCTTGTGTGTTTGTGTGCTCTGTTAGTACATCACACATAAAACCACCTCAGTCTCTCTATCTGCTATAAGGCCTACAGTGGTGTGAAAAAGTGTTTGCCCCCTTCCTCATTTCCTGTTCCTTTGCATGTTTGTCACACTTAAGTGTTTCGGAACATCAAACCAATTTAAACAATAGTCAAGGACAACACAAGTAAACACAAAATGCAATTTGTAAATGAAGGTGTTTATTATTAAAGGTGAAAAAAAATCCAAACCATCATGGCCCTGTGTGAAAAAGTGATTGCCCCCTAAACCTAATAACTGGTTGGGCCACCCTTAGCAGCAACAACTGCAACCAAGCGTTTGCGATAACGTGCAATGAGGCTTTTACAGCGTCCTGGAGGAATTTTGGCCCACTCATCTTTGCAGAATTGTCCTAATTCAGTTACATTAGAGGGTTTTTCGAGCATGAACGGCCTTTTTAAGGTCATACCACAACATCTCAATAGGATTAAGGTCAGGACTTTGGCTAGGCCACTCCAAAGTCTTCATTTTGTTTTTCTTCAGCCATTCGGTGGTGGACTTGCTGGTGTGTTTAGGATCATTGTCCTGCTGCAGAACCCAAGTTCGTTTCAGCTTGAGTACACGAACAGATGGTCGGACATTCTCCTTCAGGATCTCTTGGTAGACAGCAGAATTCATAGTTCCTTTTATCACGGCAAGTCTTCCAGGTCCTGAAGCAGCAAAACAGCCCCAGACCATCACACTACCACCACCATATTTTACTGTTGGTATAATGTTCTTTTTCTGAAATGCAGTGTTCCTTCTACGCCAGATATACTTGGACACACACCTTCCAAAGAGTTCCACTTTTGTCTCATCGGTCCACAGAATGTTGTCCCAAAAGTCTTGGGGATCATCAAGATGTGTTGTGGAGAAATTGAGACGAGCTTTGATGTTCTTTTTGCTCAGCAGTGGTTTTCTCCTTGGAACTCTGCCATGCAGGCCATTTTTGCCCAGTCTTTTCCTGGTGGTGGAGGCATGAACGCTGACCTTAACTGAGGCAAGTGAGGCCTGCAGTTCCTTGGACGTTGTTGTGGGGTCTTTTGTGACCTCTTGGATGAGTCGTTGCTGCGCTCTTGGGGTAATTTTGGGCGGCCGGCCACTCCTGGGAAGGTTCACCACTGTTCCATGTCTTCGCCATTTGTGGATAATGGCTCTCACTGTGGTTCGCTGGATTCCCAAAGCTTTGGAAATGGCTTTATAACCCTTTCCAGACTGATAGATCTCAATTACTTTCTTTCTCAATTGTTCCTGAATTTCTTTGGGTCTCGGCATGATGTGTAGCTTTTAAGGATCTTCTGGTGGACCTTACTGTGTCAAGCAGCTCCTATTTAAGTGATGCCTTGATTGTGAACAGGTGTGGCAATAATCAGGCCTGGGTGTGGCTAGAGAAATTGAACTCAGGTGTGGACAACCACAGTTATAGTATGTTTTAACAAGGGGGGCAATCACTTTTTCACACAGGGCCATGATGGTTTGGATTTTTTTTCACCTTTAATAATAAACACCTTCATTTACAAATTGCATTTTGTGTTTACTTGTGTTGTCCTTGACTATTGTTTAAATTGGTTTGATGTTCCGAAACACTTAAGTGTGACAAACATGCAAAGGAACAGGAAATGAGGAAGGGGGCAAACACTTTTTCACACCACTGTAGTTGTTGTTGTCATATAAGGCAGTCTCGATCTGCCGTAAGGCCCAGTTGTTGTCATCGAAGGCAGCCAGGCATCTCCAGGAGCTAGCAAGTGTGTGTGTGCTCTGTTAGTACATCACACATAAAACCACCTCAGCCTCTCTATCTGCTATAAGGCCCAGTTGTTGTCATATAAGGCAGCCTCTACTTGCCGTAAGGCCCAGTTGTTGTCATCGAAGGCAGCCAGGCATCTCCAGGAGCTAGCGTGTGTCTGTGTGTGCTCTGTTAGTACAGCACACATAAAACCACCTCAGCCTCTCTATCTGCCATAAGGCCCAGTTGTTGTCATATAAGGCAGCCTCTATCTGCCGTAAGGCCCAGTTGTTGTCATCTAAGGCAGCCTCTATCTGCCGTAAGGCCCAGTTGTTGTCATCTAAGGCAGCCTCTAAGGCAGCCTCTATCTGCCGTAAGGCCCAGTTGTTGTCATCTAAGGCAGCCTCTATCTGCCGTAAGGCCCAGTTGTTGTCATCTAAGGCAGCCTCTATCTGCCGTAAGGCCCAGTTGTTGTCATCTAAGGCAGCCTCTATCTGCCGTAAGGCCCAGTTGTTGTCATCTAAGGCAGCCTCTATCTGCCGTAAGGCCCAGTTGTTGTCATCTAAGGCAGCCTCTATCTGCCGTAAGGCCCTGTTGCTGTCATCTAAGGCAGCCATCTGCAGGAGTTAGTGTGTGTGCTGTGTGACTCCAGCACAATATACACTACCCACTACAATGCCTGGAAGACCGCCAAGGAGAGGCAGACAGTCCCGAGGCAAGAACACAGGGCAAGCAGGCTCTGTTTCTAGAGACAACAGTGCTGGTCGTGGACGTGGACGTGGTCGTGCATTGTCATCGGTACATGGCCATGGGACACGCTTGTCCTTGTTTTCAGCAGCTGGACATGTTGAGCCGCATCATGCCGAAGGCTTGGTAGAATGGATGACCAAGCCCTCCTCATCCTCCTCATCCTCTCTCACCCAGGCTCAGGGTACTGGCAGAGCAGCTGCCAACGCGTACTCAATGGCATCATCAGGCACCCCTTCCCTAGACCCACCATGTCCTCCTGAGGAGTCCCCCGAACTGTTTGAGCACAGTGTTGGTACATGCTCCAGGAGGATGCCCAACGTTTTGAAGGCTCGGATGATGATACCCAGCTAGAGGAAGGCAGTAGCGTGCGCGCAGAGAGAGGGGATGCTCAAGGACAGCAATCTGGCAGTCATGTTCCACCAGCTGCAGCTTACTGCCAGGTTTGCTCCAGTGGTGAAGAGGGAGGGGATGATGAGGTCACTGACTCCACGTGGGTGCCTGAAAGGAGAGAGGAGGAGGCGGCGGCATATGTCCAACGAGGCAGGATGCCCTCCGGAGTCCAGCTAGAGGCCAGCACACCAACTGAATCACACCGCAGAGCTCCGCCTGTGCAGGGCGCTGCCTCTGCACGTTATCACAAAAGTTCTTTGGTGTGGGCCTTTTTTGAGACGAGTGCATCAGATCGCACCACTGCTATTTGCCACATATGTCTCAAGCGTATCTCGCGTGGCCAAAACATCAGCCGCTTGGGCACCACAAGCATGACCAGACATATGTCGACCTGCCATGCAGCTCGTTGGTAAGCGCACATTAAAGACCCACACCAAAGACCAAAGCGGACCTCTCCTTGCTCCTCATCAGCTGGGATCTCCAACCCCACTATATCTTCAGTCCTCTCTGAAAGCTGCTCTGAGAGGAATAAAGGTGTAGAATTAGGTGTGTCACAGCCAAGTACTTGCAGTACACCGACGTCCGATTCTACCAGGCAAATTTCCCTGCCCCAGCTGCTGGACTGTCGAAATAAGTTTACTCCCAGCCATCCACATGCCCAGCGGTTGAATGCTAGCTTGGCTAAATTGCTAGCACTTCAACTGCTGCCTTTTCAGTTGGTAGTCTCGGCCCCCTTCCATGAGTTTGTTCAATGTGCGGTTCCTTAGTGGCAGGTTCCCAAACGTCACTTTTTCTCATGGAAGGCGATTCCGGCTCTCTACCGGCATGTGGAAGGCAATGTCCATGCCTCGCTGGACAGGGCAGTCAGCGGTAAGGTGCATATTACCGCTGACTCATGGTCCAGCAGGCATGGACAGGGACGTTACCTGTCTTTCACGGCCTATTGGGTCACTCTATTGGCAGCTGGGAGGGATGCAGGACAAGATGCAGTATTGTTGGAGGTTGTTCCGCCACCACGCCTCCAAAATGCTACTACTGGTTGTGACACACCTCTCTCCTCCACCCCCTCCTCTTCTTCCTCCATGGCCTCTTCGAGTGCTCTGTCCTCGGAACCAGCGGTGCTCCGTAGGCGTACAAGGGGCTACGCGAGTACGCAGGCAAAAAGATGCCATGCCGTGCTTGCGCTGGTGTGTTTGGGGGACAGGAGCCACACTGGGGCAGAGGTTCAGGCAGCTCTGCAGGGGCAGGCCGAGAGGTGGTTGACGCCACGCCAGCTTAAGCCAGGAATGGTGGTTTCTGACAATGGCACCAACCTCCTCTCCACCCTGCGACAGGGGCAGCTCACCCATGTGCCCTGTATGGCTCACGTCCTCAACCTGGTGGTGCAGCGGTTCTTGGGCAGGTACCCAGGCTTACAGGATGTCCTGAGGCAGGCCAGGAAAGTCTGTGTGCATTTCCTCCGATCGTATAATGCCAGTGCTCGGCTGGCTGAGCTGCAAAAGGAGTTGAACCTGCCCAAGAACCGCCTTATATGTGACATGCCCACCAGGTGGAACTCAACGTTGGCCATGCTGCAGCGACTGCACACACAGCAGAGGGCCATCAATGAGTACCTGTGCGACTACGGCACCAGGACAGGGTGAGGGGAGCTTGGATTTTTTTCCCCACGCCAGTGGAGCCTGATCAGGGATGCATGCACTGTCCTGTCACCATTTGAGGAGGCCACGAGGATGGTGAGTAGTGACAGTGCATGCATCAGTGACACTGTATCTCTTGTCCACCTGTTGGAGAATACGTTGCGTGGGATAATGGACAGGGCACTTGAGGCAGAACAGAGGCAGGAAGAGGAGGACTTCCTTGCCTCTCAAGGCCCCCTTTATCCAGGCAGTGTTCCTTCTCTCCCACCCATCACACAGGAAGAGGATGAGGAGGAGGAGGAGGATTGTGTGAGCATGGAGGTGGAGCCTGGCACTCAGTATCAGCAGTCTTTTAGGGATGATGTACAGTCCCAACAAACCAGTGGACTTGTACGTGACTGGGAGGAGGTGGCTGGCGATCATGTCGTCCTCAGTGACCCAGAAGACTCCGGACCGAATGCCTCAGCTAACCTACGTTGCATGGCCTCCCTGATCCTGCAAAGCCTGCGGAAGGATCCTCGTATTTTTTCGGATCAAGGAGAGGGACCATTACTGGCTGGCCACTCTCCTTGATCCACGGTACAAGGGTAAGGTTGCGGACCTTATCTTGCCATCGCAGAGGGAGCAGAGGATGAGACATCTCAGGGAGGCCTTGCAGAAAGGTCTGTGCAATGTGTTCCCAGAGACTGGGAGGTTACAAACTCCTGGTCCTGGACGACGAGTTGCTGAGGCTTCCGTCAGTAGCAGAAGGAGCGGTGGGGAAGGTGGACGTCTGACCGATGCGTTCAGACAATTTTTTAGTCCGCAGCCCCAAGGTATGATCGGTTCCAGCAACCATCGCCAGCGTCTGATATACATGGTGCAGGAATACCTAGGGGCAAGGTCAGACTTGGACACCTTTCCCACCGAAAATCCTCTGGCTTACTGGGTCTTGTGGATGGATCACTGGCCAGAGCTTGCACAGTATGCAATTGAGCTCTTGGCCTGTCCTGCATCCAGCGTTTTTTCCGAACGCACATTCAGTGCTGCTGGAGGATTTGTCACCGATCACAGGGTGCGCCTGTCCACCCACTCGGTTGATCGACTGACCTTCATAAAGATGAATCAGTCTTGGATCACCACCAGCTACCAGGCACCTGAAGCAGATATAACTGAATAATTTATAATGTCACATCCCTTCAAGACTGCATATACTGATGCTGAGTGACTGTCCTGTTATGTTCACTGACTATCCTCTTCCTCCTCCTCAATGATCCATTCCTTGATAGCTTGGAAGAACATTTTTGTTTCTGGGTGCCACCACACCAGTGGCTAAGGCCCAATTTTTCAGCCCCTGTTTAACAGGGGCATGTAATTACAATTTTTTATGCAATTCCTTACAACAGGTCTCATTGTGGTGCTCAGAGTACAGTATCTGTGAGGGGTTGCAGTGTTGTGGCACCAGCACCAGTGCCTAAGGCACAATTTTTCAGCCCCTGTTTAACAGGGGTGTGTAATTACAATTTTTTATGCAATGGTTTGCAACAGGTCTCATTGCTGTGCTCAGAGTACAGTATCTGTGAGGGGTTGCAGTGTTGTGGCACCAGCACCAGTGCCTAAGGCACCATTTTTCAGCCCCTGTTTAACAGGGGCGTGTAATTACAATTTTTTAAGCAATGCTTTGCAACAGGTCTCATTGCTGTGCTCAGAGTACAGTATCTGTGAGATGTTGCAGTGTTTTGGCACCAGCGCCTAAGGCACAATTTTTCAGCCCCTGTTTAACAGGGGCGTGTAATTACAATAGTTTTAAGCAATGCTTCGCAACAGGTCTGACTGCTGTGCTCCAAGTACAGTATCTGTGAGGGGTTGCTGTGTTGTGGCACCAGCACCAGTGCCTAAGGCACAATTTTTCAGCCCCTGTTTAACAGGGGCGTGTAATTACAAATCTTGATCTAATAGTTCACAGCAGGGCCCATTCCTGCGCCCACCAAGTGTAACTGTGAGGGCTTACAGTCTTGTGGCAACACCGTCCAGCACCAAAGGCCCAATTTTTCTGCCCTGTTCAACAGGTGCATGCAATTACAAATCTTGATCTAATAATTCACAGCAGGGCCAATTCCTGTGCCCACCAAGAGTAACTGTGAGGGCTTACAGTGTTGTGGCTACACCAACATCTAATGGGGCAAATTTCTGCAGAGTATATACGGCAGGCCCCTACTTTCAAAACATCCAACTTACAAACGACTCCTACTTGCAAACGGAAGGAGAAAACAGGAAGTGAGAGGAAATCTACCCCTAGGAAGGGAAATTCCATCCTGTTACATTTAATTTGGGGAAAAGGTATCTCCTCTCTACTGATGCTTTATCACCAATCCTTGTTTCGATAAAAACCCCACTTTTCCAAAAACATTTGTCATTGGGACGGAAAGTAAGGGGAAATGTTCTGAACAGATGTGCAAAGACAGCAAATGTTAAAGGGGTGATAACCCCTCCCTATGTTCTCCAAAAAGCTTAAAAATAGATTTTTTTTGGATGGAGCTACACTTAAAAATGTACCTGTTCAGATTCTACTTAAGAACAAACCTACAGTCCCTGTCTTGTTTGCACCGCCTGTATACTGCTGTTCAGAGTAAATAGGGTTGTAGGTATAGGGTTTTATTTTGGGTGCAGTGTTCCCCTTAATATCCATACAAGACCCAAAGGGGCTGGGGTGGGGGGGGGGGGTGATGGGGTAGCCATGCCATTTTTCTCAAGGATTTTCAGCCATATTGCCAGGACAAGACATGACATTAAAGCCGCAAGCGGTTTTAAATGGCTTCTTTTTTTTTCCTTTACAAATGTCATTTTGTGCAGGGACAGTTCTAAACACGGGAAACACATGCCACTTCACAGGCATACTTTAGACACCCCCCGGTACCATATTTAAAGGAATATTTCATTTTTTTTTCACTTTATGCATCATTAAAATGACTGCTCCCGAAAAAACTTTAGTTTTTAAAACTTCTTTTTGCATTGATATATGTCCCCTGGGGCAGGACCCGGGTCCCCAAACCTGTTTTATGACATTAACATGCATATTGGTCGTTATAATTAGCACTTTTAATTTTGAACGTTCGCGTCCATTGTAACGAATAGGGTTCGAAAATTCGCACGAACTTTCGGTCCGTTCGAAGGTTCTGGTGCGAACCGAACCCGGGGGTGTTCGGCTCATCCCTACCGGCGACACTCTTACTCCTGACTCCTTTCCAGGCTTCTCAGACTGCAGACATGATACAATTCAAGTGTAGCACCCTTCACATAGGTAGTTGCTAGAGGTTATGATTTTTGGTAGTGCAGGCAAATTTAAGCCGGCCTAGCTGGAATCTAGGCCTGTTTGTTTTGGGTTTGTGTGCGCAGGGAGTGGCTCAGAGTAGCAGCTATGACTCACAGACAGCATAACTTCGCTGTAACCTCCCTCTTTCTTCTAGAGGATTCTAGAAGAAGTGGAGGGGAAGAGAGGTTGAGCTGTCTGGGGTGTATTAGGGAGCCCTGACCAATCCCCAACTAAGATTGGCAGGGGGCAGGCCATCTTGAAAAACCCAGGGCCAGCCCAGCCGGGGGGAGTTGTTGGGGGGAAGAACTGAGGATGGAGTACAAGGTTGTCAGGGCCTTTGAGAGAGCTCCCCAGTCTGGGGGAGGGTGACCTTGGACCTGGGACTCGGGTGCAGGACGGAGCCTTTCAAGAACTCATGAAGGATCTGAACAGGAGGCACAGGAGGAGTCAGAGAGGACAGCAGGAGCTAGTACTGCCGGGCAAGTCTTCAGAAGGGAACCACTGGTTGCAGCCAGGAGGGCTGGTGAGCGACATGCACAGTCAGGAGGACCGGGGAGGCACTCCTGAGAGCACTGGGAGTGTGAAGTCTGGGATGGGTGCAGAGCCAGTAGTGTGGACTGTGATGTTGCAGGCAGTGAAGTCAGGCAGCTGCAGCCAGGAGGGCTGGCAGGACCTGGAGGGGGCTGACTGGGAGCAGTAGTCTATCTGTAAGGACAGCTAGCACTAAGGAGACTTTCCATATTTTCTGCTACACAAAGGGCAATTCCTAAGGCCTGGCTGAGCCAGTGTCAGGCCCAAACATGTGCTAGCTGCTCCTAGAGAGAGAGAGAGAGAGAGCGAGCAATATTCTGCAAGCAAGTGTAGCACCCTTTTTGATCTGTGGGGCTGGGAGTGGCTTAGAGTAGGCCGGTGACTTACAGCTAGTTTCATCTTTCGGCTACCTCCCTTCTACTTGTAGAGCAGGGGTCTCAAACTGGTGGCCGTCCAGCTGTTGTAAAACTACAAGTCCCATCATGCCTCTGCCTGTGGGAGTCATGCTTGTAACTGTGAGCCTTGCAATGCATCATGGGACTTGTAGTTGCACAACAGCTGGAGGGCCGCCAGTTTGAGACCCCTGCTCTAGAGGCTTCTAGAAGGAAGGTGGGGAGGAAAGGTGGAGCTATCTGGGGTGTTCTGAGGAGCCCTGACCAATCCCCAACCGGGATTTGCAGGGGGCAGGCCTCCTTAAATACCTGGAGATGAACTGGAGATGGAGTATTAGGCTGTGGGGACCTTGGAGGGAGCCCCCAGTCTGGGGGTTGACCTTGGGCCAATGACTCAGAGCTGAACAGGAACCCCATACATCCCAAGGGGTGTCCTCAAAAGGAGCAAGAGAGGACAGCGGGGAATACTGCCAGGCAAGTCTCCAGGAGGGATCCATCAAGTGTGGGTGAGTGGCAGGCACAGTCAGGAGAGCTGGGAGAGGCATGCCGGAGAGGACTGGGAGTGTGCAGTAAGAGATGGATGTAGAGCCATTGGGAGAGACTGTAATATTACTGGCAGTGAAGTCAGGCCGCTGCAGCCAGGAGGGCTGTCAGTGTCTGCAAAGGGCTGACTGGGATCAGTAGTCCACCAAAGAGGGCAGCTAGCACCAGAACTTTCTTTTGCTACACTATGGGGGCCTGCGGTCCCTGCCTGTAAAAAAGAACTTTGCTAAGGCCTGGCTGAAACCAGAGTTAGGCCTAACCATGTGCTAGCTGCGCCTGAAGAATTGTGCTGAAGGGAGAAAGAGAGTCTGCAGCAAGTGTTGTGCAGGAGGAGAATATCTGAATTGTCCCATACCATGCAAGAATCTATTTCTGGGCATCCCATGAATTCCTTAACCCCATCCAAGTTATAACCCCTCAATAAAACAACAAAAACAAAGCCAATGGACTGTTCAGTGTCTTGGAGATAGTCAGAGATCGCAGACCTGATACAAGAAATGGATCAAGGCTGTGGACATGACACAGGAGGTGGTTAGAGGCTGTGGACATGATCCAGAAGGTGGTTAGAGGCTGCGGACATGATAAAGAAGGGGGTTACATGCTGCAGACATGATACAGGAGGTGGTTAGAGGATCTGGATCTGATACAGGAGGTGGTTAGAGGATGCAGACATGATACAGGAGGTGGTTAGAGGATGCAGACATGATACAAGAGGTGGTTAGAGGCTGCGGACATGATACAGGAGGTGATTAGAGGATGCGGGTATGATACAGGAGGTGGGTAGAGGATGCGGGTATTATACAGGAGGTGGTTAGAGGATGCGGGTATGATACAGGAGGTGGTTAGAGGATGCAGACATGATACAGGAGAATCTATAAAATATCACCACTGCCATTCTTGTCTGGTAACTGCTGTGCCTCTTCAGACCTCAAGTGTGGACATTACATAGATAGCAGCCATGGATGGATGGTTGGATGTTGCAGGGGTCCAGTCTCCAGGACTCAGTGTGACTGTGCTCACAGTGGAATGGTGGGAGTCTCCAGCAGCCATGGATGGATGGTGCAGAGGTCCAGTCACTCCAGTCTCTGGGACTCCGCATGACCATGCTTACAATGCCGTGGGGCTGGGAGCCCCCACAGGCTCCAGCCATGGTGCGGGCCAGGGTCTGCTCTTCGGGTCGAGAGGTATGCCTGCTGATGTGCTGCCAAGGCGCAGAGACTTAGTGCTGACTGCCGTCCATTCAAACATGGCGCCAGATGGCGCTATTACATCACTGACTCACTGCGCTTGCGCCCGCCAAGCAGAAAATGGCCAAGCATGTACGAGCCCGGCAAGCTTTGGAACTGCACATATTTTTCACTGGCGGCTGCTTTCCGTAACGGGCACTTACAGGCAGCCTGTAAAATTACAGACGTTTGGCAACACTGGTTGCAGGGCGGTTGTGGAGTGGCACTATTCAGGTGAATAGGTCATGTTCTGCAGGTGGTACTACCTTCCAAGTGTGTCAGGGGGAATCATTTTTGCATCACAGCCTCTGCATATACCTCGCGCCCACTGCTTTTGAGGCTTACAGTAGATGTAAACTTTGCCATTTTCTTTTATTAAATGGACCCCAGTAGCTTTATGCAGCACATATTAGCACATTATGGCAGACTCACCAAATGATGGTTGCCAGCCCTCCCATCCTCTCCAGGTCTTCCTTCCGAACCTAGTCTGTTCAGCTGCTTGAATGGTCAGGCCGCGACGATGTTGCTTTCACACATGCATTGGAAGTCACATAATCACGCCACAGATTTTGTAAATGTACCCTGACCTGCGCATGCACAGCTCAGTGTTCATTACCACTGATAGACAGGGAGAAGCATTTGTGACAGATGAGACCAATAGAGTCTTCTTTTTTTTTCAGTTCTGTTTTAAAGGGGAGCAGTTGGGGGCCCAAAACAGTGTCTTTTAACCACCACCCCCAACCACAAGTGTAAATAAGGCCTAAACCTGTCTTATGTTTAGCAAATAAGTGAATCTTGTGATTCTGCATATTCAGTAATCACTGGCAGTGGCACTCTTCTGTGGTTTTGCAGCATACAGTAGGTCAATGACTGATGAATGAATCAATGAATATGACCTCTATACAGATTGCTGGGACTTGCAATAAATTTGGAATAACTATACTGCACAATCACTTTTAAATAATTGCAGGTCTCAGTGACCCGAGCAGCAGTCATATTCACTGACATTTGCTGCAAAGCCTGCAATCAAACACAGAGGAATGGAGGAAGCTTTGAATCACACAGCTGAGTTATTATCATCCATAAAGTATGTAATACTTAAAGTATCCAGCTTTAACTGTAATAATCATGGCATGATCAGCAGACACATTTCATCAATCATTGAATCATGAGGTTTTCAGGAGGATCACTATGGTTCCTTGAAGGAGACCTCAGGGGAGTTAGTTCAGTCCATAAACATCTAAACTCATCCAATACAAGATGCATTTGTGAACATTATTGTATTCATTATTATTACAGGTATTTAAAAAGAGCCAGAAATGTACACAGCACTTTACATAAATTGTGCATTCCCATCAGTCCCTACCCTCAAAGAGCTTACAATCTAAGGTCCATATACCTCACATGCATAAACACACCTAGGGCCAGTTTAACACCATATAGTTATGTGTGCGTTACTGCCAGTTTACCGCCATATCGTTTTTGTGCGTTACTGACAGTTTAACGCCATATAGTTCTGTGTGCGTTACTGCCAGTTTAACGCCATTGTCATAAACAGGTGTGACCAGATTGTGTGGACTGTAAAGGAGGAACCCAAAACGCATGTAAAAGTAAAATAAGAATAATGTTTATTAAGATAAGTGATATATAAATAAGTAGACACCCCAAAATACAAACAGTGCTCAGCCACAAACAGAAACCCACAGACAACAGATAAATATATACAGGCACAGGGAAGTACTGAAATCAACACGTCAGCCAGGCCAGGGTCATACACGGGAAGATCAATAGATAACAAGGGCAGTTCCAGAATCACAAACGTTAGCCAGGCCAGGGTCATACACGGGAGATCAGCAGATGAACAAGGGCAAGACGGGAGAGGGAAAATAAGGATGGAAAAGGCAACAGGGGAACAGGGGAACAGGGACACAGGGACACAGGGACACAGGGACACAGGGACACAGGGACACAGGATAGGATCAGGTCACAGGGCGCATGGAAGAGAGATACCAAGGCCAGCATGTGAGGGCTGGCCGGGTATTTATAAATCTGCCAGTGATTGGCCTCATGTGACAGCTGAGTGCAGAAAGAGCTGTCTGCTCCACACTGCCGGGATCCATCCGCTGGTGGACGCCGGTACTGCGGCCCAAAGATGACATAACACCAGCAGGGAAAGCCTCTCCTGACAGTTACAAACTGCCAGGAGACACTTGCTGGTGGACCGCAGTACTGCATGCCAAATGATGGATCTTACCAGCGGACGGATCCATTCCTGACAGCCATATAGTTCTGTGTGCGTTACTGCCAGTTTAACGCCATATAGTTTTGTGTGCATTACTGCCAGTTTAACGCCATATAGTTTTGTGTGCGTTACTGACAGTTTAATGCATATAGTTTTGTGCGTTACTGCCAGTTTAATGCCATATAGTTTTGTGCGTTTTTGCAAGTTTAACGCCATTTACTTCTGTGTGCATTACTGCTAATTTAACACCATATAGTTCTGTGTGCGTTACTGGCAGTTTACCGCCATACAGTTTTGTGGGTTACTGCCAGTTTAATGCCATATAGTTTTGTGCATTACTGCAAGTTGAACGCCATTTACTTCTGTGTGCATTACTGCCAATTTAACACCATATAGTTTTTCGTGCGTTACTGACAGTTTAACGCCATATAGTTCTGTGTGTGTTACTGCCAGTTTAACGCCATATAGTTCTGTGTGCGTTACTGCAAGTTTAACGCCATATAGTTTTGTGTGCGTTACTGCCAGTTTAAAGCCATATAGTTTTTCGTGCGTTACTGCCAGTTTAACGCCATATAGTTCTGTGTGCGTTACTGCCAGTTTAACGACATATAGTTTTGTGTGCGTTACTGCCAGTTTAACGCCATATAGTTTTGTGTGTGTTACTGCCAGTTTAACGCCATATAGTTCTGTGTGCGTTACTGCCAGTTTAACGCCATATAGTTTTGTGTGCGTTACTGCCAGTTTAATGCATATAGTTTTGTGCGTTACTGCCAGTTTAATGCCATATAGTTTTGTGCGTTATTGTAAGTTTAACACCATTTACTTCTGTGTGCGTTACTGCAAGTTTAATGCCAAATAGTTTTGTGCGTTACTGCCAGTTTAACGCCATATAGTTCTGTGTGCGTTACTGCCAGTTTAACTCCATATAGTTCTGTGTGCCTTACTGCTAGTTTAACACCATATAGTTCTGTGTGCGTTACTGCCAGTATACCGCCATATAGTTTTGTGCATTACTGCAAGTTTAACGCCATTTACTTCTGTGTGCATTACTGCCAGTTTAACGCCATATAGTTTTTCGTGCGTTACTGCCAGTTTAATGTCATATAGTTCTGTGTGCGTTACTGCGAGTTTAACGCCATATCGTTTTGTGTGCGTTACTGCCAGTTTAACGCCATATAGTTTTTCGTGCGTTACTGCCAGTTTAACGCCATATAGTTCTGTGTGTGTTACTGCCAGTTTAATGCCATATAGTTTTGTGTGCGTTACTGCCAGTTTAACGCCATATAGTTTGCGTTACTGTACGTTTGGCGCATTATATTTCAGTATATTATAGTGTATCTGTGGAGTGTGTCTGTGTAGTGTGAGTACTCAAATTAAAGTGCACCAAACACCACTTTACATGGATTAAAGTGCATCTATGTACAGATTTCCACTTCTTCTTTACATTTGCTTATAATGTCTGGGAGGACAACAAGGAGAGGCAGACGTTCCCATGGCACTGTAAGGGGGCCAGCAACAAATGTGTTCACAGGCAAACGGGGACGTGGTGGTCTGTCCTCAGGTAGGGCATATATTTCTCTGTTTAGTGAGAGTTTGCCCATGCTATCCAGCCACAGCATGCAGAGGAGGTGGTGGAATGGCTTACTAAACCTTCCTCATCCTCCTCATCCTCTGTCACACAAGCAGAGACAAGTGTGCAGTCCCCTGCAGTTGCCAGAGTGGATAAACCTGCCTCCTTGTCCACATCTATTCCTGTCACAGCACACTGGGTAACGCTGCTTGCAACTCGAAAGGATGCAGGACAGGGCTCGATGATGCAGCTTGTTGTGCACCCACGTCTCCATACAGCTGGTGGTGATGTTGCCAGACCTGTGAGCTCTACCCCTTCCTCCTACTCCTCCGCTACCTCCATGCCGTCCTCTGCAGAATTGTCCTATGAACATCAGGTACCCCCTAAGCATTCAAAGGGATATTCCATGAGTCAGGCTAAAAGGTGCCATGCAGTGCTTCAGCTGGTGTGTTTTGGGACAGGAACCACACCGGAGCAGAGATTGTTGCAGCTCTGCAGGAACAGGCCCAGAGGTGGTTCCCACCACGCCAGCTGGAGCCAGGAATGGTGGTGTGATAATGGCTCAAACCTCCTGTCCACCCTTAGACAAGGAAAGTTGACACATGTGCCATGCCTGGCACATGTCCTCAATTAGGTGGTGCAGCGTTTCCAAAATACGTACCCAGGTTTGCAAGATGTGCTAAAGCTGGCCAGAAGAGTCTGTAGCCATTTCAGGCGGTCATACACAGCCAGTGCTTGGTTGGCTGAAATTCAGCGGGAATTCCACCTGCCTGTAAACCGCCTGATTTGTGATGCCCACCGGGTGGAACTCGACTTTGGCAATCCTGCAGCGGCTATACATGCAGCAGAGGGCCGCCAACGAGTACCTGTGCAAGTATGGCATGACGACAGGCTCAGGCCACCATGGCTTTTTTTCCCCACGCCAATGGGTGATCATTACGGATTCATGCACTGTATTGTCACCATTTGAGGAGGCCACAAGGATGGTGAGCCGTGACAGTGCATGCATCAGTGACACAATCCCTGTTGTGTTCCTGCTGGAGCATGGCATTATGGACATGGCACTGGAGGCAGAGCAGCAGGAGGAAAAGGAGGACTTCCTTTCCTCTCAAGGCCTACTTTATCCAGACACCATCATTCCTATGTCAGGAGGAATGCTTCTCAAGCCTCTGCAAATTTGAGACGCATGGGCAACCTCATGCTTCAAAGCCTGCGAAAGGACCTAAGAATACGTGGCATAAAGGAGAAGGATGATTACTGGTCGGCAACCCTCCTTGAGGACCGTTATAAGGGGAAGGTCTAAGCCCCCATACACACGCGCGGATTATCCGAGGACCAGGTCCGTCGGATCACGTCCGTCGTACTTTGTCCGATGTTGGTGTTGCGTACACACGGTCGGACAACGTTGTCGGAATTTTCGGTCTGCAAGAACGTCGTGACGCAAGTCGTCTTCCACGAGACTGGAAAAGGGAAGTTCAGCACCACGTCAGGCACCCATTGGGCTCCTTCTGCTGATCCCGTGTTTATCGCGAGTTAGTCAAAGTTTGGGGACTTAAGATTCGCGCTTCTCAGTTTTCTGACTCAGATCGTTACTGCTCTCAGTTTGTGCTTGTCGTGCGTATCTGTTTATTAGTGCGTGTAGTCAGTTCGCATTTGTTGGTCATTGCGGCCTATATCTTGATATAGGACGCTTTGATTTGCACTGCTTATTGTCTGCTCGTTTCTGGTATTCATTTCGTTCTTTCAGGCCTTGCTGTTTATCGGTGCTTTCTGTTTGTCCGTTCTGACCAGCCGACCTTTTGTGAGCGATGTTTCCCGTACGTACTCGTCGCCGAGTTCGTGCCGTACGCGGAATAGGTGTCGGGCTTTTAGCTTTGAGCCAAGACCCGTCCATGAACAGAGTGACGAGGAGTATGTGGACCAAGAATTGGTTGCTTCAGCGTGATCAGTTCTCGCACATGCCTTTGCTTCGTGAGATCCGGGAGAATAATCCTGATGATTTCAGGAACTTTCTCCGGATGACGGACCCCGTGTTTCACCGTCTTTTGGCTTTGCTGACCCCTTTTATCAGCCGGCAGGATACCTGCATGAGACAAGCCATCACTCCGGAGCAGAGGCTTGTTGCTACGTTGAGGTACTTGGCGACAGGGAGAAGCCTTCAGGATTTGAAGTTCTCTTCAGGTATCTCTCCCCAGGCCCTGGGAATCATTATTCCAGAGACCTGTTCTGCCATCATCCAGGTCCTGCAGGAGGACTATATTAAGGTAACATTTCTACTTTACTATTCCCTTCTATGTATGCTCTGTTTGCTAATGTCTTGTATTTTTGACCTCCTTCCCTAATTACCATGATTGCAATATGCTCTAATATGCTGTGCCCCTTTTCTCCTTCATGCATTTTTCCCTTCACTTACCTCACCAGCATGCTCTTCTGCTCCAATAGACACTCATGGCCTAGTCACTTAAGCAATGTATTTTGTCTGCTGCATAGTATTGTTTTCCCCCAAACACCCCCGAAAATATGCACAAATGTTTGCTGTGTGGTTTACTTCATGTAGAGCCCCTTTTTTTCCCCTTTTTGTTGGTGGGGGGGGGTGCCAAATTCATTCTGAACCCCCTCCCCCAACTGCTCTGTCAGATGGCACCAATCCTCTATCTGCTGGCTTTCCAAAGGTCAATACACACTATATACTTACCTCTTTATAGTGGGCATCTTTAGGGATGAATTCAGCAAAGCATGTAGTGCAAGGGGCTGGCTCCATACTTTCCATTTCCTCTTTTTTGGTGTTCTTTCCCTCCTATTAGCTTGCTAGGTAATTTCAGAATGTCCAAATGTGCGTTCCTTTTTTGGGGGGGGGGGGGGTGGGGATTTGGAATGTTATTTTATCTTTCCTGTGGGCTGCCAATAGTGTTAAGTAAGGAGGGTCTGGCCAAACTAGCACACATTATTGAGCCATTTTGGCAATCAATGAAGTGCAGAGGGTTACCTGTCCAAACCCCCCCCCCCAAAACCCCTAGTTAGTGTCAATGGCCCATCAGAAGTGGGGCGATTGATGGGGGGTGAGTCACCTGCTAGGGGGACCCTCTACTTTGCGTTGCAAATACTTTCCAGCTTTAAATGTAAAAGTCTGATCTTGTTCCAAGATGTTTAGTGTCTAATCTGCTTGCAATGTTTATGTGCAAAGTGACTAATTTTTTTTTCTTGTTTCACTCCACAGTTCCCTTCCACGCCACAGGAATGGCAGACTGTGGCCTCCCACTTTGCCACCCGTTGGGACTTTCCTAACTGCGGAGGTGCAATTGATGGGAAACACGTCCGCATCGTCCCACCCCCCCAACTCGGGGTCCTACTATTATAATTACAAGGGGTTTAATAGTGTCGTGATGTTGGCGGTGGTGTCGGCGACATACGAGTTTTTGTATGTGGACGTGGGGATGAACGGCCGGATCTCGGATGGTGGTGCCATTGCGCACACGGAGTTCTACTGGCGTCTCCAAAGTGGCAGTCTGTGCTTGCCACCTCCAGAGGAGAATGCTGAAGGACTCCCCTTCGTCTTTGTCGCAGATGAAGCGTTTGCGTTGACTCCCCATCTGATGAGGCCCTTCCCGATGAGGACCCTCACCCCAGACCAGAGGGTCTTCAATTACAGGCTGTCAAGAGCCCGCAGAGTGGTGGAGAACACCTTCGGGATCCTGGCCAGCCGCTTCCGCCTGTTTTTGACGGCTATTAACTTGGCGGAATACAAACTCAACCACATAGTTCTTGCCTCTTGCATATTGCACAACTTTTTGAAAAGACACAACACCAACTATGTGGTGACCGTTGGCCCAGATGTTGAGGGCCTTTCCAATGCCGACCTCACAGCCCTTCAAGCGGCACGTCCAGGCTTGCCCCCTCGAAATGCCCGCGCGGTCCGCGAGCAATATATGGACTACTTTGTGGGTAGGGGGGCCATTGCTCTGCCTGACGATGTGTGAGAGGCATTTTTTAATAAATATATTTTTTAAACAAACCTATGATTTCTTGTCATTTCCGTATTATTGCTTCTTTGAGATATACATTTTTGCCCTTTAGCTTCAACAGTGGGAATGCACTTTCTGGGCAAAAGGAGGTAACAGTCTCTTCTTCCCAAAAAGATTCTTCTCATGTTGTGTGTTTGATACCTAATCTTTGGTCTAGAGAAGGTTTGTAGTGCATAACTGACACCCAAAATACTCCTTTTCATCACCATGACAGAAATGTGTTTATTACCAAAAATGGTGTGCTACGTGTTTTCAAACAAATCACTGTGGGTGTCATTTACATAAGTGAAATCTACTATGCTCTACAAGTGCAGTGCAAAAGTGCCCTGGAAAAGAAACTTGCAGTGCAAACTGGACTTGCCTTTAGTAAATAACACCCATTGCCCCCCAAATCCTTTACAGTTGACATACATAATGCTTTTTTATTTGTAAATAAGGAAGCCACACATTTAGAAAATTAAAAAAGTTTACTTGCAACACATTCACAAGTGCATTTACAAACTTCTTGCCCAAACTCACAAGATCTTGGTTCTTGACAACATTGTTTACAAACATTCTGCATTTGGTAAAACAAGGCATGGAGCAAAACAGAACATAGGAACTAGGAAAGTTCAACTTTCTAAAGAGAAGACAAGATCAGACATGACTATATGTTAAAAGTGTGTTTGATCGTGCCTTCATCACATGGGGGGTCACCCCTGGAAAGTGGAAATTTAGAACATGCACACAATTTGGGTCTGAAAATGGTCATTAGATGGTAAAAAACATGCCTAGAATCTTCAAAAGTGCCATTTTCCATCATGGGGATGAATGGACATTTTTTGGGGGTGCAACCCCTTCACCACAACCACTTTAGGAGTTCGGAAAGTGGTTGCACCCCCAAAAAAACGTTGTCATTCATCCACCATGATGGGAGCTAGCACATGTGGACACAATGTGTGCATGTTCCAAATTTCACACAGTTCTTAAGTTGCAAATGTGTTCAGAAACAGCCACAAATGTGTGGGAATTACTTGGTGCGTTTTCAGATTTTTCCGAAAACATCAATGATGTTCTTCAATGTTTGTTGAACATCATTGATGTTTTGCTTTATGTCATCTAGATCTCGATTGCAGACCATTATCTCCCCGATGAGGACGTGGGCACTCTCTGTGGTAAAGTGCGATTCTTCTTCCACAACATCCACGTCACCTAAAAACAACCAAAAAAAACACAAATGTGTTTTGGAAATGAGGCAGGCATACATTGATTAGCTTACCAGTAGCTGTGTTCTCCCACACTCACCTGTTGTGGTGACAAGTTCTCCAATTTCTATGATCTCTCCTTCCTCCTCCTCCTCCTCCTCCTCCTCTGCTTCTGGTCTTTCCCCTTCTTTGGGAGGTGTTGGTTTTGTGGTTTCCTCAGACGTCACGAGTTTTCGCTCCCCTATGAGAAGGTACAAAAGGAAGATTTAGCAATACAATCTATTGAGGGCAGAAATAGGAACTGTCAAACATTGCTTGAAAGTGAGGGACAATATTTTTGTTTGGCCAGTTACAAATGACAACAACATGAATGTAGTCACTTTGTAAAGGTGCTAAACTTACTAGCTTTTTGGTAGAAGTTTGTCTGATGGAGACCCCCCTCTAGTATTCACTGGAGCACATGTGTGGAAAAGCATAATAAAAAGTGGGTTTGGGTGTCCCAGCACTAGTGCTCTAGAGTCCAGATAACAGCTACTGGGTGACCTCTCCTTTGCATTGAATAAATTGGCTTTACATTCTTGATGACTTTTCTAGTGAGAACAAACTTCCTTGGACCAAAAAAAACACCAAACATTGTATTATAAGTGGCCGAACGATCGAGGTTGAGTACGATCGAATGCACAGACGAACATGAAAGTGGCCATTTTCTAATGTACAACTTTGTCAAAATACAAACACATGGACCAGTATGCAAGCCCAAAATCAAACACAAAACACAAATACTTACTTTTTTGAAGAACTCGCTTGATCTTTCTGTACTGATCGGGCTCCCTCAGTTTCAGGTCTGACCAGCGTTTCCTCAGTTGCTCCTTGGATCGTTGTACCCCAAAATGATTGTACAGCCTCCTCACAACTTTAGACATGATCTTGGCCTTGCGGACATTGGGGTTGAGGTAAGGCCCATACTTCCCATCATAGTCGCTCCTCTTTAATATGTCCACCATCTCCAACATTTCTACAAATATCATATTGGAGGCCTTGAATTTCAGGCTCGGGATCGGGACGTTTCTGCCTCCGGCCTTTCCTCATCCTCCTCCTCGTTGCTGCAATATTTCGGGCGCACCTGCTGTGTCCCCGCCATGTGCTCTCCCCACTGCGCCATAAAGAGAAGGGGTGGGGAATAGACGAGAAAGATCGTCAGGGGCGGGCGGAGTTTGACGCATGCGCACTGTATATAAAACGTCACACGCCTGTGTCGTAGCCACGATCTGTGAGACGAGGGGAGAGAAAGCTCACGCACGAGACGATCGCTAAAACGAAGGTACAATTTGACGTTGGTACATAACTAGCCTAGACTGATTAGACCTTGAGGCTTCTTTATGGAGAAGATTAGGAGAGTTTAGCCAGACCTAATTTATAGTGTTTTGTGTGGTGTTGTGTCTTGCAGAGATTATGGACCGCTTCAACCATGTGAGTTTTCTCCCCCTCTTCATTGATAAATATCGGGAAATGCCCCTATTATGGCAGGCAAAACACCGAGACTACAGCAACAGACCAAAGAGGTACGCAGCCATGAAGAAACTTGTGGCATTTGTAAAGCCAAAGTTCCCCACGGCAACCGTGGAGACCTTAAGAATAAAAATTGCCAACCTGAGGAGTACCTATTTCCGGGAGCGCAATAAGGTCCTGAAGTCCCAAGCATCTGGAGCAGATGAGGTCTATGTCCCCACGCTCTGGTACTATGACAGGCTCCATTTTCTCAAAGACCAGGCTAATGTCAGGAAGTCACTCTCGACTCTTCCTTGCACGCGTCCTTCCATGCACGCCACCCCTGATGAGGCTTTCGAGGACCAACCTGGGCCTTCCAGTCTGGAAGATGTGGTCGAGCCCAGCTTGAGCCAGGTATAGTAGTTTTGTAACCATTTTTGAGAATAATGAATGATGTTCACTTAATTCAGGATCCCCAATTGCTTAGTTCCTAACGTGTTTGACATATCAACTGACTGTGTTGTAGACAGTTGGGGCAAGAATCTAAACTGCAGGGCTGAGAATTGTATGGTTTTCTATTTGTAAACATTTTGCAACAGTCACTAGATGAAAATTGTGTGTGTTTGATGAACAAATAACTGAAACTATGTCCCTTTTTCATACACAGGAAGACCTCAGCCAGGAGGTGGCTGTGGAATGTGGCAGTCAGGAGGAGGCAGGGGTTAGTGGCAGCCAAGAGGTGGGTAGTGGCAGCCAACAGGGGGGTAGGCGTAGGAGCCTGACTGTCTCCCAAGTCCCTCCCCTCCGCCTTCCCTACAGAAGGGCGAGAAAGATGAGTCAGCGCTCCAGCTGATCCGAGATGCTTCAGCCTCCCTATATGCCACACCCACCTACGAGGAGGCCTTTGGCTCCTTGGTTGCCAATAAAATGATGGGTATGGAGGTGGGGCAACGCAGCATGTGTGAGGGGCTCATCCTCAAGGTCATAAATGAGGGGATGGCTGGGGAGATGACCCCACTCACACATGTTTGCAATAGTGACCTTGCTCCGCCTCCTCCTCCTCCTTCTGCCACCCCACCAGCAACACAGCCACAGCGTGCAAGGAAGCGTGGAAGGAAGACCTGAGAGTGACGACCTGGATTCAGTCTGGTCTGAGAGAAGATAGAGCCTCTCGTAGTACCAGAGCCTGGGGACCTAGATGGCATCTGCTGCAGTTCCGGATGTTTTGGACTTCAGGACCAGATAGCACTCCCTTATTATTTAGATAGGTACTCCTCAGGCCCCCAATTTTAGACGCTTCTAAAATGATGGTTGCCGTGGGTGTCCAAGGCTTTGCAAATTCCCCAAGTTTCTTTATCTCTGCGTTCCTCTTTGGTTTGTTGCTGAGACCTAAATAAAGGTATTTTTGATTTGAAATAATCATTGCCTATTGTGTTTTACTTTTCTACAATGACAGTTTATTTGTGAGTAGGCAGGTACATTTCACTAATCATAAAGTATAATTAACAAGGGGCACCAACAACCAACAAACTCCTAGTAAATTTAAGCAACAAATAGAAATGTTAATAATGTTGTTTTGCCAAGTTGAGACACACAACCCCCCTCCAAAAAAAAAAAAAAATCTCCTTAAAATATGTATTCCAAAAAAACAACAAAAAGGACAAATCATCCAAAAATTATAACAAATATTCTTTTACGATCTGAGTAAAAATAAACATGTAGTCTAGAAATCATGACAACTAATAAAGAACTACCGTATTTATCGGCGTATAACACGCACTTTTTCCCCCTTAAAATCGGGGGAAAGTCGTGGGTGCGTGTTATACGCCGATACCCCAAAAAAAAAAATGACAAAAATCGTTTGCGGCGCCGAAAAATGGCGACCGCGGACGAAAAAGGCCGAACCGCGGACGAAAAAGGCCGGAAAAAGCCGAAGCGCGGCCGAAAAAGACCGAAGCCGGCTGTTCAGCGCCGCTCGTAGTCCCGCCTCCCTGCGCTCGCTCCCGAAAAAAGCAGGGAGGCGGGACTCCGAGCTGAGCCGAACAGTCGGCTCGGTCTTTTTCGGCCGCGCTTCGGCCTTTTTCGGCCGCGGTTCGGTCTTTTTCGGCCGCGCATGCGCGGTTTGTCTCGCGGCGGGAAATTTAAACGTCGGCAAGGCTGCAAATGACGCTGGCAAACTGCAAATGACACTAGCAAGCTGCAAATTACACTGGGCAAGCTACAAATGACGCTGGGCAAGCTACAAATGACGCTGGGCAAGCTACAAATGACGCTGGGCAAGCTACAAATGACGCTGGGCAGGTTGCAAATGACGCTGGGAAAGGCTGCAAATGACGCTGGGCAAGCTGCAAATGACGCTGGGCAAGCTGCAAATGACGCTGGGCAAGCTGCAAATGACGCTGGGCAAGCTGCAAATGACGCTGGGCAAGCTGCAAATGATGCTGGGCAGGCTGCAAATGACGCTGGGCAAGCTGCAAATGACGCTGGGCAAGCTGCAAATGACGCTGGGCAAGCTGCAAATGACGCTTAAATGTAAGTTTTTTTTTTCCCCTAAACTTCTCTCCTAAAACTTTTTTTCCTTAAAATTCCCTCCTAAACTTGGGGTGCGTGTTATACGCCGGTGCGTGTTATACGCCGATAAATACGGTAAGTTTGTGAGAAGTGCGGGTGAATAGGAGCAGCTAAAACATGTCATTCTTCTTGCATTGTAAAGAAAAAGAGAATGCGCTGCATTAAAGACATTTTAACATTGCAGCGTGACGAATGTGCTGTGTCGATTAGGAAAGGTAGTTTTACCTGACCAAGCGCTTCCGTCACAGAATTTCTTCTGAGCATGCGTAGCACTTTGTCCGTCGGACTACGCTACACACGGTCGGATTTGGTGTGATCGGACTTTGTTGTCAGAAAATCTATCCAGCAGGAGATACGACTTTGTCCGTCGGACAATCCGAGGTACACTGTCCGATGGTGCCTACACACGGTCGGATTTTCCGACAACATTGTCCGATAGGACAGAATCCATCGGAAAATCCGACCGTGTGTATGGGGCATAAGAACTCATCCCGTCCCCACAGAGAGTGCAGAAGATAAAATCTCTTGAGTACACGTTAAAGAGGTTTTTATTGAACGTTTTTCCTGACTCCAGTAGGTTACAATGTCATGGAAAACATAGTTTTGAGTCATCTGTTGGTCAAGAGAGGAGCGTTCGAGAAGGCATCCGCCTTAGTGAGGCATTTTCGGAATTTTTTTAGTCCTCGTCGCCCAGGGCTGTCAGCTTCCACATCCCATCGGCAGCGTCTGCATCACATGGTGGACGATTACTTCTGGGGCCAAAACAGAGATTAAGAGCTTTCCAGCTGACGATCCACTGACTTACTGGGTCATGGGAATAGACCACTGGCCAGAACTTGCCCAGTATGCTATTAACCACTTCCCGACCGCCTAACGCCGATATACGTCGGCAAAATGGCACGGGCAGGCAAAATCACGTACCTGTACGTGATCGTGCATGTGCCTGCATGTGGGTCGCGCGCGCGCCGCCAGCGGCGCGCTCGCGACCCGGTCGGGGCTCCGTGACCCCGGCCGCTGGTGTCCCGCGATCGGGTTACGGAGCTGAAGAACGGGGAGAGGTTTGTGTAAACAAACCTCTCCCCGCGCTTCCTACACTGACTGTCAGTGATCGGCTGTTCCCTGTCATCGGGAACGCCGATCAATGACGTCAGACGTACAGCCACACCCCCTACTGTAAAAAAAAAACACAACACGTCACACTGACACCTCCCCGCCCCCTAGTGGTTAACTCTTTCACTACAACTGTCATTTACATAGGAATCAGTGCCATTTAAATAGCACTGATTTCTGTATAAATGACAAATGTCCCAAAAATGTGTCAAAAATGTCCAATGTGTCCGCCATAATGTCGCAGTCACAATAAAAATTGCTGATCGCCGACATTACTAGTAAAAAAAAAATATATTAATAAAAATGCTATAAAACTATCCCCTATTTTGTAAACGCTATAACTTTTGCGCAAACCAATCAATAATCGCTAATTGCGATTTTTTTTACCAAAAATATGTAGAAGAATACGTATCGGCCTAAACTGAGGAAAAAAAATGTTTTTTTATATATTTTTTTTGGGGATATTTATTATAGCAAAAAATATTGCATTGTTTTCAAAATTGTCGCTCTATTTTTGTTTATAGCGCAAAAAATAAAACCCGCAGGGGCGATCAAATACCACCAAAAGAAAGCTCTATTTGTGGGAAAAAAAGGACGCCAATTTTGTTTTGGAGCCACGTCGCACGACCGCGCAATTGTCAGTTAAAGCGATGCAGTGCCGAATCGCAAAAAGGGGCCTGGTCCTTTGGCTGCCAATTGGTCCGGGGCTGAAGTGGTTAAGTTGTTGAGCTTCCCTGCATCCAGCGTGCTTTCAGAACGGGCATTCAGTGCTGCAGGAGGTTTTGTTACTGATCATAGAACACGTCTGTCCACAGACTCCGTGGACCGTTTGACTTTTATAAAAATGAATCAGTCCTGGATTACCAGCTATGAAGCCCCTGATGTCGATATCACTGATTAGGTCTTTTTGGGATGTGGAATCTCTGCAGGACTTTGAGGCTGCCTAGCTTTGAGGGTGTTCCACCATTTCATCTGGAAGAATGTTTTTGGTTTAGGTTTCATGGGCACAATAACACCCAAAGACCCCTTTTTCAGCACCTGTTTGACAGGTGCATACCATTGCAATTTTTTTTGCCTTTATCAAGAGCACCTCTATAGGGTTACAGTGGGAAGGTGCCACCGACACCCAAAGACCAATTTTTCTGCACCAGGTGCATATCATTGCGATTTTTTACTGCAAGGCAAATTCTTGCTTTTATCAAGAGTACCTCTATAGCAGGGGTGTCCAAACTTTTTTCAAAGAGGGCCAGATTTGATAAAGTGAACATGCGTGAGGGCCGACCACTTTGCCTGACATTCTTTGAACCATTAAAATTCGATCTAAGTGTGTTAGTCTGAGCACTAATACACTGCACAACTATAATTCTCTTGCCTTTGTGGCTGTGTGTGGTGAAGACATGAGCTTGGGCATATTATTTGGACATACTGTATTTATCAACGTATAACACACACCTTCGCTTTAAGAGGGAAGTTTCAGGAAAAAATCTTACATTTAAAAAAAAGAACTGTGAAGCAAAATAAGGGTCAGTGCCCATCAATGCAGCCTAATCAGTGCCCATCTGCAGCCTCACAAGTCCCATGAATGCAGCCCCACCACTGCCATGAATGCAGCCTCACCACTGCCATGAATGCAGCCTCACCACTGCCATGAATGCAGCCTCACCACTGCCATGAATGCAGCCTCACCACTGCCATGAATGCACCTTCACCATTGCCATGATTGCAGCACCCCCATTGACATGAATGCAGCACCCCCATTGACATGAATGCAGACTCACATATGCCATGAACGCAGCACCCCCATTGCCATGAACGCAGCACCCCCCTTGCCATGAATGCAGCACCCCCCTTGCCATGAATGCAGCACCCCCCTTGCCATGAATGCAGCACCCACATTGCCATGAATGCTGCACCCCTGTTGCCATGAATGCAGCACCCCCGTTGCCATGAATGCAGCACCCCCGTTGACATGAATGCAGCACCCCCGTTGACATGAATGCAGCACCCCCGTTGACATGAATGCAGCACCCCCGTTGACATGAATGCAGCACCCCCATGCCATGAATGCAGCACCTCCGTTGACATGAATGCAGCACCCCCCTTGCCATGAATGCAGCACCCCCCTTGCCATGAATGCAGCACCCCAGTTGCCATGAATGCAGCACCCACATTGCCATGAATGCAGCACCCACATTGCCATGAATGCAGCACCCACATTGCCATGAATGCAGCACCCACATTGCCATGAATGCAGCACCCCCATTGCAATGAATGCAGCAACCACATTGCAATGAATGCAGCAACCACATTGCAATGAATGCAGCAACCGCATTGCCATGAATGCAGACTCACCATTGGCATCAGTGCAGCCTGATTCATACCCATCTGCAGCCTCGGAGGGGACAGGGAGGGGGCGGGACGAGCACCAACAGATTACATACAGGATAAACTCCTGTTTTCCTCTTTAATACAAAGTCCAATGGCAGTGCAGGAACGGGACTTCTTTTTACAGAGGCCGCCGTGTAAACAGGAAATTCTCTTGTATGTACGGCACTCGGCCCGTCCCCTCCCTGTCCCCTCCAAGACAGCCAGCATATATATCTTTTGTGGTCCCCGATGCTCGGGGATTTTCTGGGGGCCACAAAAGATATACATGTCCAAATTACCAGGCGGGCTGTTTCTAAACCGGAACGCGGGCCGCAATTGGCCCGCGGGATGGATTTTGGACATGCCTTCTCTGTAGGGTTACAGTGACCAATTGCATGCCCATCTGCAGCCTCGGAAGGGACAGGGAGGGGGTGGGATGAGCGCCAACAGATTACATACAGGATAAACTCCTGTTTTCCTCTTTAATACAAAGTCCGGCCCCCTATGATGGACAGAACAGTCGTCCAATGGCAGCGCAGGAACGGGACTTCTTTTTACAGAGGCCGCCGTGTAAACAGGAAATTCTCTTGTATGTACGGCACTCGGCCCGCCCCCTCCCTGTCCCCTCCAAGGTAGCCAGCATATATATCTTTTGTGGTCCCCGATGCTCGGGGATTCGCTGGGGGCCACAAAAGATATACATGTCCAAATTACCAATTGGCCCGCGGGATGGATTTTGGACATGCCTTCTCTGTAGGGCAATTTTTTACAGCAATTCTTGCTTTCATCAAGAGTACCTCTATAGGGTTACGATGGGAAGGCGCCACCGACACCCAAAGACCAATTTTTACGCACCCGTTACTTCTATCCAAAGTCAAAGTGACACCAGAATGTATCCAAAAAATCTCTAATCTTGTTCCCAGTGCACTACATTGTGGCCTCATCATCCACACTGGCTCCCCAGCTGCTGATGAGCAAAGTAAAGGTAGCTTGCAGGGGAAATTACATTATTTTTTGGCTTTATAAATACATCTATTGCTGCAGCAGATTCTAGACATGGTACAGATATGCCACTTTACAGATAGACCCCCCAGGCACTATATTGGAAGGAATTTTTATTTTTTATGCTTTCACTTTAAAAATCAAAAAAACACTGCCGATTGTGTTTATGGGCCTTAAGACTCCACTACAAAAGAGAGTGACACTTAAGGCCCATACACACGATCAGACTTTTTGACAACAAACATGCAAATTAGCTGTTTTAAGGCAACATCTGACCGTGTGTATGCTCCATCGCACAAACTTTTTCGGTTTTCATCGGACAAAAGTTCGCTCTGCAAACAGACAAACTTTTCGGCAACAAAAGTCTGATGGAGCAAAGTCTGATCGTGTGTACAGAAAACCATCGGACTTTAGTCCAAAGTACAAACACGCATGCTCAGAACCAATGCAAAAGATCAGACAACAATACAGAAGTTGACCAAAGGGTGGTGGTAAAGAGCAGAAAAAACATGTGATTTGGTGAAAGTTGGATGAAAAAGTCCTGCCGCGTGTATGCACTACAAGTTTACGGCCAAGGCCCTTTGGACAGAAATCCACGGAAAAGTTTGTTTAAAGTCCGATCATGTGTACGAGGCTTAAGAATCACTACTTCAGTAAAAGTGTAGAGAACATAAACAGCTGCTTGTTATTATCCTTTTAAACAGCATTCTACTCAGTGAAGTCCAGGGTAGCTCTGGTAACACAGGTGAACAGCTGAAAGGATCAAAGCACAAGGGGCAACCGCACTGGAATTGCAGTACTCTGGTAGCAATTGGGGAGGAGATCTCCACAGAAGTTGGGTCTTTCAGAGGAATTGCGTCCTATTAGGCTCTCGACTGGCTTCCGGCACATCATTCCCGCTCAAAAATCTAGGAAGTCAGAGTATGTCCAAATTCTTTTGTGGGCTCTGTGGACCATAGGTCTGTAGGACCCCCAAAAGAAAGGTCGAACATAACATAGTAGGGTGAGCAGCCTGTCAATTAATAAACTGTGTGGTTATATCTACAGACCACTTTACTTAAAGTGGTAGTAAACCGCATCAAAAATAAATAAATAGGCTCCGGGCAATTTAAGTCATAATGTGCTAGTATGCTCCCTGACAGAGTCTGGTTAACATAGACTCTTCATGATCCCCGTAACGGGCAGACGAGTGCCAGTATTAAACGTATAGAACCGGTCTGTCCCCCCCCCCCCCCAAAAGAAGGTGGATTCCACTTTGTCAATTATTCTCTGGGTGGAAACGGAAGATAAATCTTATCTGTTTGCACTTCCTAGTCTGTAAACTTTAATGCATGTATAACTGTCATATCCGAAATACTTGTGTATTATGCTGAATAAGCTGTTGTTCTGTGTTGTTTTTTGAAAATAAATAAACTTTATGTTAAAAAAAAAAAAAGATTTCACTGTGTCTGGTATGTTAGAAGAACAACAACGTGTAATGTAAAGTTGTTAATAAACTAACAATACTGTATGCGTTATACCTATCTATGCAGCAGGCGGCGCTGTGGTATTATAGTGTATAGTTCTTATATTCTATGATATAACAGGATGTATTATCTGTCTATGCTCAATGCACTCCTTTGGGTTCTCTTCCTGTTCCATGATGTTAAAAGGCATGCAATGTATTTCTCAATGAAAGTAAAGCTAATTGGTTAAACAAGAAGCTTCCAGCTCATAATTATTCAATAACCTGACAATAGGTTATGAGTCCCAGGCACCCCGGCATTGGAGAGGATACCCCAGCGCACCCAGCAGCGCCCAAGGCACAAAAAAAAGAGAATTATGCAAGACAGTGAGTACAGTGAGTCTGTGAATACTATATGCAAGCAGATGAAAGATGGCAAGTGGTTCAGATATGAAGTTTGCAACAGCAAAGCTGAACAATGCCAATTAACAGCTATGGAAGTTTAAACTGGAAGTGTTTCTCAGCAAGGATGACTTGTGGCAAGTGCTGAATACAGACAGACCCACACATGGAGAGACGGAGGACTGGGATAGGAAGAACAGACAGGCAAAAGCAATTATAAGCTTACTAGTGGAAGATGACCAGCTCATCTACATAAAAACAGAGAAAACAGCCAAAGGTATGTGGACTAACATAGTAGGGTGCATGAGCGTTCAAGTCTAAACAGCAAGTTATTTCTGCTAAGGAAGCTATATATAAGATGAGACTAGAAGAAGGCCAGCAAATGTGTGACCACGTGAAAGCTATGCTAGAGATCATAGAGCAGCTGCGTGCTATCGGAGAGGACAAAGATAACCATATTGTTGCCCTCCTCTGCACCCTTCCAGAGACATATACTGCTCTTATTATTGCTTTAGAAACCAGACCCGAGCAGGAACTAAAACTGGAATATGTCAAAGGGAAATTAATTTATGAGTATGACAGAAGGAAAAAAAATACGCACCATGATGATAAAGCTCTTAAGATGTACAAAGGTACAAAGTGCAACAAAGAAAGCAGAGCCTGTTTTTCGCTGTAAAAGGACCGGTCACTTAAAAAGGGATTGTTTTATCTGGAAAGCCGAGCAGCAAAAGCTAGAGCTATATACAAAAAAAAAGAGTCAAAGCAGCCACAAAGGAAACGGAAGACACTTCATGGAGTGGCACCTTTAAAGTAACACAGAACAGCAAGCCACATGGCTGGTGCATAGACTCAGGAGCGACAAGCCACATGACTAGTGATGAGACCTTCTTCACAAACATTGATTACAATGCAAAAGACAAAGTTTTCCTAGCAAACGGGAAAAGCATCACATCCGAAGGTAAAGACCAGGGCTTTCTGAACTGCATTACACCACAAGGAGGTCATCACAATATAATTGTAAAAACTTGTACTTGTAAAGAAAGTGCTGTATGTTCCAGAACTAGAAGGCAGCCTTCTATCAGTGAAAAGTCTTGCAAACAACAATCTCACAGTTACGTTTCAGGGTGTTGAATGCACAATTCACAATAATAAGCAATTCCTTGCAAAAGAAAAACTGAATGATCACCTATACAGGCTCATCACTACAGACCAGCAAGCCAATATAGTCTCTAATGACCTACAAAGCAAATGTATTCACTTATGGCACAGGTAGCTGTGGCACAGAAGTCCAGAAGCCATTCAGGACATTATAAAGAGAGGCTTATCAGAAGATTTGACAATAATGCCTTGCAAAGTGCTCATGAAATGCAAGTGCTGTATTGAAGCAAAAGCCACATGTGCTCCCCTTCCACAGGCATCTCAAAGAAAAACTACCCACCCCCTGCAGCTCATACACAAGTGTGAGGTATGTGGTCCAATGAAAACCCCAACATCAGGCGGGAACAGATATCTACTGACATTCATCTGATGAAACACAAAAATGAAACAGAAAAACTTCAAGAGTTCGTTGCCATGTCTAGCAAAAATTCCAACGCAAACCACGAATAATACACACCAACAATGGTGGGGAATACATAAGTAAAGAAGTGGAGGAAATAGGAAAACTGCCAAAACATGAACCCAATAAAGCCAAAAGGCATGTGATGTATTTCTCCATGAAAGTAAAGCTAATTGCTGAAACAAAAAGCTTCCAGATCATAACTATTCAATAACCTGCAAATATTGTATACACCTGATGTTCACATACTGTATATTATCCTATCCTATACATGCCCATGAACACGAGGAAGCAAATATCTATGGGAACTCAAAAAAGAGCAGAACTTGCACCATGGAGGAAAAAAATGACGTTAGCAGCTACAAATACTGTAGCTGCTGACTTTTAATATAAAGACACTTACCTGTCCAGGAAGCCTTCAATGTCGGCACCCCAAGCCGATCCGTTCATCTCAGTGGTTCTCAACCTTCTAGTGCCGTGACCCCTTGCTAAAATTTCCCAAGTTGTGGGGACCCCAACAGTAAAATTATTTTTGTAGCAGGGGTTGTCAGCACCCAAGGCAAGCCAAGTAATTTGCCCCCCTAACCCACGAACATTTAGTGCTCCCTGAGTCCCTTCCACTGGTACAGTATTAAAACCCTTTATGGTACATTTTGGGATGTATCACTCTCTCTTTATTCTTTCTCTCCCTTTTTCTTTGTCCCTCCCCCTCTTTTCATCTCCCTTCCATGTATTCTCTATTTTTATTCCTTATCTTACTCCTTGGTGGGGGGAATGGGATGAGTGGCAGTGCTGGGGGGAGTTCTGATCAGCCAACTTAGGTGCTCTTGTTTGAGGTCATCTGCTGATCTGAGAACTGTAGTGGGGACTTTTAATGGCAAATCTAATCACAGGTAGTGTTACTCACTAGGGATGAGCCGAACACCCCCGGGTTCGGTTCGCACCAGAACCTGCGAACGGACCGAAAGTTTGCACGAACGTTAGAACCCTATTAGTTACAATGGACGCGAACGTTCGAAATCTAAAGTGCTAATTATAAAGGCCAATATGCATGTTATTGTTATAAAAAAAGGTTTGGGGACCCGGGTCCTGCCCCAGGGGACATGTATCAATGCAAAAAGAAGTTTTAAAAACGGAAGTTTTTTCTGGAGCAGTGATTTTAATGATGCATAAAGTAAAAAAAAAAAAAAAGTGAAATATTCCTTTAAATATGGTACCTGGGGGTGTCTAAAGTATGCCTGTGAAGTGACATGTGTTTCCTGTGTTTAAAACTGTCCCTGCACAAAATGACATTTGTAAAGGAAAAAAAGAAGCCATTTAAAACTGCTTGCGGCTTTAATGTCATATCTTGTCCAGGCAATATGGATGAAAATCTTTGAGAAAAATGGCATGGCTACCCCATCCCCACCCCAGCCTATTACCAGCCCCTTTGAGTCTTGTATGGCTATTAAGGGGAATCCTGCACTCAAAATAAAACCCTATACCTAAAACCCTATATACTCTGAACCGCAGTATACAGGCGGTGGAAACAAGACAGGGACTGTAGGTATATACTGTATGTATGTATGTATGTATGTATGTATGTATGTATGTATGTATGGACTGTTGGTGTATACTGTGCTGTGCTGGGAGGCACACAAAACACACTAACTCCTGCAGATGGCTGTCTTAGGTGACAACAGGGCAGATACAGTGTAAGGTGGTTTAGTGTGCTACTGCTGTGCTATACTCACACAGCACACACACACACACACACACCAACTCCTGCAGATGGCTGGATTGGTAAAGAACAGCACTGAGAAGAACACACTATCCCTGCCTATTTTTCCTCTATCCCTACACTTTCCCCACAAGCAAAAGCTGAGAAGAATACACTATTTCTGCCTATTGTTCCTCTTTTCATACACTTTCCCCACAAAGAAATGATTCACATATAGTGTGTACATGTACAGTACACTGTCACTGTTCCTCAAGCCGGAACACTACACGAGGCCGCCGGCGCGGCGGCCTTATATAGTGTGGGGCGAGTACTAAACCCCCTGAGCTATAATTGACCACAGGCATCCTGCCTGTGGCCAATTATTGCTCTCCTTGCCGCTGGCTCTATGATTGGCCAAGCATGCGGGGTCACAGTGCATGCTTGGCCAATCATCAGCCAGCAATGCACTGCGACTGGCGCAGTGCATTGTGGACCGCTCGTATCACACGAATTTGATGCGAACGGCCCTCAGAGTTCTGCCCTCGACGAGTGGACGAATGCCCGATGTTCGATTCGAACACCGGGCCCATCCCTATTACTCACTGTGTCTCCGGCTTTGTGGTGTCGCGTAGCAGTGACGCACTATGTCAGGAAATCAGGAGATAGGGTCCCCTCCAGCCCCTCCCACTTCACATTCCTCACCAGTCAGCAGACCTTTAGTCTCTGCCCCCCAGCCATGCCGGGAACAGAATGGGTGGCTGCGAAGAGGCTGAGTGGGTGGCCGCAGGCTCCAGGAACAGCCCAGCTGGGCAGCCGCAAAAAGGCTGGGAGAGCAGTGCGGGCTTCAGGAACAGCTGAGAATTTGGTGACCCCTGGCAAATCATCATTTGACCCCCGAGGGGTCCCGACCCCCAGGTTGAGAACCACTGGTTCATCGGCTCTGTGTTCAGGCGCCACTGCTAGTAAGGGAAACCAGCAGTGAAGCCTTCAGGCTTCAGAGCCGGTTTCCTACTGCGCATGTGCGAGTCATGCAGCTCTTTCTAAATGGTCCCATTGGCAGCGTGGGGGAGAGGAGGAGGGCACGATGCATTGTGCGGAAATGACGTACCTCGCTGCGGTGACATACGGCGGAAGCTCAGAAGAAAAACCCCAGAAGACTATACAGACAAGTGAAATACAAAGCTGAATAAAAGGTACATCCAACTTAGACCGATTAGACCATGAACACACCCTGCTTGATTGCTATGCATAACACTATTATTATACAAGATTTAGCGCCAACAGGTTGCACAGCACTTTACAACATGAGAGTAGACAATACAATTTAATATAGGAGGATGAAGAGGGCCCTGCTCGTTAGAACTTACAATCTAGAAGGCAGTATTTCTCTTGTTGTTTTTAATAAATGAAATATTATTAGTAATAGTACTGACTATAAAGCAGACTTGTGCTCTAAACCCGTTTTATGAGCATTCTTTCAAACATGAAACAGCTAGACAAAACCACTGGGGAATAGCTTAGCAAACTAATATAGACAGCAATATAAGCTGAGAAAGGACCATGTGCTTTTTTCTGTAACCTATGGAGAAGCAAATGAATGCCACTGCCTCTGTGGAAATGCAGTTAGCTGGAGATTATAACCTCTAAGTGTTTAAAAGCCAACCATAATATGGCTCAAGCTGGATAAACATTCAGCTGTTGCATTGTAATTGTGTGCAAGAATTAGGAGCCAAGATAATGAACAGATCGGAAATATGTGGGCACGTGCTTTCACCATTTTCACTTTTCATCATGGAGGTTTAAGCACTATATGAATTCCCAGGCTCAGTTAACAGCTTTATCAACCTCCCAATGGCTTGCACCCTCATGAATGTCCAGGAGCACCTGCAGTATGGGTTCCCTAGACAGTACTATGTACAAGTTAGTCCCGTGAACAATCAGGCAGCATGGTTTTGCAACAAATAATTCTCATTTCACCATAAGTCTGTTCTATTGACACCATGGTACATCCTATATACCCTTCACCTTTGTCTTTTTCTAGAAGGCATAGACACCACTGTCCCATAGGACATGGTCTCTTTTAATCTACCTCAGCGATGAGGTTGCAAATATCTACATTTTCCAAAAACGTCTTTATTCCCCAGTGGGGATATTCCAGTAGCCAGCCACAAAAGGCAACCACTTTAGTGTTCTTTTTACCAGGCCTGTTATTAATGTAGAAACAGAAGAAAACCCTCTAGGGGTGGGAGTATAAGGTCACTGAACAGACCTCTAACGTGTATGTATAAAAAAATATAATATTTATTGATACAGAAGAATAAAAATGGATGGGCATATACATCTTTATACTTCTGCATCAATAAATATTATATTTTTTATACATAAATGTTAGACGCCTGTTCAGTGCCCTTATAGTCCCACCCCTAGAGAGTTTTCTTCTGTTTTGTCATTAGGGATGATGGCACCCCACCCACTGTAAATCAGAGCTACACCGTATGTTATTAATGTAGTAGCAAACCTTGGAAAACCATGCCATCTCTACTCAAGGGACCCTAGTTTAGTGTGCAGGTAAGTCAGTCTGTTATTATGTGACAATGGTAAAGGGAACCCTGACCAGACATTGAATAAATATTTTTATGACTGCTCAGATCACACAAAACATGGCTACCAGAAATAATTTTGGGGTTTCGGAGGTTCATCGACTATCAACACTCACTGCTCTTGCTGTGCTCTACTATCTTCTCACCCATCCCCCCACCACCCCCCCCCCAAACAATTAATAAAACTGCCTTTTATTTCCCAGGCTTTACAGTACCCCTCAATATCTTTTAAAGTTCTGCCAAGAAAACACTGGATACAGTGACAAAAAAAACAACATTTAAAACAAAGTGCTTCCAAAAGTACTACATAAAAAGAAAAGTGAAAAATCAGAAAAAGCACCCTCTGTTATAACAAGGTATAATACACAGTATCGATGTTTTTAAAAATTATGCTGCTAAAATACCTTATTTAAGAGCGCTGCTGTGTGGTCACATGACAGAACCGCAGCGGGAGGGGCTGAGATTCCCTTCTGACATCAGCCAGGAGGTGACGTGACCGATGTGCTGTCCGCTCAGCCTCTGCCGCTGTAGTCCTTGCATCGGGGGAGGAAATCGGTGGGAGGTTACGTGACGGCACAGTTTCTTTCTATTTTTTGTTTATACCTTGTTATAACAGAGGGCACTGGCAGTTAAGCTAATTACTGACTTTACTGCCACACAAAATAGCAGCAGGAGGGGAGGGGCAGGTTTGGAAATGGCTCACACGCTAGGAACTGATAGGCAGGGAGGGAGGGGGAGGGAGGGAGAGAGAGGAGACACTCTAACACAGCGGGATGACAGAGGCACGTAAAATGACCACAGTATCATGGATCAGCAGCCACGATTACCACCATCAGTTCACATAGGGGACACAGGAACAGGCAGGATCAACCAGTTTTTTTTACAGCATAGAAAGGGACAATTACACAGCACACGCACTATGCTGTTTAACATGTTTAAAGGAACAAGATTTTTTTTTTTATGGTTACAATCTTTTTAATAGCAAAGATGAAAAGAGAAACAGAGAATGCTTAGGATCATAGGCAGGAAGTCTGCACTGTAGTTTTATGTTCTGCACTATACTTGTCTACCAACATGAGTTTTTCAAGAGCCAGACCTGGAGCTTTCCAGGTAGTCTTAAAATTCCGAATTTATTATATCACAGTTGAGGCATTCACTGTTTAGCAGCCACTTTTCCTGCATGCTTAAAATACTTTGTCTATTACATAGGTGCTGACAGGACATATGCACCAGGTTCTTGGATCTGATAAGCATTAACAGGAGTCAAACTGAAACTAACTGAAAAAGAAAACAAAAAACAAACAAGACTAAAACTGAAAGTAATCTCATAAAATGCAGGGGCCAAGGCAGCCCGTTGTGTATTGCATCCTGGGTGATACAAAAGAGTCATCCGGTAAATCAAAGGTTAGCAGCAGGTTGACAGGCCATGACAAGACATGTTTTACACAATATATATGTACAGCAGACATGCTGCAGCTGTATAAATATACAACTCTCTGAATAAAGGTGTAGAGTAGGACACAGAGGTAGCCCAAAGTAATTCCCATTTTGGCCACTAGATGTCCCTTTAGCCAGGGGTCAAGGAAGTAGGGTTAAAATGATTGTAAGGGTTAGTTTTTTATTTTTTATTTAAATAACAAACATATCATAGAATGCATTGAAGTGAAAAACCATGAAGGTTTACAACCCCTTTAACCACTTCAGCCCCGGAAGAATTTACCCCCTTCCTGACCAGAGCACTTTTGCGATCCGGCACTGCGTCGCTTTAACTGACAATTGTGCGGTCGTGCGACGTTATACCCAAACAAAATTGACGACCTTTTTTTCCCACAAATAGAGCTTTCTTTTGGTGGTATTTGATCGCCTCTGCGGTTTTTATTTTTTGCTCTATAAACAAAAAGAGAGTGCCAATTTTGAAAAAAACGCATTATTTTTTACAAAAGTTGCAGTAAGCGTATATTGATTGGTTTGCGCAAAAGTTAAAGCATCTACAAAATAGGGGATAGATTTATAGCATTTTTATAATTTTTTTTTTACTAGTAATGGCGACGATCTGCGATTTTTATCGTGACTGCGACATGGCGGACACATCGGACAATTTTGACACATTTTTGGAACCATTGGCATTAATACAGCGATCAATGCGATTAAAAATGCATTGATTACTGTAAAAATGTCACTGACAGTGAAGGGGTTAACACTAGGGGCAGTGAAGGGGTTAACTGTATTCGCTGGGAGGTGATTCTAACTGAAGGGGGAGGGACTTACTACAGGAAGTGACAGATCGTGGTTCCTAGCTAATAGCTAAAATGTCACTCCTGTGTCTCCAGCTCACGATCCCCGCTAGCCCAAGTACAGTTACGTGGTTTCGCACAGGGGAGCCAACCTGCCGCAGTAAAACTGCGGCGGCTGGTCCGGAAGCGGTTAAAGTGTATCTATGGATCAAAATGTAAAATTATATATTCATTTTCACATTGTATTTCAATTATTTCTAGCCAACTCCTATTAATGTTAACAATTTTAAAGTTTGTAAACTTTGTAAAGATCCCAATACATTTACTTCCTTGAACTGTGAAACATAGTTACCATGCCCTTTGAGTAGGTGTTGCTGTGTCACACATTTCACAGAGCCTGTGTTTTGTCAGATTAGCGAAGTGACGCTCCGTCAGCCGACTGACCAAAAATACTCACTGCACATGGGTTCCATCACTAGCAGGTTTGCTAATCTGACAGAACCCCTGCAGTCAGAAGGCGGCAGGGCCATCTTGTTACACCTAGACATGTGCATTTGTTTTCGTCTGAATGCAACTTTCGAACACCGTTCAAGTTTATGGGATTCGAATGTGAGAAATCAAAAGTGCACATTTTAAAGGCTAATATGCAAGTTATTGTCCTAAAATGGGTTTGGGGACCCGGGTCCTGCCCCAGGGTACATGTATTAATGCAAAAAAAAGTTTTAAAAACTAAAAAAAAGTTTTAATAAAAGTGAAATATTCCTTTAAATATCGTGCTTGGGGGGTGTCTATAGTATGCCTGTAAAGTGGTCCCTTGTTTAAAACAGCCTCTGTACAAAATGACATTTCTAAAGGAATAAAAGTCATTTAAAACTGCTTGCGGCTTTAATGTAATGTCTGGTACCGGCAATATGGATGAAAATCATTGAGAAAAAAGGCATAGGTACCCCCTAGCCCATTACCAGCCCCTTTGGGTCTTGTATGGATATTAAGGGGAACTGTTAGGTACCTGGTAGTGATGAGCCTGGCTTGACGGTTGGAGACCTCTCTTACAGCTCTGGTTCAGGGCCTGCTGGATTGGGAACAGCGCAGCCGTGAACACAGCGGGTAGGAGTGTCCGTATGGATGCAGGTGACCGATGCTGGGTGGATGCAGGTCTTTGGCCGGATGGTAGGACTGCAGATGATGGCTCGGCAGACAATCAGGGTGCAGGAGGAAGACCGGCAGCAGGAGCAGCAGCAGACGGCAGTAGTAGCAAACAGCAGCAGACCACAGCAGACAGCAGCAGCAGAGGACCTGTGCAGGGACACTGGGAGCAGGAATGGTCAGGCAAGCCGGGTCACAACAGGCACGGTAATCAGGCAGAGACGGCAGGCAGAGGGGTGGTCAGGAGACAAGCCAGAGGTTCAGCAACAATAACACAGTCCAAAGCAGGGTCAAACAAGCCGGGGTCAAGGAACGGAGAAGGCAGCAGAGTCAGACAGGCCGGGTCACAGACAGGATCAGCAGACAGGTTCAGGTTGGGGTTACAGGTGGGAGCTGAGACGGACAGCGCCGCATGCAGGCAGCTGTCCCCTTTAAATAGGGCCACTGGCGCCAAAGCGGCGCCGATCGCGCACGTGCACGTGCACGGGGGCGCGCGCTCCCGCTATTCGCGCACGGGAGCGCGCGCACATGTCCGGCGGACGCGTGCACGCGCCCGTGGCGCGCGCGCTGGCGCTCAGGGGGACCAGGGTTGCCCAGGTGCCTGCGCACCCTCAGGTTAACGTGCCCAGGGCGGCTAGAGCCCTGACATTGCCCCCTCACAAGGGGCAACCTCCGGGTGCCCACTAGGCGTCGTCTTTCTGGGTGGGAAGAAAGGAAGGTGCGGATTAGTCTCTTGGCGTGTAGGTTACATTCTGGTTCCCATGAATTACTCTCGGGCCCATACCCCTTCCACTTAATCAGGAACTGTCTCTCCCCCCTACGTCTCCTGCAATCAAGGATGGCCTCCACTTCATATTCCTCATTGCCCTGGACCAGGACAGGTCCGGGCGGGTTTGTTCCCCTATCTGGGAAGGGATCGGGCACATCGGGTTTTAGCAGGGAGACATGGAAGACTGGGTGGACTCTCATAGAGTCGGGCAGGGACAGCTCGTAGGAGACCTCATTGATCTTCCTCTTCACTGGGAAGGGTCTAGGAACTTGGGAGCAAGCTTCTTAGAGGGACAGGCAAGTTTAAGGTTAGTTGTAGCTAGCCATAACTTCTTGCTGTCCTCCTGAGCCTTGGCTATCGCTTCTTGAAGTATCCGGTTGTTGCGGCTGAGGAACGATGCTGTATCCTGGACTGCCGGGACTGGAGATTCTGGGAGAAAGTCGGGGAGAAAAGACAGGTGAAAACCGTAATTGGCAAAAAACGGAGATTGCCCTGTGGCAGAATGGCTGGCATTATTGTAAGAGAATTGCCCTGTCGTTGTGACACAACTGCCCCAACCGCTACTTCTGATGCATCGACCTCTAAGATGTATGGGAGGGCAGGGTCGGGGTGACTGAGGATGGGGGCGGAGGTAAACAGTCTTTTAAGTTGGTCGAAGGCCCTTGAGCCTCTGGGCCCCAGTGGAAACGTGTGCCCTGTTTGGTCAGCTGGGTGATGGGAGTGATGATGGCAGAGAACCCCTTAATAAACTTCCTGTAGAAGTTTGCGATCCGACAAAAAACCGTTGGATGCCCTTCTTGTCTACAGTTTTAAAAAAGTTTTCTGTAAATCTTCAAAGCTTCTTGTTCTTTTTCAACCAAACGGAATCTCGGCCCCAGGAAGGAGCTCGATGGGGCGTTTTTTCTAGACAAAGCAAGGTAGGAGGTGTAGTGGGACTGGAACTCAACCTCCCCAGTGGGCCAGTGAATCAGCGGGTTATGGGCAGGAGCAGTGATTTTAATGATGCTTAAAGTGAAAAAATAAAAGTGAAATATTCCTTTAAATATCATGCTTGGGGGGTGTCTATAGTATGCCTGTAAAGTGGTCCCTTGTTTAAAACAGCCTCTGTACAAAATGACATTTCTAAAGGAATAAAAAGTCATTTAAAACTGCTTGCAGCTTTAATGTAATGTCTGGTACCGGCAATATGGATGAAAATCATTGAGAAAAAAGGCATAGGTACCCCCTAGCCCATTACCAGCCCCTTTGGGTCTTGTATGGATATTAAGGGGAACCCCGCACCCAAATTAAAAAAAGGAAAGGGGTGGGGCCCCCAGGCCCTATATACTCTGAACAGCAGTATACAGGTGGTCCAAACAAGACAGGGACTGTAGGTTTGTTCTTCTTTTCAAAGATTTTTATTGAAAACAAGATTACGATAACAACAGAAAATACAAAAAACTGTTACTGTTACAAGCAGCATACGAGTAGATCTCAATAGCATACAGAGCATGTGATAACACGTTACAAACATAAGAATAGTTCCCCGGGACAAACAAAAGGGGACATCAAGATGTTGTGAGAATGTAACAAATTCGAGAGTGGCCCGTAACTATAACCGGGGTCAAGCCCCAACATACACATAAATGCGTTGGTCTACAGGTGCTCTGTAGGAGAAGATTATGGCAACAGTGGTGGTCCTTAGGGCTTGGAATGCCCCTGCCTTAACAGGAATTCAAGGAGAAAAAGGAGAGGATGGGGGGAGGAAAAGAAAGGGAGAGTGAATAGTAGAGGGGGCAGCGGGGAGCAGTTAGCAGAGGCTATAGAGTTAGAGGGGGTCATCCAGCTTAGGAGGGAAGAGAGAGAAAGCAGAGAGAAGAGAGGAAAAGAAAATGAGCTTAGGTATGAGTGTAAGTTTGGTCGAGTGGCTCCCAGAAGTCAGTGAATTTACACTGATATCGAGAAGGGTCGGAACGTAAATTAGGGTTCCAAGAGGAGCTTGTCAAAATCCTGGGGTAGGAAATGTTCCATCCAGGGGCGCCAAATCTTAAGATGTTGAGGGGTTCTGTCTAAAACCTTGGCTTCTATCTTGCTGTGAATCATTGCACGGGTAACTCTATTCTTGACTTCAGTGATATTAAGATTTGGGGTTTTCCAGTTCCTTGCAATCGTCTGTTTAGCGGCTGTGGTAAATTGTAACAGGAGGCGTAATTGAGCCTTGGTATAATCTTGCGTGGTGTGATTTAAAATAGCCAGGGTAGGGTCTGGGGAAATGGTATGGCCGAGTAATGTTGAACCCATTTGGAATATGATTGCCCAGAAGCGTTGGGCAATCGGGCATGTCCACCAGATGTGGAGGTGGGTGCCTTGCTCTTTGCAGCCCCTAAAGCAGTATGGGGAGTATGTTGGAGTAAACTTAGCGATCCTTGCGGGCACCAAGTACCAGCGCATTAGAACTTTATAGTTGGCTTCTGAGGCAATGATATTCTGGGATGCTAGTTTAGTGTTCGTCCAAATAGTTGACCAATCATCTAAGTCCAGATCAATATTTAAATCTTTGGACCAGGCTAGGGCATAAGGGGGCATTGTTGTGGTGGGGGAGGTCAAATGTGTGTATAGTCTGGAGATTATACCCGGGGCGTGCGGGTCTGAGTCACAAACATCTTCGAATGGGGACAGGCCAGTGTTGGCTATATTCGGGCCAAGGTTGGTGTGGATGAAATGTGAGATTTGAAGATATCGGAAGCACTCTCTAGAGGGCAATTGTGAACGAGCCTGCAAAGTCGGGAAGGGTGTAACTGTACCGTGGGAAATTAGATCCTGGAAGCCGTGTAATCCCGCCTGCGTCCAGGCCTGAAATGAAATTGGTTCAGTGTGGGCAGGGTAAAATAGCGGGTGACCTATGAAGGAAAGGAGTGGCCGGTGAGGGGAGGCTAGCTTGAAAGTCTTGGATAATTTGTCCCATAATTTCAGGGAATGAAGGGTGATCGGGTTAATTACAGGCCCCCGATGCGTCGGAGGCAGCCAAAGCAGGTTGGATATGGAGATAGGGTGTATATCGCCTCCAGTGCAACCCAAAGTGGGATTTCCATTGTAGCATGATAAAGGGTTAGTTGGGCTAACTGGGCTGCATGAAAGTAGTGTGAGAAGTTTGGTACCCCTAGGCCTCCCTGTAATTTACTACGAAGTAAAACTGGTCTAGAAATCCTGGGTCTCTTAGTCCCCCATATGTACTTGTATACCCGGTTTTGTATCACCCTGTGAAAGTAGGCCGGGATCGGTATCGGTAATACTCTATATAAGTAGAGAAGCTTAGGAAGCAGTGACATTTTCACCGCTGCTATTCTTCCCAACCAAGAGACACATAGTGGTAACCAGGTATTAAGCATTGAGGTCACGTTTTTCAACATAGGAATATAGTTCGCTTGGAATAAATGCGAGGGGTTGCTCGTGAGTTTGATCCCCAAGTACGGGATCGCGTTAGAGGACCAGAGAAATGGGTAGTTAGCTTGCAAGAGTTGAAGTTCGGGTTGGGATAGTGAGACATTCAATGCTCTGGATTTCGCCTGATTGACTTCCAGCCCTGAGACTGTGGCAAACCTCTCCAGGAGTTGCAAGAGGTTAGGAAGGTGATATGAGGGGAGGTAACAAATAAAAGGGCATCATCTGCAAAGAGGCACAACTTGTGTGAAGTGTTAGCTATTTCTATGCCTCGAATATTTTGGTTAGACCTAATCAGGGAGGCTAGGGGCTCAATTATGAGGGCAAATATTAGTGGGGATAGAGGGCATCCCTGTCTAGTACCCCTTTGAATTGGGAAACAATCAGATTTGAATCCTGAGTATTTCACGTATGCTTGGGTTTGCGTGTATAGGGCAGTTATCCATTGGAGGAAGTTGGGACCGAAGCCCCATTTCTGCAAGATGTAGTGCAAATAAGGCCAGGATACCGTATCGAAGGCTTTCCTGATATCCAAGGACAGGAGGTGCATGGGGATTTTACGTGATTTAGCTATGTGTTGGAGGAGGACTGTGCGGCGGATGTTATCACTGGCTTGCCTATGGGGAATAAAGCCAACCTGGTCCTTGGATATCAGGTCACCTATAATTGGATTAAGTCTCAGGGCAAGAATCTTGGCCAAGATTTTTATGTCCACGTTCAGTAAGGATATGGGCCTGTAATTGGACCAGAGAGTGTGGTCCATATTGGGTTTAGGGATCATGGCAATTATAGCAGTCAAAGTGTCGCGGCCAAAGGATTGCTGTTTCAATATGGCGTTGAAGGAATGGGCAAGGAGTGGGGCCAGGGTAGGGGCAAATTTTTTGTAGTAAGCACCCAGGAGGCCATCTGGGCCAGGGCGCTTATTAGGTTTGAGGGTTTTGATTGCTGCGAGGACCTCGTCGATCGAGACTGGTTCTTCTATGGACTCTCTATTGGCCTCCGACAATTTATTTAGGAATTGCTAGGTTATGAAACAGAGTTAAGCCCCATACACACGGTCGGATTTTTGCATGGATTCTGTCCGATCGGACAATGTTGTTGAAAAATCAGACCGTGTGTATGCACCATCGGACAGTGTACGTCGGAAAGTCCTATCTCCTGCTGGATAGATTTTCCAACAACACGGTCCGATCACACCAAATCCGATCGTGTGTACGGTTGTCCGACGGACAAAGTGCTACGCATGCTCAGATCACATTACAAGACCAAAGCTATTGGCTACTAGCCTCTACGTAGTCCCGTCGTAGGCAACAAACGTCACCAAGTTCAGAATGATCGGATTTTCCGACAACTTTGTCCGACCGTGTGTACGCAAAACCAACATCGGACAGAGTATGACGGACATGATCCGACGGACCTGGTCCTCGGATAGTCCGAGCGTGTGTATGGGGCTTTTCAGATAGGTTAGAGGGTAATGGGCCCTTTGATTCATATAATTTAGCAAGACGCTTACGGAACTCCGAGAGTACCTTAATAGGGTTACTGGTGATGTTGTCGGGGGCCAATTTGAGCCTGATAGGATTATGAACGCGGTCTGGCTGACGGAGGCGAAGAGCCAGGAATGTGTCCTGCTTGTTGGCTTTGGTGTATATTTTGTGGTCAGACTTGCGCATGTATTTGTCCGCAGATTCAGCCAATAGGAGATCTAATTCTAACTTGCATTTGTCAAGGGAATTTTTGTTGGCCTCTGAGGGGGAGGATTGAAACTGCAGGTGGGAGGCTTGGAAGTCAGATTCAAGGTGCTGCAGTTTAAGTTTTTTGAGCCTTTTGATTTGTGTGGCGACTGAGATACATTGACCTCGGATTACTGGTTTGTGGGCTTCCCATAATAGGGTAGGGGAGATTTCCGGGGTATTATTATGCTGTAGATAATCTGAAAGGGCAGCTTGTATGTCTATGCAGTATGATTGGTTAGTAAGGAGGGATTCATTCATGCTCCAAGACCTATCCCCAGATCTAGGGAGAAGGGAGGAGACCGTAGTGATAACTGCACAGTGGTCCGACCAGGTGATAGGGTGTATTGAAGAGCGGAGCAATATGGGAGAAGACGCGATCGGGACAAATATGTGGTCAATTCTAGAAAATGATTTATGTGGGTGGGAGTAAAAAGTGTAATTTTTCTTAACTGGGTTGCATTCCCTCCAAGTGTCCAGAAGGGAGGCTTGTTGTATCAGCTTACGAAATTGTAGGGAGGGGGAGAAGTGTTCTGGGGTGTAGGGGGATTTGTCTAGGTGCGTATGTAGTATTAGATTTGAGTCTCCACATATAAATAGGGTACCTTTGCAATATGTTCTGGTGACCTGAAATAGGTGTGAGAAAAAGGGGATCGGATTAAAATTCGGGGCATAGTATGAGACAAAAGTTGTTTCTATGTCTTGTAGGAGACCAACTAGTATAATGTACCTACCATTCAGGTCTTTTATTTCTTTTGTGGGAGTAAATGGAAGGGTATGGTGGAAGGCTAACAAGACTCCCCTGTGTTTTGTGTCGGCTGAGGCTGTATAAACCCTAGGGTAGCGGGAACTGAAAAATGTAGGAGTATGACGAATTGAGAAATGAGTCTCTTGTAGTGCTACCACGTCAGCTTTAAGGGTGGCAAAGGTTTGGAAGGCTTTGACCCTTTTGTTAGGGGAGTTCAGGCCCTTAACATTAAGGGAAAGTATGTTTAAGGGGGCCATAATAATGGGATTGGAGGGTTCTTACGATGGAGGGTATGATCGAGGGGAGCCACTCGACCAAGAGAGAGCAGACAGATTGAGATAAAGAGGTAAGAGTTGAGAGGGGGGTTTGGAAGGGGAGCAAGATAGGGGGTCGGACGGAGTGTAGAGTAAGTCATTAGGCAGTAGAGTTTCGATACAAAACGCCGGGTTGCCCGACAAAAAAGGGGGTGTTCGGATCCTTCAGCCGAAAAAGGGCTGGAGGGTGCGAGTACCAAAAGGCGAGGGAGCAGTGACTGCTCCCCGCTGCAGGTGGACGTAAACATAGTGACAATCCAATATAGAGAAACAGATGGGTGGATAAGCTGTATCAGTTAAGCTGACTGCAAGTAGGTCTACGGAGCTGGTTGGGAGCTTAGGTAGGAACTATAGGAGTATATACATAAATAGAGTCACTCATTAGTATTTGTTTAGACACAGACTATCCATGAGGGAAAAAAAAGGGGGGGGGGGGGCGATGGGAAGAGGGGAAGGGAAGGGAGGCATAGGGGGAGTGGGGAGGGAGAGGGGGGGGGGGGAAGGAGGGAAGAGGGATGGAAAAGGTGTGGGAAAGGAAACGGTAGGGGGGGGAAAGGGGGTGAGGGAGAAGGCGAGAGGGAGGGATATGGGGGGAGCAGGTAAGTGGTAAGGGAAAGGGTGGGTTGGGTCTAAAGAGATGTGTCGTTCTAAAGTGTGGTACTGCAATCTGAGTGAAGATACAGTGTTATGGTGTTTTACAGCGACAATTTTGATGACCCTGCGCTCCCCACGAGGTAGTTATCCCCGCAGGGAGCGCAGGGTGTCAAAGCAGCATAACTAGGTGTACATTACGTGTACTTACAGCAGGTAAAAATATGAAGAAAGAAAAAAAAACAAAAGAAAACACAAAAATTTGTCAGACATCACAATATTGGATTGAGGTATTACAGTGGTGACTGAACCTTAAGGGGCCTCCAAGGAGGCAGGCTTGTGTCCAGGACTTGTTTGCTGGGTGTGTAGGTTACATACCCAGCCGCAGTCTTCTAGGAGCCGATGAGAAGTTTGGGGTGCAAAGCACAGGAACCTGCTTGAGGAACTGGAACTGGACGAACGTTTGTCAACTTGAACTGGTGCAGAGTTCCATAAAGCGTAGTATCAAATGTTCATCAGGAACCTAGAAGAGACACAAGCAGGAGAAAACGGCAGAGAGAAGAGATACAGTTGATAACTCAACGTGGGGTGCGAGATTTCTGATTGAGGAACAGGTCATCTTCCTGATAGCGAGCTCCCTTTTCGGACAGAAGATGGTCCCGGTGGGTGTCGAAGTGGTGTCGCTGAATATTGCTGTGTCGGCATACGAGCTGGGGTGAGGGGTAGCATAGTTTCAGAATGCTGTATTGGGGGGACAAGGTGGAGATTTTCCAGCAGCCTTTGTAAGGAGTCTGGTGTGTTACAGGAATGCTGTTGTCCTTGGTAGGAAAACTGCAGCGCAAAGGGGAATTTCCAGGTGTATTTGAGCTGGTGTTGCATTAAGATCTGTAGTTGTGGCTTCATAGCACGGCGTTTGGCGATTAAGGGGGCCAAATAAGTTCCTCTTTCTTGCGGGCAGCTGTAAGGAGCTGCTCTTTAGTGCGGAAATAGTGTAACTTTACTATAATGTCCCATGGGGGGCCATCAGTTTGGCGGCGTGTGAGGGCCCTATGGACTCGGTCGAACTCAAGTCTTTCTATAGGGATTGAGGGGGCCAATTCCTGGAATAAAGCAGTTGTGAAAGACTGTGTATCTTCCACAGTTTCAGGTATGCCACGCAGGCGGAGATTGGACCTGCGGGAGCGATTTTCCGCGTCCTCTAAGCGGGAAAGCAGCGTTGCATTCTCATCTCTGAGTGCAGCCTGTTCTTGGGCATGTTCCTGGAGGGTGAGTTCTATGTCATCCACCCTTGTTTCCAAGTCTGCAGTGCGCTGGCCTATCTCGCGTATCTCGCGGGAAAGCCTGTTGGTAATTTGTTCAGATGTGCTTTTTAGGGCCTTCTGCAGCATGCTTTCCATGTGTTTTAAAAAGGCACTGAGGATGTCATGGAGGGAGAGCCTCCGATGTTAGAATCAGTCTCGTCCCCTTCATCGCTGTCCTGGGGGCTCGGGATGAGCGTGGCAGTAGCGTGTTGTTTGGCTAGGGCCCTCGCCGCCATCTTGGAGGAAGCGCGGGCTAGTGCTTCCTTGGTGGGTTTCGGCTTGCTTTTCCCTCTGTGGCCCGTAAGAACCATTTCGGGTTGTGCTGGGGTGGTTTGCAAGTCTGTCCTGGGAGACAGGTAGGTATCTGCTGGTTCAGTCTGCCGTAAGAGGTCCGGTAATGCAGCGGGGAGTGCGGAGCTCTAATGGGAGACGTCTGCCATGTCGAGCTTCGCGCATGCGCCCCTCTGTAGGTTTGTTCTTAAGTAGAATCTGTTTGTAATTTTGAACTGGTACTATTTTTAAGCTTTTTGGAAAACATAGGGAAGGGTTATCACCCCTGTAACCTTTGATTTGCTGTCTGTGCGCACCTGTTCAGAAGATTTCACCTCACTTTCTGTCCCAATGACAATTGGATTTTGAAAATTTGGGGTTTTTAGTGAAACAAGGAACTCTTACAGGAGAGAATTTCCCTTCCTGGGGGTAGATTTCCTCTCACTTCCTGTTGTCTCCTTCTGTTTGAAAGTAGGAGACGTTTGTAAGTCGGATGTTTGAAAGTAGGGGCCTGCCCTATATATACGCAGAAATTTGGGCCTTAGGTGTTGGTGTTGCCACAACATTGTAAGCCCTCACAGTTACTCTTGGTGGGCTCAGGAATGGGCCCTGTTGTGAAATATTAGATCAAGAATTGTAATTACATGCCCCTGTTGGACAGGGTCGGAAAAATTGGGCCTTTGGTGGTGGACGGTGTGGTGGTGTTTTCACAACACTGTAAGGCCTCACAGTTACTCTTGGTGGGCACAGGAACGGGCCCTGCTGTGAAATATTAGATCAAGAATTGTAATTCTTGAACAGGGGCAGAAAAATTGGACCTTAGCCACTGGTGCCACAACACTGCAACCCCTCACAGATACTCTAGTTGGAGCGCAAGAATGAGCCCTGCTGCAAAGTATTGCATTAAAAATTGTAATTAAACGCCCCTGTTAAACAGGGGCAGAAAAATTGGGCCTTAGCCACTGGTGGCGGTGCCCAGAACCAAAAATGTTCTTACAAGTTATCAGCATGAAAATTGAGGAGGAAGAGGATAGTCACTCAGCATAACAGGATAGTCACTCAGCATCAGCATAGGCAGTCTTGAAGGGATCTCACATAAAAAAATATTCGGTTACATCAGCATCAGGTGCTTGGTAGCTGGTGATCCAAGACTGATTCATTTTTATGAAGGTCAGCCGATCGACTGATTCGGTGGACAGGCGCACCCTGTGATCGGGTAAAAAGCCTCCAGTAGCACTGAATGTGCGTTCCGAAAGAACGCTGGATGCAGGACAGGCCAGTAGCTCAATTGCATACTGTGCAAGCTCTGGCCAGCGATCCATCCTCAAGACCCAGTAACCCAGAGAATTTTCGGTGGGAAAGGTGTCCAAGTCGGATCTTGCCCCTAGGTATTCCTGCACCATGTAAATCAGACGCTGGTGATGGTTGCTGGAACCGATCATACCTTGGGGCTGCGGACTAAAAAATTCTCTGAACGCACCGGCCACCTTCTCCACCGCTCCTTCTGTGACTGACCGAAGCCTCAGCAACACGTTGTCCAGGACCAGGAATTTGTAACCTCCCAGGCTCTGGAAACGCATTGCACAAACCTTTCTGCAAGGCCTCCCGAAGATGTTTCATCCTCTGCTCCCTTCTGCAATATAAGGACCGCAAACTTACCCTTGTAATGTGGATCAAGGAGGGTTGCCAGCCAGTAATGATCCCTCTCCTTGATACCACGAATATGAGGATCCTTCCGCAGGCTTTGCAGGATCAGGGAGGCCATGCAGCGTAGGTTTGCTGAGGCATTCGGTCAGGAGTCCTCTTGGTCACTAAAGACGACATGATCCGCAGCCACCTCCTCCCAGCCACTTACAAGTCCATGGGTTTCTTGGGACTGTAAATGATCCCTTGAAGACTGCTGCTGATGCTGAGTGCTAGGCTCCACCTCCATGCTGACACAATCCTCCTCCTCCTCCTAGTCCTCTTCTTGTGTGATCGGCGGGCCAGCAGGAACACTGTCTGGATAAAGGGGACATTGAGAGGTAAGGAAGTCCTCCTCTTCCTCCCTCTGTTCTGCCTCAAGTGCCATGTCCATTATTCCACGCAGTGTGTGCTCCAATAGGTGGACAAGAGGGACAGTGTCACTGATGCATGCACTGTCACTGCTCACCATCCTCGTGGCCTCCTCAAATGGTGATAGGACAGTGCATGCATCCCTGATCATGACCCACTGGCGTGGGGAAAAAAAAAACAGCTCCCCTGACCCTGTCCTGGTGCCATAGTCACACAGGTACTCATTGATGGCCCTCTGCTGCGTGTGCAGCCGCTGCAGCATGGCCAACGTTGAGTTCAACCTGGTGGGCATGTCACAGATTAGGCGGTTCTTGGGCAGGTTAAATTCCTTTTGGAGGTCAGCCAGCAAAGCACTGCCATTATATGACCGGCGGAAATGCACACAGACTTTCCTGGCCTGCCTCAGGAAATCCTGTAAGCCCGAGTACCTGCCCAAGAAATGCTGCACCACCAAGTTAAGGACGTGAGCCAAACAGGACACATGGGTCAGGTGTCCCTGTCGGAGGGCGGAGAGGAGGTTGGTGCCATTGTCGCAAACCACCATTCCTGGCTTAAGCTGGTGTGGTGTCAACCACCTCTGAGCCTACCCCTGCAGAGCTGACAGAATCTCTGCCCAGTGGGGCTCCTGTCCCCCAAGCACACCAGCTCAAGCATCGCATGGCATCTTTTTGCCTGCGTATTTGCGTAGCCCCTTGAACGCCTACGGAGCACCGCTGGTTCAGAGGACAAATCAGCACAGGAAGAGGCCATGGAGGAAGAAGAAGAGAGGAGGGGGTGGAGGAGAGAGGTGTGTCAGAATCACTACTAGTAGCATTTTGGAGGCATGGTGGCGGAACAACCTCCAAAACTACTGCATCCTGTCCTGCATCCTTCCCAGCTGCCAGCAGAGTCACCCAGGGGACCGTGAAAGATAGGTAACGTCCCTGTCCATGCCTGCTGGACCATGAGTCAGCGGTAATATACACCTTACCACTGACCGCTCTGTCCAGCGAGGCCAAGACATTGCCTTCCACATGCCGGTAGAGAGACAGAATCGCCTTCCGTGCAAAAAAGTGGCGTTTGGGAACCTGCCATTGAGGAACCGCACATTCCACAAACTCACAGAAGAGGACAGAGTCTACCAACTGAAAAGGCAGCAGTTCAAGTGCTAGCAATTTGGCCAAGCTAGCATTCAACCGCTGGGCACGTGGATGGCTGGGAGTGAACTTCGTTTGGCGGGGCAGCAGCTGGGGCAGGGAAATTTGCCTGGTACAATCGGACGTTGGTGTACCGATGATTGCCCGCAAGTATTTGGCAGTGACAAACCTAATTCTACATCTTCATTCCTCTCAGTGCAGGTTTCTGAGAGGACTGAAGGTATAGTGGGGTTGGAGATCCCAGCTGATGAGGAGCAAGGAAAGGTCCGCTTTGTTCTTTGGTGTGGGTCTTTTATGTATGCTTGCCAACGGACTGCATGGCAGGTCGACATATGTCTGGTCAAGCATGTGGTGCCCAAGCGGCTGCTGTTTTGGCCATGCGAGATACGCTTCAGACATAATTTGCAAATAGCAATCTGCTGCACACGTCTCAAAAAAGGCCCACACCAAAGAAATTTTGGAATAACGCTCAGAGACAGCAGCGCCCTGCACATGCGGAGCTCTGTGATGTAATGCAGTCGGTTGGCTGCCCTTAAGCTGGCCCCTCGTTGGAGATGTGCCTCCTCCTCCTCCTCTCTCCTATCAGGCACCCATGTAGAGTCAGTGACCTCATCATCCCCTCCCTCCTCGTCACTGGAGCAAACCTGGCAGTATGCTGTAGCTGGGGGAACATGACTGCCAGTTTGCTGTCCTTCTTGGGCACCCCCTCTTCTCTCTGGGCTCACATAACTGCCTTCCTCAAGCTGGGTATTGGATATTGGGTACCTCACACAGGTATTGGCCTGTGAATCTGCCTCTCCTTGTTGGCCTTCCAGACATACTGTCTTTGATGTATTGGAATAGGTACACAAGGAATTGTCTGCAGTCAGCTTTAGCACACTGACTTAATAAACTGCAGCTTAGCTCAATCAACTGCCAGCCTCCCGCTGTGTGAGGCTTTGCTGCGTCCGACAGCTCTTTTATAATGGAGGGCGGGGCCACCTGGTGACCCAGCCCCCCTCTGACGCACAGGGACGTCATGGGGACTTCCCTATGGCTTTCCCCACGACGTCAGAGGGGGGCGGGTGACCCCGGGCGGGTGACCCCGCCCTCCGTTATAAAAGAGCCGTCAGACGCAGCAAAGCCTCACACAGCGGTGGCCTCCCATTGCACGGAGCGGCCCAAGAAGAGACGCCGACGCCGTGGAAGAAGATGCCGGACGAGAAGACCAGAGCAAGAAGAGCGGATCAGAAGAAGAACATGGCAGAAGAAGATGGAAGAAGATGGTAGAAGATGGAAGAAGAAGATGAAGAAACCGAAGGATGAAGAAAGGAAGAAGGAAGACCAGAAGAAAGAAGATTTTAATAAAGAAATTGTCAAAGACCGTCTCCTGTCATTTTTAACATTTTTGTCACTTTTTTGGTGAAATGGTAGGGGTACTTTTGTACCCCCTTACCATTTTACACAGGGTGGGCCAGGATCTGGGGGTCCCCTTGCGCTCTCGTCCCCCCTCTTTTCCTGCGGCCTGCCAGGTTGCGTGCTCGGATAAGGGTCTGGTATGGATTTTGAGGGGGACCCCACGCCATTTTTTATTTTTTTTGGCCGGGGTTCCCCTTAAAATCCATCCCTGAAGGGTCTGGTATGGATATTTTGGGGGACCCCTACGTCATTTTAATTTGAAGCGGGGTTCCCCTTATTATCCATAGCAGACCTGAAGGGCCTGGTAATTGAATTTGGGGAACCCCCACGCTTTTTTTTTTTATCAATGACTTTCAATGAATGAATGTTCTCTGTGTTACGGGAGCCGGCAATTCATTAGCCGCGAGTGATTTTAAATAGCTTTTTTTCCTGCAAAAATGACACTTTGTGCAGGGACAGTTCTAAGCACGGGAAACATGCGCCCCTTCACAGGCATACTATACACACACCCCAGGTATGAAATTTAAAGGAATATTACACTTTTATTGTTTCACATTAAGCATTATTAAAATCACTGCTCCTGAAAAAACTGCAGTTTTTAAAAAAAATGTTTGCATTGATACATGTCCCCTGGGGCAGGACCCAGGTCCCCAAACACTTTTTATGACAATAACATGCATATTAGCCTTTAAAATGAGCACTTTTGATTTTGAACGTTCAAGTCCCATAGACTTTAATAGGGTTCTAAAGTTCACACGAGCTTTAGGTCTGTTCGCAGGTTCTGGTGCGAACCGAACAGGGGGGTGTTCGGCTCATCCCTACACACTACACAAGGCCTGATAATATGCACAAAAATCTTGGATAGATCAGCAGATTTTACAGGAATACTTGCATAAAAGTGCGTAAATGCATTTACACACATGCACTCATATATGCATAAGTCATTAGAAGAATTATATGTGTCTAAAGGCTGCATATATTTTCTAGCTCTGCTAATAAGTACATGCTTTCCATACAGAAAATATGGTTATGCCTGTGTGAAAGAATCCTAAAAGGCATTCTTGTGGACTCTTCCTTCCCTTACTTCTCTGAACCTCTACGTGGTGACATCTTTTGGGAACAAAAACTTGCGCCCAAGAGACAAAGCAGGGTCCTGAGGTAGGCGTGCAGAGGACTATCAACAGATACTGGTTAAAGTGTTAGGCAGGTCATAAATTGTATAATTTATAATATAATATATGATTGTATAATAATAAATTATGTGATTTCCTTTCCTGCAACCATGGATTGATAAGGATGCCAGCAGCCGCCCGCTAGTAGGAGAAAAAAAAATGCTGGAAACTTGAGCTTATCAGCGATTAGCAGTGTTTAGGAGCGTTTTTTCTCTGCTGGCAAATCGCTCCCAAAAGCGCAAACAAATCGGGTTTTTTTTCTGCTCCTAATTGCTGAAGCTTAACTACTTGCCTACCAGGCACGAACACCTCCTTCCTGACCAGGCCATTTTTCAGCTTTCAGCGCTGTCACATTTTGAATGACAATTGCGCGGACATGCAACACTGTACCCAAATAACATTTTTATCATTTTTTCCCCACAGATAGAGCTTTATTTTGGTGGTATTTGATCATCTCTGCGGTTTTTATTTCTTGCGCTATAAACAAAATAGCAACAAGTTTGAAAAAACATAATATTTTTTACTTTTTATTATAATAAATATCCAATTTTTTTTTTTTTAAACAAATTTTTTCCTCAGTTTAGGCCGATACATATTCTTCTACATATTTTTGGTAAAAAAAAATCGCAATAAGCGTATATTGATTGGTTTGCGCAAAAGTTATAGCGTCTACAAAATAGGGGATAGATTTATAGCATTTTTATTATTATTTTTTTTTTTACTAGTAATGGCGGCGATCTGCGATTTTTTTTATCATGACTGCGACATTGCGGCGGACATATCGGACACTTTTGACACATTTTTGGGACCATTCACATTTATACAGCAGAAAAGAGAAGTTGCGCTAGTGGTTGGTAGGTAATAATACCCTGTGGTTTCACACTCTAGTGAAAACAATTAAAGAAAGGTGCACAAAATTTCATACAAAGAAAAAATATATAAATATACAGTGAATATAATAATTCAAAATTTTCTATTTGGTGAAATAAAGTCCCACTTTAAAGATTTACTATTGATAGTCCACAAATTGAGCACATAAGTCCGATATATATATATATATATATATATATATATATATATATATATATATATATATATATATATATATATATATGCAGAAGCCTCAATCCTTCCAGGGGGATCCTGAAGTGGTGAAAATAACTCTAAAAAAATGGACACCTCAACCTTCCAAGTATTGTGCTTACCAGAAATAAGCAAAAGTTGTGCAATTGGCTTAAACCCAGCCTGGGCCTTTTGATGAGTCAAGATCCAGGAACTTTGAGTGCTCAGAAAAAACGTATGACCCAGCGTGTATATATTAAAAAGAAAAAAAGGAGACAAACATAGCGTAATATTGTCAAGAATGATAAAAAATAAAAATAAAAAGTGGAAAAAATAAAAATAAAAATAAGTTAATGAAAAAACACCCTGTGCGATCAAACAAAAAACTAGAGCGTGATCCAGCGAAAGACCCCTCCACCGTTTAAATAATGCGCTTACCAGAAAAAAAACAATTGAAGCAGTTGGCCTTAACCCAGCAAACAGGTGTATCATTAAACATGCACCAAAAAATCCAAAAAACAAACGACTAACTCGTGTCCCGTCACCACACAGAGGGGCTCCTTACCAGAGACTAGAGCCAATCAATGCATATAATCTCCCAGATAAAGTAGGCAAGTGGTTTGTAATGAATGGTCCTGGTCCACTTCAGCGATCGGCACTCACTCTCCTATGCCCAGCGGCTCATATTGACCCAAAGGAGAAAAAGTGACAGACCATAGTGGAATACCGTTTGGCAATTTTATTTGTATGTAAAAGGTAAAATTTGCACTTACAAGAATGAAGATCGTATAAGCATAAAACAGAAGCCGGCCGGCAACATGAAACAAAAAACTCCCGTCCTCGTCGATGGCGTGGTGACGTCAGCATGTACGTCCCAGACGCGTTTCGTCATAGGTTGACGTTTTCAATGGGAACGGGTAGCGTGCTGAATCACCACCATTATATAAACAAAAACAAGCCTCGTTCTGAGCTCCGTGTTATGAAACACAGACAACCATTTTGAGTATGGGCAAAACAACGGCTTCTGTTTTATGCTTATACGATCTTCATTCTTGTAAGTGCAAATTTTACCTTTTACATACAAATAAAATTGCCAAACGGTATTCCACTATGGTCTGTCACTTTTTCTCCTTTGGGTCAATATGAGCCGCTGGGCATAGGAGAATGAGTGCCGATCGCTGAAGTGGACCAGGACCATTTATTACAAACCACTTGCCTACTTTATCTGGGAGATTATATGCATTGATTGGCTCTAGTCTCTGGTAAGGAGCCCCTCTGTGTGGTGACGGGACACGAGTTAGTCGTTTGTTTTTTGGATTTTTTGGTGCATGTTTAATGATACACCTGTTTGCTGGGTTAAGGCCAACTGCTTCAATTGGTTTTTTTTTGGTAAGCGCATTATTTAAACGGTGGAGGGGTCTTTCGCTGGATCACGCTCTAGTTTTTTGTTTGATCGCACAGGGTGTTTTTTCATTAACTTATTTTTATTTTTATTTTTTCCACTTTTTATTTTTTATTTTTTATCATTCTTGACAATATTACGCTATGTTTGTCTCCTTTTTTTCTTTTTAATATATACACGCTGGGTCATACGTTTTTTCTGAGCACTCAAATTTCCTGGATCTTGACTCATCAAAAGGCCCAGGCTGGGTTTAAGCCAATTGCACAACTTTTGCTTATTTCTGGTAAGCACAATACTTGGAAGGTTGAGGTGTCCATTTTTTTAGAGTTATTTTCACCACTTCAGGATCCCCCTGGAAGGATTGAGGCTTCTGCATATATATATATATATATATATATATATATATATATATATATATATATATATATATCGCCCTTATGTGCTCAATTTGTGGACTATCAATAGTAAATCTTTAAAGTGGGACTTTATTTCACCAAATAGAAAATTTTGAATTATTATCTTCACTGTATATTTATATATTTTTTCTTTGTATGAAATTTTGTGCACCTTTCTTTAATTGTTTTCACTAGAGTGTGAAACCACAGGGTATTATTACCTACAAACCACTAGCGCAACTTCTCTTTTCTACTGTCTATCTTGTGTATATCCCACAATCAGTTGCAGCTTCTTCTTTTTTTAAATTTCTATATGGTTGTCTATTGAGAATCCATATACCCTCCCCATTCCGAGCGCAGTTTTCTCCCCCTTACATTTATACAGCGATCCGTGCTATAAAAATGCATTGATTACTGTATAAATGTGACTGGCAGGGAAGGGGTTAACACTAGGGGGCGCTGCAGGGGTTAATGTGTTCCCTATGTTAGTGATTCTAACTGTGGGGGGAGGGGACTGACTGGGGGAGGGGACCGATCGGTGTCCCTATGTACAAGGGACACACCATTGGTCTCCTCTCCAGTGACAGGACGTGGATCTGTGTGTTTACATACACAGATCCACGTCCTGCTCTGTTACTGGGCAATCGCGGGTGCCCAGTGGACATCGCGGCCGCCGGGCACGCGCATTGGGTCCCCAGCTACGCGGCGGGCACGCGTGCGCGCCTCCCGCGGCACGCGCGCACGCCCCCTAGTGGCCAAAATGTAGACGCCGTCATATGACAGCGTCCCACCACAAGAGCCGCACCGCTCCGCCGTCAATAGACAGTGGGCGGTCGGCTAGAGGTTAAAAAACACCGCTAGAATATGTGCATGGACACATAGGATAACACTATTTGCTTCTAAAACCAGGAAAAAAAAACTCAAAAACTGCTGCTAGGAGCATTTTTTTTTAAGCTAGTGTACATGGTGCTTGAGTGCATGATTATATTCTGTGTTGTATACTGTATTTACTACTGATACTTGGAAGTGAATTGCAAATTGTGTAGATAGGGAGAGTAAAGTGTAAACCCAACTGCATTCACTGAGATTGAAAAATTATTTTGCTTGTAGAGTTTTTGTTTTTTTAATTCTTTGTGTTTGTTGGGTTTTATTTTGTTAGGGTATTTTATTCCTTTATTTTTTTTTTTTTTATGGGTTCAGCAGCATCAACAGCAGCTTGAATCTGTTGAAATCTCCACAAAAGGTGCTCTGTGTTTGCAGTAGAGCACCACAGATTGATTGAGGGGCTTTTTAGACCATCAAAGCAAGACAGTTTACAATGCACCCAAGCACCACAGTTTAGAGTAAACTAAAGCACCACGAGGGTCTGCATGATGCCATGCAGAGTTGGGGCAAGTGTAGGTTGCAACCTTGCTCTCATTCTGCCAATCCCACCCCACCAGCTGTAGCATTGAGCAGACAAGTTTTGCTGCTACTACTAAATTTCAAGCCAGTGGATTCTACCCCCTTTCGGGAATTTGCAGCTTGTGCTGTAACTCCGTGTCACGTTCCCGGCCACCATTTCTTTGGCCAGTAGGCAGTCCTTGCTCTTCACCATCACATGAAAGGCAATTTTTCCATGTCGCTTGACCACATGGTCAGAAGCAAGGTTCATGTGAGCACAGGCAAGTGCTCAAGCAAGCATGTGCAGACCACTCGGTGGCTCTGCTGGCAGCCAGGAAGATTATGGCACACCGCTTGAACTTGTTCAACTGCTCTTTACAGCTGCTGGTGACAGTGCCAGAGCTTTCCCCTCCACCACCTACTCCTCCTCAATGCCCTCTTCCGCTAAATCATCCTCTGATCCACTGCGGGGAGTGGTCTAGAGATAGCAGTGGAGTGAGGACGCAGTTTAATGGAGCTCCCGACGCCCTCCGGCAGACCAGCAGATAAATGTGTGCTACATAGCATATAGCAGCCGGTTAGACAGTAGCAGTTTTCTCGGCATGATTACCTCCAGAGCGGGGAAAGAGAAAGGAAAGGAGACAGGAGCCGCATACCAACCCGGGATACAGTGATATTTCCCAGGTACACGGACAGTCGTCTTGCGGAGCCGCATAATAGAGACACAGAACGTCTCTCACTTTGATCCAGGAATGACAGCCTCATCAGCCACGGCTCCACTGCTGACGGCGGAACCGTCCGGAGCACTCCTGTGTGTCTCCCCTCCACAGCAGAGCACACAATAGGACGTACCACCTGGTCTGGGGGAGGGGGACATCAGAGCTCTGCTGCTGGCTATACCCACAAGAGCAGACATGGAGACGCTGATCTCTCGTATGGAGGAGGTGCACCGTGGAGACCTTCAGATCATCAGAGGAGAAGTGCAGACACTCACGGACAGGATCATCACAGGGGAAGCGGCAACATTCTCTCTGGAAAAAAGAGTTGCTCAGCTGGAACAGACACAAGAATCACAAACAACACAGGTCTCGTCACTACAGCTTCATGTGGAACAGCTTGAAGACCAGAACCGCCGCAATAACCTACGGCTAAGGGGGGTCCCCGAGGATGCAGGTGAGGAGACACTACAGTCTATTGCATTGAAAATTTGCCAGCAAGTGGTTCCATCAGTACCCCCCCAGGCTTTTGAGTTCGAGAGAGTTCATAGGGCTCTGGGACCACGTCCAATAGACCCCAAAAGACCTAGAGACATTGTCTGTCGCCTCCTGCGTTACTCCCATAGAGAGGTTATTCTTCGCAAGGCATGGGAAGTAGGAGAAATGGATTTTAAGGGGTCACCAATAAAAATATTAGCGGACATCTCCAGGAATACCCTCCAAAGAAGGGCGCTGTTGCGACCATTATTGGATAAAATTAGACAATTGGGGGGTACATACCGCTGGGGGTACCCTATCTCGCTTACTGTCAGGAAGGCACCCTGTCGTACCTCCTGTCGAACCCAGTTCGCTGTTCGCTTTCCTGGAAACGGAAGCAATACCGATTCCCAATTGGCTAAAACCAATACCGGGCCCAGGTCAGGGGCGACGGAGACCTGCCGAACAGGGAAGGACAGGACGGGCACCACAAGTTGTCAAGGAGCAAGGAGGAAGGAGGGCTACAGAGCCATCGGCAGAATGCTGAAGTATATGCAGGACACAAAAGCGCCAAAGTTAAGAAGAACACGGAAGGACTGTGGAGGGAGGGAGGGGGGGGAATAGGACTTTTTTCCTTTTTTTTTTTTTGTTAGTGTCTTGTAGTTATTGATGGTGAGAGGGAGGATCGGGGGTTGGGTTTTTTTTTTCCCTTGTCCACCCCCACCCCCTTTCCCCTCCTTTTTTTTTTTTTTTTTGGGGAGGATGCCTATCTTGCAAATTATCCCAAAGCTAATTTAGAGTATGCCGGAGTGTGTATGTATGTGTATGTATATCTGTGTACGTGTGTATGTATGTATGCGTATGTATGCGTATGTATGCGTATGTAAAAATATATTTATATATATGGGTGTGTGTATGTATGTGTGTGTATATGTATGTATATACAGTATGTTTTTATATTTATTTTTCTTTTTTTTTTTTTTATTTTTAGTATTTTCTTTTTCTTTAACAGAGAGGCCCCCACTAAGCTCGGGAGTGCATAATAGCTCCCCTTTTTTATGTTAGTACTAATGGGGGTCCCTCCTTTTTTTTTTTTTCTTTTCGGGGGGGGGGGGGTCTAAAATCCCCTAATCCCCGTGTCTCTGATGCTTCAAATATATATTTTTATAAATAAGGGGGGGGTAAGAGGGAGAGAAGGAGGGAGTATAATTTGGGAGAGGGAAAGAGGGGTTTTTTTGGGGAGAAGTGTGGGAGAAACTTTAAATTTTTTCACTTATTTTTGGGGTGTATTTACTTACTTTTTTTTCTTTTTTTTTTTTTCCACATGTTTCACGATAACTTGTTCACCTAAACACTTAATACAGAAATAAGCACAGAACGAATATACTATACAATAAGGATTGATAGGGGTCTAAAATCCCCTAATCCCTGTGTCTCTGATGCTTCAAATATATATTTTTATAAATAGGGGGGGGGTAAGAGGGAGAGAAGGAGGGAGTATAATTTGGGAGAGGGAAAGAGGGGTTTTTTTGGGGAGAAGTGTGGGAGAAACTTTAAATTTTTTCACTTATTTTTGGGGTGTATTTATTTTTTTTTTTTTTTTTTTTTTTTCCACATGTTTCACGATAATTTGTTCATCTAAACACTTAAGACAGCAATAAACACAGAAGGAATATACTATACAATAAGGATTAATAGATGTAGAATATTGTACATAACACATATTAATATTACAAATATTAATAATTAAAATTTTTTTTTGGGGGGGTATAAAGGATTATTTGCACCACCGAGTGGTTTATGTTATTTGCACTTGTTTAGTTATTTATATGTTGATTCACTGAGGAAAGAAAGAAAGAGCACAACCAATGATGTAAGAAATGTCACATACATGACCCTTGGATCAAGGGGTTAATTTAATCAAACTAGGGGGGTTGGTGGTGGGGGATTTATATTTATTTGGTGTGCTCCTTCTCTCCCTCCCCCCAGAATGTGGACATATATATATGCAATGATGGCTTTAAAAGCAGAGATGGGGACATATAGGGAGAGCTTCTTATTTTGATTGCGGGGTCTCCCCTTTTTTTTTTTTTTATTAGGGGATTGTGGAATGCTTTATAGAAGGTGAAGGGGGAACTTTGGAGCCCTGAAATGGGGCCCAAAACCCCAAACCCTAACATTTTATTTTTTATCTCTATGTATAGTCATGTTCAATCTCTTATTATTCCTTTAATTCCTTTTCCCTGTCCCCCCCCCCACCCTAGTTCCATCTTCTGACTGGCGCTTAGTGCCCTGTATATAAAAAGGATAAAGAGATGTAAGGATGGCAAAGTTTCTAATAACTACTGTATGTGTATGTTGGCACTATATTGACATTTATTTATTTATTTTCTTTGTTTTCATTTCCGGAGGGTATATGGCGAGGAGCCCCACTGCCCGGCTACCTCAGACCACCCCCCCCCCCCACGTAGGCCTGTGCTCACGTGGACCGGAAGGTCCAGTAGTAAGGACTTTCCCTTTGGGGTAGTTAGTTGAGGAGAGGGGAGGGGTTAATTAATTTTATTTTTTTAAGCGGATTGTCCGACCGTGTGTATGGGGCTTTAGTTTGTTATCATTTTAGTTTATTTTTTATTTTAAATTTTAAATTATTATTTTTTTTTTTCCATTGGTTTCCTTTTTTTTTTTTGTCTCTCTTTAGTTAGTGTAGGGAAACAGTGGGTTTAGGGTGGGTTCTGCCCCCTCCTGCGCCCCCCACCCCGTGCCCTCATGGTAAAGATGGATGCGATACATCTGACCTCGTTAAACGTCAAGGGACTTAATGTCCCTGAAAAACGGAAGATGCTATTAAGAGATCTGAAACAAACCCAGACAGAGATAGCGTTTGTGCAAGAGACCCATTTTAAAAGGGGAGGACCCCACTTTTTGCAAAATAAACTCTTTCCATGGGTATACCATTCCTCTAATTTAGAAGCAAAGTCGAAAGGGGTCTCAATTCTGATTGCAGGCCGAGTGCTCTGGTCCCTTATCGATACCTATTCTGATATAGAAGGCCGGTATCTTTTTGTTAAAGGGGAGATTGGAGGAGACAAAGTGACATTAGCTAATATTTATGCACCCAATACCTATCAAGATGTTTTTTTGATTAAAGTGTTTCGGAAGCTGACAAATTTCACAGAAGGGAAATTGATTCTAGGGGGGGATTTCAACCTCCCACTAGAAGCTAAAATAGACACCTCATCTGGCACATCGGCAGTACCACAGGGTGTAAGGAAACGAGTGATGCAAACACTCCATGAACAGCAGCTGATCGACGCGTGGCAGGTGATGCATACGGGGGAGAGAGACTACACGTTTTTTTCTAACCCGCACCAATCGTACTCGCGTATCGACCTTTTCTTGGTCCCACACTACCTGTTAAACTCGGTTGTGGATATCTCGATAGGAAATATAACCTGGTCGGACCATGCACCGGTTAAGATGCGTTTTTCGTTATCTAACTTACCTTATATTTCAGAGCGAAGATGGCGCCTGAATGAGAGTCTGTTACAAAATCCTGAAGTATTAGCTGATGTAGTGGAGGAAATCAGGGCCTATTTTGAGACAAACGATACACCAGGAATGGACCCAGGTATAGTGTGGGAGGCACATAAAGCGGTGACAAGAGGGGTCCTAATTAAACATGGATCCCGTATTAAGACAGCACGAGAGGCGCAATTAACAAAACTTTTTATCGAAATCCGGGCCCTAGAATTACAACACAAAGAAACACTGGATATACAAATTGGAAAGAACTTAGAATCACTTCGGAGACCGGTATCAGATCTTCTCCGGTTCAAAGCCAAGGCATCAATACAAGCTGGGAGGAAAGTTTCATATGAATCGGGAGGAAAATGCGGTAGATTATTGGCTAGATCCCTTAAGGAACAACGTATAGCAACATATATACCACGAATAAAAGGTAACGGGGGACAGCTAATGACAAAACCTAAAGATTTTGCACAGGTATTTGGGGACTTTTATACCTCCCTATATAATTTACCAATGCCAGTTACTACCTCCCCCCCTCTAGAGGAGTACCTTGTATAGGCACAACTATCGCAGATACCGGCACAGATTAGGGAGGAGTTGGAGGTACCAATATCAATTGAAGAATTACAAAAAACTGTAAGTAATGTTAAATCGGGGAAAGCGCCGGGTCCGGACGGACTGAGCATACAATATTACAAGACTTTCCTACCACTGTTAGGACCACAAATGATTAAAGTATTTATTGGGCTAGGACAAGTTTCTAGACTCCCGCCAGCTACATCAATGGCACACATATCTGTGATTCCAAAAGAAGGAAAGGATCCAACAGAATGTGGCAGTTACCGCCCAATCTCCCTATTAAATGTAGATTTGAAGATCTTTACAAAATTATTGGCCTCCCGTTTACAAGCATTCCTTCCCCAGCTGGTACATTTGGACCAGGTGGGGTTTATTCCCTCACGGGAAGCGAGGGATAACACCATAAAAGTGCTTAACTTGATACATCATGTTAACCGTATGGGTATTCCCTGTGTACTATTAAACACTGATGCTGAAAAAGCATTTGATAGGGTGAATTGGGAATTTATGTTTGGAGTCCTGAAGCATATGGCATTGGAGATCAGATGCTGCGATGGATTACTAGTGTATATGTAAACCCACAAGCAAGGGTAAAGGTTAATGGAGTATTTTCTGATATTTTCTCTATCGCTAATGGTACCCATCAGGGGTGTCCCATATCACCCCTATTATTCGCTCTTTCATTAGAGCCCTTTTTAAATAAAATCCGGTTAAACCCGGATATTACAGGGATACAAATAGGAGATGTAGAATATAAAATATCTGCATACGCGGACGATTTACTCTTTTCAGTGACTAAACCACAGATTTCTCTACCCAATCTTATGAAGGAAATAGAGAAATATGGAAGCTTATCAAATTTCAAGATAAATTATATGAAGTCAGAGGGTATGGGAATTGCATTACCTCCATCTTTGCGCCAGACTTTACAAACCAATTTTAAATTTAAATGGACAACACGGGCATTGAAATATCTGGGCACAAATATTCCACCAAATCTGACTAATATGTTTATGTTGAACTTTGTACCCTTGTTAAGTTCGGTTAGGGCCCCATTAGATAAATGGCACAGGGGACTCCACTCTTGGTTTAGTCGTTGCAATATCATAAAGATGAGCATATTACCGAAATTTTTATATTTGTTTCAGACACTTCCCATAGCAATTCCAGCTACTTTTTTCTGTCAAATTAACACGCTTTTCACTAAGTTTATTTGGGCTAAGAAACAACCGAGGCTTTGCAGACGTCTGTTGACAGATAGCAGTACCGGATGCGCTTAAATATTTTAACGCGGCACACCTGAGTAGAATTGTAGTTTGGTGCAGACACAGAGATTTTAAACTCTGGACGGCAATTGAGCAACAATTTAGCCCAATCCCTCTATCAAGGGCAGTGTGGTGTTACGCAGGATTACCAACCGCTCTTAAGAAACACCCTACGATAGGTCCCACACTCATAATAGGATATATGATGTGTAAGAACGCTAAACTCTCCTCTATGCGGTCACCATTATATCCTATTCTGGGAAACCCTGGGTTTCCACCAGGAGTAGAGAAGGGATCATTTCATAATATCCTGGAGAAAGGATTCTCGCAGGTCTCTCATTTTTTAGAAACAGAAAGCTGGCCGTCGATCGCTACGTTGACGCACCCGGAGGGCCGGTATAGGTTAAGAATATGGCAAGCATTGCAGTTAGACCACTTTTTTAGGACATTAGGACCGCCGGGAAATTATAGGCGGCAGCAAACGCAGTATGAAAAATACTGCGAGAAAGGAGATCCTCTTGGAAATATTCTTTCCAAGATATACTCCTTGTTGGTAGCCCCCCCCAGAAGATTTCCGCATACCGAGTCTCAGTCGATGGGAAAAAGACCTGAATAGGACATTTACTATCGATGAGTACCATAATATCATATATCTCTCATTGAATACATCAATTTGTACACGTACCCAAGAGATGAATTATAAACTGTTAACACGGTGGTATCGTACACCGTCGGTACTCAATAAGATCTTCCCAGAGGTAGCAGATAGCTGCTGGAGATGTCAGAAAGAGCGAGGCACCTTATTTCATATCTTTAAATTATGGAATGCCCAATACAGAAAGATCCAGCATTCTTTCTATTGCATTGCTCACAACTGCCAAATCAGAAATATCAGAAATATAGGGAATCAGTTTTGTGCCATTTGGTTAATGCCGCTAAAGCATGTATTACCCTATGTTGGAAAAATCCTAACCCCCCCACAATTGCAATGTGGCTTAACAAGGGAAGGAACATTGAAGTAATGGAAGACTTAGTGTTCTCAGCCCCAGAAAAAAGAGAAAGAGATAGGGATACATGGTCACACTGGGCAAGATTTATATATTCAGAGGAGGGGAAGTCACTTATGGGAAGTTAGAGAATAAGGTATTTGACTCTCCAGATTGGGTCATGTCCACTCCCGTGGGGGGGGGGGGGTGGGAGATGCAGGAGAAGGGAGAAGAAGGTGAGAAGGGTGGTGGGTGGATATTTTCTTTTCTTTTTTTTTTTTTCTTTTTTTTTGTTTATATATTTTTTTTTTGTGGGGTGGTAGGGGTGGGTGGGCGGATGGAAAAGTGGTTGAGCGGACCAAGACATAGGGATTTATTATTATATAATAGTATTGAGATATAAATCAAGGTTATTGATACCTATGTTATGGAACATTTAAGTTGAAGATGAAAATGTATCTAATGGAATGTTGTTATGGATAAGGTGGCATAAATAAAAAAAAAAAAAAAAAATCATCCTCTGATCCACCAGTCCCTCTTAAGTGTTCAATAGGCTATTCTATGGCTCAGACCAAAAGATGCCATGCAGTGCTTCTGCTGGTATATATTTTTTTTATTAGTAATGGCGGTCGATCTGTGATTTTTATCGTGACTGCGACATTATGGCAAACACATCGGACACTTTAGACATTATTTTGGGACCATTGTCATTTATACAGTAATCAGTGCTATCAAAATGCACTGATTACTGTGTAAATGACACTGGCAGGGAAGGGGTTAAACACTAGGGAGCGATCAAGGGTTTAAGTGTGTCCTAGGGAGTGATTCTAACTGTAGGGGGGATTGCCTCACTAGAACATGACAGAGATCACTGCTCCCAATATCATAGACTGGCTATAACATGAGAAACCTTTTTTAGTAAAACTGCATGTAAAGGTGCTCCATAGTCATTTTAAATACAACTTAGGAATAGAAGACTGCTCCTATTTTTTTTAGAGCTTGTCAAGGCTGAATAAAAAAAAAAACATATTTAGTACATCTCTGAAATAAATGCTTTTTCCCCCATGTTTGAAATCTTTTAACACACTGCGGGTACAGAAAAATGACTGTTAATGTGCTAAAAATATACTTTCCTCTTTTGCATGACAACAACTGCTCTGAATTCTTGAATGTCAACCCTGCCTGCTTCATTTCTAATGATTTACAAAGAACACAGAGCTCTCCTCATTCCTCCCCTCGCATATCCATAACCCGTCCTTGCGCACAGGCTGAGAACAAAAAATGATTTACTCACATGATTTCTGGCAAAGACATTTCTTTTATTTTTTTGCACTTGTCGTACAGGTATAACAAAACACTTTTAATGGTGTATTTAACAGAACAAAGGAGATAAAATAAATGCAATTTGTATAGGTTTTGTTGAAATTTTTATTAGGCCTTCCGCACATGGCCAAGTCGAGCACATGAGTGTACAGTGTTAAATACGTCTGTTGTTGTGGCGCATGGGAGTCAGCATACTTTAGCCCATAGGACCGTATTGCAGAAATTAACATGCACACATAACCATTGCCAAGTGCTCAGAACTGGGATAGTATTTGTAGCTCTACCCCTAAAGGAGCCGCTGAATTGTCTTGTGCTTGTCACCTCACTCACCCAGCAGACAGCATGATGTTAGTTTCTTACCAGACCCATGGCACCCTCCTCTGGGTCCCTGGAGATGTGCTCTGATTCAGCATAAGACAGAAACAGGAGTTGCTATGAGTTCTCTCTTTCAATCCTGCATAGACAGTCACTCTTTTCCTTACTTACAGGTGGTAGGAGTGCTCTGTAGTACAGTCTGATCTCACTGGACATCCAAATCGCAGGTCACATCTGCCCAGGGCAAAAGTTCTTATCTCTGAGGCAAGGTCCTGTGCAATGAGCAGTCTCTCTGGCAGTCTCTCTGAGGTCTCACCCGATTGTGGTCAGTTATGGCAGGGTTCAGCCAGCAGTCTAATCTCTTCATTCAGCCAGCAGTCCACTTTCTTTTTCTCACCCCATCTCCTTTAAGACCGTCCTCTCCCTTCATCTTTGCAGCCTGCCAATACTCCTCTCTGTGCTTTGTTGCAGCAACCAATCACCATCCTTCCAAGATCGACCCAGACAAGTTGGCTGCCGCCTGCACTGGAGACACTCCATAGACAAGCATTGCAAAGTGGTCTCCTTAAACATTGCTGCTGTACTAATGCATTCATGAATATTCAGTTTAACCCTGTCCTCACTACAGTAGAATAATACAGCAGCAACAAATGAAAAAGTTGCACAGAAGTTATCAGCAACAGTCTAGACTACACACTATCAACACCACTGAAGGAATGTTGAACTACACATTCCATGTGCTGTGGACTAGGTTCCAATACCTAGCATTGAATAATTATGTTAAAAAGTTTTTATTTAACCTCTTCCAGACTGGCCTGAACGCATACATGCGGCCTCTCTGTGGGTGAGCTTTAACGTTGAGAGGCCGCATACATACAAAACTGTGCTAGGAGTGCGTGCCCTGTGCACTCTCAGCCATAGGCGTGCGCAGGGGTGTGCTGGGTGTGCTTGGGCACACCCTAATTACCCTGTGCACCAGGGTGGATGATAAGGCTGTACAGCCCTCTCGTACTGGGCCCGGGACCTATTAGTTCAAAAGGGGGGCCCTGGGCACCTCCCGAGCAGGAGGACCGGCTGTACTACCTTTTTGCACTGCCTCTGTTGCTCTGTGTTTGAGCTTTGGGGTGCACACCCTAATGCAATAGGTTGCGCACACCTGTTCTCCCAGTGCAATCGAGAGCTTTCCGATCATGTGACAGACAATCACAGCAGTTAAATATCCCGAAAGCCTGCCTCTGCCTCCCAGCATCTAGCGGTTATTAAAGGGCCCAGAGGCAGTGACGGGTAGAGGTTAACAGCTTTTCTGGTTGGTCTATATAGCATACCTCCAATGCCTTCCGTTATGTTTGGAAAAAATTATTCATTACGTTTTGTGTATGGTTCTTGAACATGCTAATGCAAAAGCCCTATTTTACTGGATTTTTAGTACATAGTACTGCCAAGCTTACACAAATAACCCTACTATAGGGCTTACCTAAATACATAGCACTGCTCAGCCAACACACCGAGATTTTCTGACATTCAATCCACTCTGGCTAGTGAGTGCCAGCAGCCTGCTTAATCATGAACCCAGTTGTCTGCAGTTCGTACACTTGAATTCATGGTGCTTGTCCCTTTGCAGAATGGAGAGAGTACCAGAAGAACTAAACAGGTACATACAGGCTATTTTTGTTGTGCAAGAAAAGACAAATCTATTTCTTTAGATATCTGTAAAAACAATAAACAATAAAATTACAGGTTCCCAGTGTAGCGCTGATATTTTTGCCTACTAATGCTTTAATATGTAAGTCTATGAGCAGTGTTATAGTTTAGTATTTGGCGCCATCTAGCGGCCAAAAACAGGAAATGGACTTGAATTATTTTCCGTTTCTATAGCACTGGAAAGATAACAGGAAGTGACTGTGTTTACATTTTTGGCTATGACCTATCTACCCAGAATGCCAGGTGACCTACCCATGATCACCCTGTACTGAACTGCATGCTGGGTAGCCTATAAAAGAGCCTGCACAACCAATTTCTTTCTCTTCTGGACGCATTGGCCTGCCTGTAAGGTCTCCAGAAAGCACAGCCTACAGCCACTGGGGAGCGGAACAATTGCAGACACTGCCATTCATCTGATCGCTGGAGAAACTGAGTGAACGGATCGGAAAGGATCCAGAGACACCTGTTGGAGTATCAGAGGGACCCGGTTCATCTTGTAGAGCGGAACGGTGTGACAGAGCCGGCCGGCTAGAAGCAAGACAGAGTGCACCGGAGCAGAGCTGTTACATTCTTCAGATCCAGTTTGGTGAGAGGGCTGTTGCCCACAGTTTATTACGCACTTGCATACACTTAGACTTCAACACAGTGTTGCTGGGACCTGTAGTCCCACGGAGGAGAATCTAATAAAGACTGAGTTTAAGCAGGCCTCAAGCCTGACCTTCATTTAACACTGTGTTATACCAGAAGCAATTACAAGTGGAGTACACCACAGGAACAGGTCCAGTATTTATTTCAAGTTAACCCTTGTTATTCCACTGTTGGATTACAAATTGTTACAAACACTAATAGCTAGCAGAAGAAAGAAGATCAAAGACTGCATCTTGTATTGCAAGGCCTTGCACATTTATTAAAGTAGAGGGAGCTCCCTTGTAGTTGTGTTGTTTCATATTTATCATTCTCAGAGGTCACCTAAGATAACTGTGCAGATACAATCTATTGTGTATACCTATGTGCTGTTACATTATGTTGGTGTGACAGTACAAATGTTGTAGTTATTATTTTACACTAACCTCAGTAAAAATATGTTTTGGTTAAGTACTTTGGTGTGGAGTGTTGTTCCTTTTCCTGCAGGTGGAGCACCGGGTAACCCAGGTGATAACAAAGGTATACTGTTGTTGTATTGCATATTGTGGGGTTATCCTTTACCATTAGCTTCACACCAACATTGCACCACAGCTGTGTCAAGGGGACTGAGCCAAGTCAGTGGGGGTTCATTAGCAGAGTACAGGCCCAATCAAATTCAGCAGCTCCTTCGGGGGTCAGTGCTACACCAGTAATGCAAATTAGGTCCCAGAAAAGGAAATAAAGGTTTACATAGATGAACAACATTGTCATATATCCAGACTCCAATGCATCATAAAAACAACTACCACATTTTCACAGTTACAGCAGTTACTTATGTGGTTATAACAGTAAAATGTTAGTGTAGCACCCCCTACCTTAGGAGTAGTGTTTTTTTGTTTGTACTGCCAGTGCAGGTAAATCTAGGCAGGCCTAGCTGTGAGCTAGGCATGTTTGTTTTTGATCTGGGGTCAGGGGAGTGGTTTAGTGTAGCAGCAGATGACTGACATGTACTATATCTCTCTGGTGCCTTCTTTCCAGAGGGTTCTGGAAAAGGGGCAGAGAGTGAGAGTGACATGGAGTGTATCTGGGAGCCTTGACCAATCCCCAACTAGGATTGGCAGGGGGCAGCCCTCCTATATATACTCATGGTCAGCCTGCTGTGGGAGGAGTTGTTGGGTGGAAGAACTGAGATGATGGAGTGTTAGACTGTCGTGGCCTTTGAGGGGAACCTCCTTTCTGGGGGGGGGGGGGTGAACTCAGGCCTGGAGCTCGGGAGCTGGGAGAGAGCCTCTCTCTATACGGTAATTGAGAGGTGTCTTGGAAAAGGAGCAGGAGGAGGACAGTGGGGAGCACTGCCAGGCAAGTCATTCATGAGGGATCCATGCCGGGGTCGGTGAGTGAGAAGCACAGTGAGAAGCTCTGGGAGAGACATGCCAGGATTTGGATGTGAAGCCAGAGGGAGAGACTGTGGTGCCCAAGTCGCTGCAGCCAGGAGGGTTGGCAGGATTTGCACCAGACTTGCTGGGAGCAGTAGTCCACCAAGTATCAGTTATGCCCTGTACACACGACCGGTTTTGCCGTTGGAATAAACTCTGAAGGTTTTTCCGACGAGTTAAGGGGCGGCACAGTGGTGTAGTGGTTAGCACTCTCACCTAGCAGTAAGAAGGGTCGCTGGTTCGAATCCCAACCACAACACTTCCTGCCTGGAGTTTGCATGTTCTCCCTGTGCCTGCGTGGGTTTCCTCCCACAATCCAAAGACATGCAGGTAGGTTAATTGGCTTCTGTCCAAAAATTGGCCCTAGTATATGAATGGGGACCTTGGATTGTGGGCTCCTTGAGGGTAGGGACTGATGTGAGTGTGCAATGTACAGGGATGGGGACAATTGTAGACACTCGCTCAGGTTGAACTGGATGGACTGATGTCTTTATTCAACCTTACTAACTATGAAACTATGAAACTATGAATTCCGCTCAAGCTGTCTTGCATACACCAAAGTCCGACTGCCAAGAATGCGGCGACGTACAACATGTATGATGGGACTAGAAAACGGACGTTCAATAGCCAGTAACCAATAGCTTCCATCTCGTACTTTCTTCAGAGCATGCGTCGTTTTTGGTGCGTCGGAACAGCATACACACAAGCGTTTTTTCCGATAGTAATTTTTTCCGTCACAAAAATATAGAACATGTCTAAGTCAGTCTGAATTTTCGATGGAAAAAGTCTGATGGGGCATACACACGGTCGGAATATACGATAAAAAGCTCCCATCGGACTCTTTCTGTCGGAAATTCCGCTCGTTTTGGTTAAGTACTGGATAAGACGCTGAGCATATGCACTCAACTTCCTTGGTCGACCATGGCCAGGCCTGTTCTGAGTGGAACCTGTACTGTTAAACTTCTGTATGGTCTTGGTCACCATGCTGCAGCTCAGTTTCAGAGTCTTGACAATCTTTTTATAGCCTAGGCCATCTTTATGTAGCGCAACAATTCTTTTTTTCAGATTCTCAGAGAGTTCTTTGCCATGAGGTGCCGTGTTGAACTTCCAGTGACCAGTATGAAAGAGTGAGAGCGATATAACACCGAATTTAACACACCTACTCCCCTTTCCTACCTGAGACCTCGTAACACTAATGAGTCACATGACACCGGGGAGGGGAAATGGAAAATTTACACTGTTATACAAGCTGTACACTCACTACTTTACATTGTAGCAAAGTGTAATTTCTTCAGTGTTGTCACATGAAAAGATATAATAAAATATTTACAAAAATGTGAGGGGTGTACTCACTTTTGTGAGATACTGTATATGTGTGTAGCAAATACATGTGACGGCAAGCACCTTTTATACGCATGTACAGCAGAATTACACTAACACTGCCCCCAGTGGTCATTCTAAGGCAAGTACACAGGCAGCATCCAACATCTCAGCTTCTAAAAGTAGAGCATGGGGGCATATAGGCAGCTACAAGCCTGATAAAAAAAATAGTGCACTCCTAGTATACAGGTACCAGTAGGCCACCCGGGCACTCACCAATCTCACTGCAGGATCTGTCCATAATAACATTGGGATCCAATCTTCACCCATCATGGCAGGCAATGCCTTTCAGGGGCTGATCTCCCTTCTTGAAGTCCACTGCCCCTGGAGTCCAATGTGTTTTTCTATAGCACCCTGCCAGAAACACATTGGTCAGTTATTACAGCACATGGTTCCATACACACAGGGTCCAAAGCAGCATGGCCGCATTACAGGCTGTTCCCCTGTCCAGACTTCTTCCATCACAGCAGGGTCTGGGTACCATTTATCTAAGTGCAATAGCCAAAGGGACAGATCCAGATGATACCATTTAATCAATCAGATAATTGGATTCATCAGAATCATCTGAACACATGGTAGCATTTGTGCAGAGCTGCACATCATGGACCATCACCTTCTGACACTGGTGAAAAAATCGAGGTGTTTTCTGTATGGGAGGGGGTATTTAAGGGCATACTTCCTGTCTTTTTTTTGCCAGTGGCTAAAGTACATGTGGCACATAATCCAGGTAGTCATGATTTGTATGCATACAAAACTGTAGCGCTCCAAAAAACTGAAATAATACACTATCTTATCAAAATACATGTGCAAAAACTACACTCAACAAAATCCACCAAATAATGCTCTACCCTGATGTATTAACAAGTCAGTAAAATGTGTGAATTGCAACAAATTTGTCTTCATCCAAAACCACATAATTCACTGAGTGCACCTTCACCTTCAGGTAAACATGCAACATCACTCCTCACCAGAAGTTGAGCCCTCAAAAGCTACAAGGAAATGCGCTCATTAACAGAAGGATTCCATGCAATAGTTGGTGAAGTGGCACCCTTCCTCGAACCACCGATTTGCACAAAGATCACCCTACTTCCTCATACGAGAGTGAAAAATAAAATGGACCAAATCTGAGTGGTATGCATAAGAACTAATGTTTTATTAACCCTATGAATAAAAACATACAAACGTAAGCTTGTAATCATGGAATATAAGAATACCACTATGTACAGCTCTCCTCCTGCCACACCTCTCTTATACAGCAATATGATGTCACAGATGGGGCGGGGTATATTTTTTGCAGTATAGTTAGTGACCTTTAATTCCATCATGATATTAACTTTTTCACATTGGTTTAATTATTTTGCTCATCACTCTCTGTAATAGGAATAACTTATTGCCTCTGTCAGAAAACTGCAGAATTTGTGTTCCTGTCATGCCCGAGAAACAAGCCATGTGCACTGGGTCCAGTTCTAAAGAAAGGCAGTGTTGGCATTCTATGGAAATGAAAGGGATGCAACAGCAGGTAGGACAAAGCAATATTGTTAAAAATTTTACTAAAGCAGTGTCTTAGCATTATTGTTTAATAGTATAAGGGTAACAGTAGAAAAAAGTAAAAAAAAAAAAAAAAAATGGGTCAGACTTGATGGACCATTTGGTCTTTTTTCTGCCATCCCTCTTCTATGTTTTTGTCTCTGGTGTCACCTGTTCCATACTTCTCCCCTGTACAAGTTCATTGGCATGCAGCCAATCAGTAGCCTCTAGCGCCTGGCTCTGTTTATCTCTCTCTGTGACTCTGCAAGGCTCTCTGTCTCTTCTGTAGCCTATGCCTAGAAACAGCTTCTACTGCCTATTAAGCAAGTCTGCCCTTATTGGGAATACATTCCCCCATCTGTGAAAGTTTGCTTGAACCACCATGTAGGAGGTTTCACGGCAAAGAGTGGATCCAATTAAGTGTCTCTTCTAAAAGTGTAGTGCCTATGAGGCCACCATTTGCTCTCCGTCACGAATCATCAAGATCAAATTCAAGCTTCCTATACTGTGGCACCTGAACAGCCAGCACCACCTAAGCCATTGCATGTCCAGCCTTTGGTGCAAGTCCCTCTCTTCACTTACCACCACCTTCTTGCTTCTTTGGAGTTCACAAGGCCTGTCAGGGTTTTGTAAATCAGTACATCGTCCACAGCCACAGCATTTCCCTACAGACTGTGCTAAGGTGGTTTATGTTGTTTTCCTGCTCTCTGGGGACACTTGACCCTGTAACCAATAGTATTGCAGCATTCCTTGTGCTTTTCATAAAACATTTTGAAAAACTAGCTTAAGTCTCCTGTGCAGCAGGTGCTAGTCTTTGGCTCTGGTGGGGCACCATAATAACAGTAGGGCAGTATGCTGCCCTATTTCACATACTCACAGAAGAACTGTCTTGGAACAGCAAAGCTCTCACAGCCACCTTCTTGCAAGGCCTGGTGGAACACGTTAAAAATGAATTGGCATGTACAGAAATTCCCACCAATTTTAAATAATTTAGCCTCCCTGGCCATCCAGATTAATATCTGCTTCCAAAGGTGGATCAAAGAAAGGAGACATCATCACAAAGCCTTTTCTCCTCATTTGGATTGTGACTTACAACATCCTCTTGAATCGCCTAGAGTCCCCGTTTACATGTTTTATTTTTTTGAAAAGGGCACACTAGACTGACAGTTTCACTCCTCTTTTTCACATTTTTCTATTGTGAAAGCATTCATTTACTGAGATGCAGCAGAGAACTTTATGTCAGCCTCTCTTTTAGAAAAAGTGGCCTGGACAATAGAAACTCTTCTCCAGGCCTATGAAGCAACCATCAATGGGACCATTCTCTCTTCTGGACTATTTAGTTTCTGTACTACCCCAGTCAAGATGTCTTTGAGGGTGCTCCATCTTCAGTCAATTTCCTCTCCCCAAGCATTCTTTAAACTTGTCCTGGGTTTCCTTTGGCTTCAAAAACCAGTTTTCGCCTCACCTGTTGTCTTTGGAATCTCATTGTCATGCCAGGTGTCTTGAAAAGGTAAACAGTGACAAAAGAGCTGAAGGGAGCAGGAAAGGAATAATCTCAAATTTATTTGTTAAGAAAAATAACTTATTTTCTCAAGCTTTCTCAAGAGTGTCATTGGCGTGTAGCTAATCCGTAGCCACCCTGACTCTCAGACAATCCGTGGCCAGGCTTTGTCCTAAAGGGCTAGCACGTGTTGCTCAGTATATGAGCAATTCGCCCCCATGCTATCTGCCGAGCCCCCCGGGTCGCCTAGTGACTCACTAAGCATATCTCAATTTATACTGTGTGAGTGTTCCCAGTTCCTGAGTTCAGAGATCTTCTGAGACTCCCTGTGCATTCCAGCCTGCTACCTGCAACCAGTACCTGTGTAATTCACTGCATGTTCCAGCCAGCAACTTGCTTCTCAACACTTGTGTAATTCTCTGTGCACTCCACCCTGTAACAAGCATTACCTGTAATTGTGACATTATTGTGTGCCTCAGCCAGCATTCAGTCTACATTCACCTCTTTGATTACCTATGTATCTCAGCCAACCACCTGCATCTCAGCACCTGTGTAATAACTTGTGTGTTCCAACCAGCAACTTGTTACCAGTGTAGCAAAGTCCTGGTCCCTTGAGGCCTAATGGTGACCTCCAGAGTTAGCGACAGCTGACATCCTTCTGTGTAGAGTGGGTTACAAGGCATGGTGGGTGCACTGCAAGATGAAATGGTGGGCGCCAGACACTCTTTGAATGAAAAGAAATGTATTGCCTCTTGAACAGAACTGTGAGAGAGAGGGTTAGGGCCAGGACACCCTTAAGTAGATGCAATGATAATTGTCAGACTCTGAGACTTCTATAGGAAGACAGCTACACAGGTGAAGGCCTCCAGCCGGACACTATTTCTGTATCAGTAGGACCAATGTCTCCTACGGCAACAATCTTGTAGCAGTTACTAACGGTGGTTGTATTCAACTATTGGTAACACAAACAGTTCTCCGCTTACTCCACAGTCACTCACTGTGGATCTTCACTCAACAAACTCCCAGTCTTTCACTAGACTTCAGATCCAATAGCCACTGGATACCCTGAGCTCTTCCATTTTTAGCACTCAGTATCTTCCCCAAGCATCGAATGTATAGAAAAGTATCCCTGCGCCAGCTCCAATGAATATATATAATAGGACTACTGCTGCACACACTGAGGCAAATGTCTGAAGCCCAAAGGAATTTAAAATGAGAGGTAGTGGTGCGCTGTATAGAACAGTATTAAGGTGCACTAGTGCTATAAAGGAAGCAACTAGGTGAACAAAAGAGGCAAGTGCTAGTAAAGGCAAAACCTACATAGACAAGGTACTATTTGCATGTAGGTAAAGAGATGTCTTGATCCAATGCGAGATTCGCAAGGTAAATACAGGGGGTAAAACACACTAATACAAACTGATAGTAAAAGCAGGTATCCTAGTGTGGTGTGAAAAAGCAGTATAGAAGGTACAGTATATATCCCTTATTAAAATAAATAGAAAAAACAGATATCCAGGTACAATATAAATAACACAAAATAAGTTAAATATAAAACCATGAAATGATCGAAATGAACAAATAAAGTGCACGGTGCTGGAGAGTGAATCCGATGAGTGATCCTAAAGTGTACACAGCAAAGAGGGATGCTCAGAGCAGTGTAAGTTCATGAATGCCAAAAGGTGACACTTGAAAAGGCAAGTGACAGGTGAGGAATAATGATCCTCAGCTGCAGGTGACGGTATTGATAGTATAAGTAAATCATAGTATATAGTAAATGATAGGTTAAAGAGAGGATGTCTCATGGTGTAGTATTTATAAACACTTATTTATTAATTAAATGGCAAAAAGACAGGTACTCACATTCAAATAAAATAGCAGTGAACAATGTAAAAACGTGCTGCGGGCTCGATTGGCGTCACTTCCGGTGTCACAGTCCCGACGCGTGTTCGTCACGGTTACGTGACTTCGTCATAAATACTACACCATGAGGCATCCTCTCTTTAACCTATGATTTACTGGCGAGACCCTCCACTTTGGATACACCTAAGGGGATACCATCGCAGATTAGAGGGCAGGATAGGACCCGGGGCTACACGCTGGGAATGACCACCAAGGACCCTAAAAGATTACTATTATATGCTGTTACCTTACAGCTGTACTGTACATATATACTGTACCTTCTATACTGCTTTTTCACACCACACTAGGATACCTGCTTGTACTATCAGTTTGTATTAGTGTGTTTTACCCCCTGTATTTATCTTGCGAATCTCACATTGGATTAAGACATCTCTTTACCTACATGCAAATAGTACCTTGTCTATGTAGGTTTTGCCTTTACTAGCACTTGCCTCTTTTGTTCACCTAGTTGCTTCCTCTATAGCACTAGTGCACCTTAATACTGTTCTATACAGCGCACTACCTCTCATTTTAAATTCCCCAAGCATCACCCCCACTTTCCTGCGGGGTCCCTGGCTTGGCACTCACAGATACTCTGCAAGCTTCACCCCTACTGACCCGCTAGGTCCCTGGCTTGGCACCCACTGATGCTCCGCAAGCGTCACCTCTGCTGTCCCGCTGGGTCCCTGGCTTGGCACTCGCTGAAGTTTTCCCACTTCACTGTCCCTGGCTGGTGAGACGACTGCTCTGGTACTGGCTTCAGCTTACTCACAGTGATCTCCGGTAACAAGGTGGATGGTCCCTTAGTGGCAACAGCTTTCCCTTCTACCTAATGACCATGGCTGGTTCCCCATCCGGCTGAATCACTACTTCTGCTTCTACAAGCCAGCAGTCCCAACCCTACGCTGTTCTCCCACTCCTGGAAAGGCCCTCAGGCAGCCTAGCAGCCAAATGTCCCAGGAATAGGCCCACCAGCCAGGGGCAGCACAACACACGTCCACCCAGACAGCCGTCCAGGTGGCACAGAACCCAGATCATCTGACTCCACCCAAATAAATAGGCTCTCCCAGCAGGCCAAGGGACCCAAGAAAATCCCTGCCCATTGGCTGAGACACCCCATCCATTCATGTCTGAGCTTGCAAAGCCTCTGTCTTATCTAATGTCACTAGCATAGTGCCAGCCAGTGACAGAAGAGAAAGGGTGCAACAGGTCCAGATTTAGAGAGGAATCAATTGATCTCCTAACAATTGGCCAAGGCGACTGTCGCCTGGCAACTAAATTTGATAGCAACCTTGCCTAAACATTAGGGTGCAACACCAGCAACTGTGATTCTCTGAGTGCTCCAGCCTGCATCCACTCTCCAAAAACTTGTGTGTCTCCTGTATTCTGCAAACTTGTCCTCTGAGTGCTATAAGGGACTTGTTACTTATACCAGTATATCTGTACTGCCTTATCCAAGTCTACCTGTGCTGCCTGCTTGGGCGAGTCTGATGGTCACAACCTGGGAAGTTCTAGTGAAAACCAGGCGCTCCTTAGACTCCAGGCCTCAACTCTGTTAAGGGCTCTCACCTTTGCTGAACAAGCAAGCACACTGACCCAGTTCCTTCAGTGCCATCAGGTAACCAGTCCCCATCTTTGCCACTACATGACTCTGCAAGGTTCTCTGTCTCACCTCGCTACTGCCTTGTCCCAGCTGCTACTACCAAGCCCTGGTCAGCCAGTCTGCCCCTAATGAAAACGGATTTCCTATTTGTGACATTTGGCTTTAGTACGCTGAACTAGAGATGAGCCGAACAAACCCCCCCCCCCCGCCCCCCACCCCAACCCCTGTTTGGTTTGCAGCAAAACTCATGAACAGGAGAAAAGTTCTGCCTCAAAAGGGGTATGAGGGCCCGAGTACTACCCTGTGAGACATATATCAATGCAATTTTTTTTTTTTTAAACAATCATTTTTACAGGAGCAGTGATTTCATTGATGCTTAGGCCCCTTTCACACATGCGGACCGTTCAGGTCCGCCTGTCAGTTTTTTAGGCGGACCTGAACAGACGATACATTCAGTTCTATGGAGTGACGGATGTCAGCGGTTTTCCATCCGTCTGGCGGATCAGATGGATGAAAATGGACAGGCGGATTCGTTTTCATCTGATCCCCCATAGAGGAGAGCGGAGATCTGACAGTCATCCGCCGGCTAAGCAGGGATCAATGGAGCAATCCCCTCTGAGCAAACGAAGTCCATGAAAACGAACAACATTGTGTGAAAGGGGTCTTAAAGTGAAACATTAAAACATGAAAAATTCCTAGTAAATATACTGCCTGGGGGTCCCCTTAGTTTGCCTGTAAAGTAGTGCATCTGTAGCATGTACTGTATAGAACATGCCGCAGCAAAAATTACATTTCTAAAGAAAGAAAAATTATTCAAATCACATTTAAATTGACTCGCGGTTGCAATTGCCGCCACCCAGCTATTTAAAAAAAAGAAAGAAATAACGATGTGGGGGTCCCCAGTCCCTAACAGCTGAATAAATAGCACCTTGTCCCCATGTTCATAGGGACAAGGGTTTCTTTCCTAAAAGGGGACCCACAGATACCATCCCCCCTATGTGAATGAGTATGGGGTGCTCCCATTCACCAAAAACTGTCAAAAAGTAATAAAAACACAGAAACAATGGGGCCCAAAGCAGCCCCTCCCCAGGGTATATGGCCTTGTATGGTTTAGGAGGGGGGGGCACTCGCTTGCCCCCCTCCCCTCTTTCCAGGCCTGCCAGGCTGCAAAATTCCTACGCATGCTCGGAAACAATCCAACGCATGCTCGGAAGCATTGAACTTCATTTTCTCGGCTTGTCGTAGTGTTGTACGTCACCACGTTCTTGACGGTTGAAAGTTCATAGAACTTTTGTGTGACTGTGTGTATGCAAGCCAAGCTTGAGCGGAATTCCGTTGGAAAAACAATCCAAGTTTTTTCCGATGGAAAATCCGCTCGTGTGTACGGGGCATTAGAGGCTGTAAATATGTACTGATGTCATTGTTACCTAAACAGAAAAAAAAATTATAATAATCTTTGCATTTCTTAACATTTCAGTTCTTAGGATTGCACAGAAAGAAAGTTATGCAAAAGTCCATACACGGTCTTTAAAAAAATTCTAATTGTAGATGCCAAAGTATTCTAAAATATTAGCTAAACCTGTCACTAGCAATTTGGTAATTTCAGTTCCATATTGTTTCTGTTTTTTGAACCTTGTCAGCTGTTGATTTGAGATGTTGCCAAGCATACTGTGCATTTTTTTTATTTATTTTTGCAGGTGCAGTTTGTATTTTTTAACAGAACAATGTCAGACTGGAGTGAAAACCTCAAATGGCACATTACTTTATGTATTGCATTCATGCAGTTTGAGTATAGGGGTGGGGCTTCAGTGACTGACATCTCACATTGCTGAGCGGTTGGCAATGAAAGGAAACAGCCTGTTCCTGTTTGTCTGCTATGTGTTCTACTGAGTTAGCAAGAAGATCACTAATCTTTTTCAAAACACTTACAAAGTTGAAGGGGAAAAAATGCAGCAAGTTTAACAGCTCTTATGTCTCTTATGTCTCGCAGTTCACTTCATTTTTATAGGGTTTTCAAGAATGCTATACATAAATAACTACCGTGTTACAGTTTCATTATGTGGTAAGGACGACATTTTACAATGTAATCTTTAAATCTCTCAAACCCTTTACCTTGCTTTAGGAAGCCATCTGACAAAGCACATAAATGGTGCTCTAGTAGCCATTAAGGTATCCATTCATTATTAAAGTGTAATTATCACTTATTCAGACATAATGTTCCACTTTATGACTTCAGTTATTATCAGATCTAATAAAGTCAGTAGTAAAAACTCATAGAAGGGAAAAGAACTGCTGCAATGCTTTCCCTCCCTGCATAAAATGGGACTCTGAGGCTGACCACATATTACAATGTCTGCCAAAGGACATACACGACATGCTGCCAGAAGGAGCCCGGGGCCCTGCTTTCTACAGGAAAGGTATGAACTTCTTTACTTCCTTTCCTTAATGAGTGAGGATAGTGGGGGTGATGTTATTTGACTGTTGGTCTGCTATAAAGCAATACTATGCTTTGTCCATGCAGGGCAAAACATCAGATCCATCCCCAACAGCTAGGGTTGCCGCCTCATCCCTTTAAACCCGAACACATAATAATTACACAGGTTCTGAGGCTAATTTGATGCAGATAAGGCACCGACTGGGTTAATTACCACTTTAATTGGCCATAGAACTTAGTAATACTTATGTGTTCGGTTTTAAAGGGACAAGGTGGCAACCCTACCAACAGCACATATTCATTTTTCCTTTGTTCCCTTGTCATTGCATTCAGCCATTGGGAGCATAGAAAACACCCAACTCTTCCAGGTATGGAGAGCAAGTCAGTCCAATTGGATGACTTTGTCTTCAGCTCTATGTAAAGCTGGCCATTAAGGATGAGCTCTGGCGTGTTCGCACACTCCACATGCAGAGCCTGCCAGGAAGTCAGCACGGCGCTGCGCCAGGAAGTCAGCACGGCAGCTGCACATCGGGAAAATGTCTCACTGCCTGTGATTAGCGCAGCGCCGTGCTGACTTCCTGGCGGGCTCTGCACGTGGAGTGTGCGAACACGTCGGAGCTCATCCTTACTGGCCATACACTGTCAGTTTCAGTGTACACAAGCTGAAGGAAAAAATTCTAATGGATTCCCCCATCCACACTATACAGCAAGGATGGATGAATCTCCCATTGCTACTGTTGTTTTCTCACAGCTACCACCAGCAGCTGTTAGAATACCAAAACAGTGGATCTGATTGGATGCATCCACTAGTTGGCTGGCTCCTTCAGTTTTTAACCAATACAATACTGGGCAATACAGGGCACTTTCACCCCTTTCCTGACCAGGCCAATTTTCAGCTTTCAGCGCTCTCACACTTTAAATGACAATTGCTCGGTCCTGCACTGCTGTACCCAAACAATATTTTTTTTTATCATTTTTTTTTTTGAGACAGATAGAGCTTTCTTTTGGTGGTATTTAATCACCACTGAGTTTTTTTTATTTTTTTGCAAAGTAAAAAGTAATTTATCTCGACAAATTGAAGCACAAAAGTTGCACCGCTGCAGATGAAGTATGAATTCTAGCCTGCTAAGATAATTGCTGGGTGTCAGCCTTGGTCCCTAACCAGAGCATGTGAAAGAAAAAGGGAAGCCACACGAGATGAGATGAAGGTGTCTTTATTTCTAATGGATTTAAAATAAAACTAATATTTTTATGCTTGTCAGTGCCACCCATTCCTTTTTCTTCTAAGTAATTTATCTCCTTCACTGATGTGTGCTGAGGCTGCACTGACAGCACTGATAGGCTGCAGTAGGCTGCAGAATAGAAGAATGCCGATAACTGGCACTTCCTATTTACACTGTGATCAGCTGTGATTGGACACAGCTGATCACGTGGTAAAGAGCCTATGTCATAGGCTCTTTACCATCATCGGAGATGCAGTGTGTTCAAACAACACACCACACCACCGGTTGTCGCGATGCATGACCCTGGGGGCACGCACAAGCAGCTTGTTCTGAAGGACATCGTAAGACGTCCAGTCAGAACAATGGAGCCCCCACCCGGCCATCATTCTGCTATAGGCCGGGCAGGAAAGTGTTTTAAGTAGCAGATGTCAGACAGGAGGGTGATGATGAACCCATCTGTAGAGCTAATTTCACATACTGAATGGCTAGGTTTTAAATGGTTCCTAAAGGCAGGAGGTTTTTTACCTTAACGCATTCTCTGCATTAAGGTAAAAAACCTTCCACAGGCAGTTTACCACCACCCAGCACCCCCTTATACTTACCTGAGCCCTATATTAATCCAGCATTGTGCACAGTACAAGCAGGGGGTGGGGCTGAGTCACGCTCTGAGTGTCTATGGACACACAGAGCAGGACTCAGGAATGAGCCCGAATAAGTTTCCCCATAGCAAGCGGTTTGCTATAGGGGCATTCTATGTGGGGAGAAACTAGGAGCGCCAGTGGGGAACCCAATAAAAGGAGGATCAAAGCTGCCCTGTACAAAACCATTGCAGAGAGCAGGTGAGTATGACATGTTTGTAAATGCTTGATTTTTTTATTTAATTTTTTATTAAAATAACAATCACGTTAAACTTTAGCTAGAAAAAACATGGAGCATCCTTTTCTGACTCCAAGCAGCTTAACAAAGTAACTGAGAAGCAAATGTAGCTTGCCCAAGAATGTCCACCGCTCCCAGACTGCCATCCACCCATCAAGGTATTTAGTATTTGTATACCTTCTCCTAAGAGCTAGCAGACTTTGTGTATCAGAGCTGAGGGCTCTTGGAAGGAATACTATGGCAGGGTGTTGCAATGTTTTCAGAAAGCTATGTACAGCACCCTACCAGCCCCTACCACCCACCCTGCCGGCCCCTACCACCCACCCTGCATTGCATAGAGAAGCACAGAGACCCCAGAAATTATGCCGCTGGGTTTAAAATATGATAAGTAGTGAAAACAGGATTTTTCTCATCTATCCAAAAATGAAAAAAAGCTTTGGCTATATTTACACTTTGAGATGTTCTCATACATTGCTGTGTACAGAAAGCTGCATTGTATTTCTATTTTACGTAGGTTAATGATTATTCATTGATAACACATTTTATGTTTTTATGGCATTTTCCTTCCAATTAATAACTGAATAACATTGGATTGTAAGCAGGAATAAACACGAATCAGTAGATTTGGCTCCCTCAAAGTCTGTTGCGCAATCAGGTTGAAATAACCCAGTGTTTCTAGGATTCCTGTATACTGTTGGAAGCTGGCAAACACAAAGCCATTCCTTCACCTTGCCAGTAAGATGTGTGGAGGTCAGAGCCCAATTAATCTGTACAGAGCAACAAAACGTTATGTACTTAGGAGGATTACCGTTTGAAGCTTGTAGCTGATTAAAGGATAGAATTACATTTTTGGAAGATA